>JAGFNQ010002791.1:0-317333 GCA_024364735.1 Boesenbergia rotunda
GGAGAAAGAAGAAGAGTTAAGTATCATCCACCACTTTAAGTGAAGTGGCACAAGTTGATGAAGAAGCATCATCCACATCCGACAAGGAAGAAATCACATTCATAAGTGCGGATGAACAATTCACATAATCAAAAGTTGAAGAAGAAGTCAACCTTGCGAGTACCTCCACCAAAGCAAAATTAAAAGACTATATTATTTGCTTTGGGTGCAATAAAAAGAGACACTACAAGGATAAGTGTCTATTGGGTAAGAATGAGGTAATCCCTAAACTCAAGTCAATTCATTTAAAATCTAATTTGAGTTGTAGAGAGAAGAAGGCGAAGAAGTACATTTAAAGGACACTACCACACCAAATGCCCTAAAAAAGGAGAGTTCAAGAAGCTAGGGCATTTGAAGAAATGAAAAGAATTTGAAGAAGAAAAGCTCACATCAAGGGGGAACTACAAAGGTAAAAGGGGAGGTATACTCTAAGCTTAAATGTAAATCAAATTCAAATTCTTCCATGTATATTAGGAAAAAGCTCATTATTTACCTATGCATAATTTTGGATTCAAATATCATGATAGGAGTAGGGTTAATAATACATATCAAAATCCTATGCAATCCATGCATCATGATAAACCTAGAACCATTAAACCTAAGGATAAAGACATTAATCCCAAAAAAGGGAGATACATGTCTAGAATGGGTAGGTCTAGGAATATCCAAGGTGGACATGTTGATTCTAGGGTTAGAATCCTAGAAAGACAAAATCAAACTTGGAAGACAAAGCTTGATAGATTAGAGAAAAATCATAGAGAGATTCAATGTTGGATCCAAAGGGTTAGGTAAATTGATGGAGAGTCAAAGACCCAACAATGATAGATTAGATTTAAGATACCGATCTAACTCATCCAAGGCCAATGACAAGATATATACTAGGGTAGCATATGATTATGGCAAGAATAGGAAGTCCAAAATTGACATGGGAAAACTATTTAAGGGTAAGAAGAACATTATTAGGGACAAGATGCCCAAAATTAAGAAAGTCACATTTGTAGGCTAAAAGTCATTGGAGGTGAACCATTGTAGCCTAGCAATTGTGAATGAGTTACCAAGGGAGGTGGTTAAGGCTAAGAGCTTAAGGGAGAGCTCAAAGAGCTAATTTGAGATCCATGGTCAATGGATCTCAAAAGGATATCTCTTGGAAGTCTAGATGGATCATGGAGTGTGCCAAAGGATTTGAAGACGAATTTGAGTCTCAATAATTGGGTTTTGACACATGTAATTTGTGTTTCATGCAAGAAATATGACATTAGTGTCATATTGCATGAAAATTTGGTTGTTGATGTATAGATATCATATAAACCAATGCTAGGGATGCAATGTGGGTTGGTATTGGCAGATACATCAAGAGGAAGCCATAACTAGGACTTTAAGTCAATGTTAAATTGAACCATTTAGCTAGTTTTGGATTTTATGTTAATCTTGGGATTGATGATAGATACATTTTTGAATATATTTTTTCCCAAGTAGATACAAGTACCACAAATCATTCTACAAAATTTTAAATTTTTTGGAGAATTATGAAATTATTGATGTATTTCTAAAATTAAGTTCAAAAATATTGAAAAGCTGATATCAAGGTATCAGTCAACTGGTGCAGAGGACCAATTGAATGGTAATAGTGTTTTCTAGAGCGAGAAAACTACTGTAAGATTTTTTTTGATAGGGATCAGTAGACTGGTAACTGTCTCAATTGACTAATACATGCTGAAATTATTTTCAGTAATTCGAAAAGTGTTCTAATGATGGAAAACATGTGTATAATCATATGGAGGGTTAATACACAATGATTATTGTCATTAGAGGTTAAAGAATCTAATAATTAGGATATTGTCGGAGTTCTTTTTGATGTGTGACAAAGGGGAAGAATTAAGATTTAATTAGAAAAACTTTATGTATCTTTGCATGAAATCCTAACTCAAGGGAGAGCTTAGGTGTAGGGGAGCTTTATTGCTCATTTATTGACAAAGGGGGAGCCTTGTGATAGGTTCTTAAAGAGCCCTTGGTAAGTCCAAGAGTAGGGCTAGCCTTGGGATATGTTCTTAAAAAGCCTTTGATGAAAATCCTAACTCAATGTAGAGTGTAGGTGTAGGGGAAGCCTTGTGATAGGTCCTATACATGTTTGCATTTGCATATGCATTGGCGGTGTAAGTCCAAGGTGTAACTTTGGAAACATAAGTCCAAATATTTTTAGCATTGTGATTTGCTATTTGTTTTTCTTATCTTAAATGTATTGCCAAATATTAAAAAAGGTGAGATTGTTGAGAAAATCTGTGGTCCATTGGATCATGAGTTTTGATGTTTGGGCAAAGGTTTTAAGTTATATTCACACTTATATTTGATATGTGTATTTGAGCATGCAAGTTTACAAGATACACATATGACTCAACTTGATGGCTTCGGGTTCGGTGAAGGATGGAGCATCCGAGGGTCCGTGGACAATGCAGCAACGATGAGCCGAAAGAAGTGTACTTTAAGGCATACGCAAAGGATGACATGAGGATGAGTCGCAGGTTTGTATGCATCCAAGGGAAGAGAGCTAAAGCAAAAAAGGCTTGAAGGCATCAGGTCAAGGCTGCAATGAAGAGTTAGGTGAGTCACGAGGCACCGTGGACTCGACAATAAGGACCGAGGCTGAAGGAAGCTCTAGAAGGTAAGATATGAAGGTTGGAGAGGCATCCGAGAGACGCGAGGCTGATGGAGGAGGCTAGAAGGCTAGGTCTAGGTTGGTCGGGCAAGGACGAGTGCTGGGTGAATATACTCATGATTGAAAGTCTAGGGTTAGGATTTTACCAGTTGATTAGTATGGGATCAGTCAACTGGTTGGGACCACAGAAAGATTAGTCGATTGATCTTTCTATGTAGTGGATTGGTGTCGGTTGAATTCAAACGTTGGGCTATAAAATTCAAATTCGACAGTTGTCAGTTGATTGGTGTTGGCACCAGTCGACTGGAAATGGCTGGATTAGCAAATGAGTTCTATTTAAGGTAGATGAAATTGGACTTGGTTAAAGGCTAATTAGTAGTCTAAGCTATTTAAGGTCTTGTGCGAGGTTGTGGTAAGATTTCTCCACCCAAATGAGCTACGTGAGCTAGCTGGAGGATTTCTAGGGACTCATCCATCGACGAATCAGGATCGTTCACCTTACGGGCAACCGTAAAGTAGGAGTATCATCTCCGAACCATATTACATCAGTTTGTTCCTCTTGTTAGTTTAGTTAAATTGTATTTTCACTTGCGCTACTTACATTGTAGGAAGAAGACCGACAAATTGAGGGTGAGTGACTATTCAACCCCTCTAGCAATCCGATCATTTCTAATGTTAAAACGTCTTGAACTTCTGATGGATTCTGGCATGTCTAAAAAGTTTACTTAACACTATGGATGCTTCTATAATAAGGAGATACAACAAAAACTTCATCATGAATGGACGACAGTGCATTACTAGGCCTATCAGTGTATGGAGTATCAATAGATATAATATCATCATGCATTACAATAGAGGATCTTGAAGATCATCTGAATCATAAACAACATCATTGTCTTCCTTACAATCCATCCTCTCTGATATAGGATTTGATTGTGTTTCCAAACTCGGACTCGATGCATGAATTAGTTGTAGGGCCTGTAGAAATAGAATCCCACTTTGCACTGTAAGATCTTCTAATTTTTGTTCCATGGTGTTCACCTGATTGGGAGTAGAGGTTTTTTCATCTTAGAAATCTTCTTGGGAAGTCATCTCAATGCGGTGAGTTTCATGTGGTCCGTTAAATATTGAATCTTCTTGAAATTCTTACGGGCTCTAGAGTGTCTGAAAAGTTTGCTCAACACTTTGTAAACTTCCATATTCAAGATGTTCAAATTCCATCTAATCTTGAGGTGGCTCAGGGCTATGTTACTGTGGCTGGAAATGTGTAAGTTGCTCGGGGGTTTGTTGAGATTGGAATTCTGAGTTTGTAGATTTCCCCAATAATAGTTATCAGAGCTTGGAGTTGGTTTATTTAGAATCTATGATTGAGATTGAAATAAGTTCTGAAGTTCTATGGGAGCGCTAGTAGCCTGGTGGAATAGATGATATATAGCAGTTGGATGAGTCATGCTTCCACAAATTCTACAGAGAAACACATATTGATCTTCTTCTGATTTATAGTCCTCATCGAAGCCTTTAAAAGGATGAGCATATGGATCCATAGTTATGTGTAAAAAAATACTTTTGGTCTCTCCTGCAAAAGTAGCAACAAGAATTACAACGCACAAGGAGTACTAATAACAATTCACACGGATATCAATGCTATAGAATAACCAAGGCACCTAACAAAGTTTGTATTAGCGAAAGCAAAAAAAAGTAAGTAAAAAGAAATTAGAAATGAAAAGAAGAGAAATACAAAAACATGCTATTAACAAAAACAAAAAGGTTTCCAGACTAGCTTAGATGCTTATCAACTAATATTAATACAAATAGTCTCCGCCAATAGCGCCAAAAACTTGATGGTGTCTCGCAAGTGCACGAGAATGTCGTCAAGTAATAAAAATATTGATCCACAGAGACTGTTGATTAAGCATTAGTTGATTAGGAAAGATAAGCTATATAGACTTCGCTGGGTCATGGTAAAGAATAGCTCGCTAGAGGGAGAGAGAAAGAGAGAAGTAGAGAAGAAGAGAAGACACGAGAGAGAGAAGATCTTTGGGAGAAGGGTTGGATGGGTGGAATCTAAGATTTTGGTCTCGCTATAATGCTAGTAGATGTCCTACGTATTGTTCATATCCTAATCTCCATGTTTATGTATTTATTGAGATTCTATCTATGCATTGGTGTTTGCCCTACTAAAGCGCACCGGAGTGCTTGCCCCTTTAGCTATCTAATGCCATTAGATAGGCAAGGTAACACACGATGTTCGATTTAGCATGTCATACCTATGCCACTCATGCTGCTCCGGTCATGCAATTCTAAATTACATAAGTCATCTCCTAACACAGGATAGGGAGAATCCTATTAAGTCGTGTTAGCTAACCTCTTGTAAGAGGTTGGCCTCCATTTCAAGGCAATGCCCATGACGTCTGGTTAGAACAACATATCTGTGTCACTCAGGCTTTCCCGATCATATGATCTCGGATACTTCCTCTATGTGGCGACTAAACCCTTACAACTACATATATTTGTTGATGCAGTTTGCACTAACGGTCACACTTGGGTTTTGATGTATGACAAAAGGGTTAAAGTTAGTGTGTTATTTTCTAACTTTGTTACTGAGTGTGCATGATCGAAAGACTTAAGAACTATATCTAAAGGTGGTGGAGACTTGGTAAAAGTCCAGTTGGGCTCGAGGGATTGTCTGCTGGCCAAGGCTAGGGTGGTGGAGTCTGACAAAAGTCCAAGGTGGTGGGGTCTTGGCAAAAATCCAGTTGGGCCCGAGGGGCTGTCTACTGGCTGAAGTCCAAGTTGGTGGAGACTTGGCAAAAGTCCTGGTGGGTCAAGGAGCTGAGTAAAGTTGCACAAGGTAAGTGAGGTCAGTCACTGGAGGAGTGAATTCCGATAAGGATGAGTCCCAGTTGGGACATTAGGTGTAGTTTAACTTAGAGCCATTTTGGATATCTAAATTGAGGTCTCTAATTAGATCCTGGTCATGGAAAGATAGGGTCTATTTAATGCTCATTACATTTAGTCCATGTTGTATGTTGACTAATCTTGTTTTGTAGGGTATATTTATTTTTGGAATAACTTGGTTTTGCATGAGGGTTTCTGCAAAAGTTCCCTTAGATGAACAATACCCAAGGTGCCTCAGATTAGACTAGAGGCACCTCAGGTGGACGATGGCGGCTTCGTGAAGTCTGCGTTGAAGATGAGATTTTAGCGAGTTGAGGCACTTCAGTTTGGATCCGAGAGGCCTTAGTTGGAAATTGAGGTGCTCCACTTTGGATCTAAGGCACCTTCCAAAGGATAAGTAGCAAGAGCAAAGGCTTCGGATTAAAGATAATTTCTCCTTGATCTGAGGTGCCTCAGATGCCCTTTATAAGGGTAGTGTTGCCGAAGCTTCAACACAACAATTTCTTCTACATCTTTCAAGCTTATGTGCTCATCTTGTTACTTCCTCATCTTCCTGCTGCAACCCCGCTTCGATACGACTATGTTTGACTACTGCCGGATAATCATCGCCAACACACGAGCCGATCGAAAATTCTACATCCATGTTGGGTAACGAATTCATTTACTTATACTTAATCAAGTAAGAAGTGTAGGGTTGTTACACTTTCTACTCGTCTTCTATACTCGATCACTCTACTAGGAGTTTATCGGTAGAGGGTTTTAGTGGATTGCCCGTTGGAAAGGTCCAAGAGACCTGAGTCTTGCAATAGGAGTCATCGAAGGCTCTAAAGTAAGTAAAATCAACCTGTGTTCGCCTGATTGCTTTTTCGTTATTTTCTACTGCGCACTCATATTTTTTTTAGTTTAAAAAAGCGACAATTTTAAAAAGACAAGTGATTCACCCCCTCTCACGTGCAACAGTCCAACAAGTGGTATCAGAGCCTTGTTTGTTCTTAGTCGGTGCAACCACCGTAAGAGTTGGGGGGTTTTTTGTATCGGTTATTTTGTGCACAGTCTGGATTTGGTATTATTACCTATCTTTAGACAGTTTTTTTTCTTGTTCAGATTTACTCGAAGTCGGTGCAACACCACTTGAGCCGCTTATATTGTTTATGTCACGCCCCGAGACCCAGGAGCCGCTGGTCCAATATAAAATCGGACAGCACCTTCCCTGTCCGGCTGACAATTTACACATACAAACAACACACGAAATAATAATTTGGCCTCAGACCTCAAAATCAAGACATAATATAACCATAACAAAAAGTAAATCATACCTGACTGCAGACTAGTTCGACTTATGACAAAACACCCAATACATAAACCCCTTAGGGCACACAACAACACTCACAAGACATATACAAATATCTAAAAGAAATATGAAACAAAAGCCTTTCCAAGTACAAAACAAAAACCATATCATTGCGATGGGTAGGGACTGACTGCTGGGCTCTTCTGGCGACTCCAAGTATCTCAACCTGAAATAAAAATATAGGCAACGGTGTGAGTCCAAACGAACTCAACGGATACCTATACAGATATGCATAGTAAGTTATACAAACAATAAGAGTCACACTGATACAGTCTCATATGAACAATAGAAAATGGTATACATTGAAGATACTGAATGAAGGTACATACCACAATCCATCTATCCTATAGAAGGGTGAAATAAATCCCTATGGAACAAGTATAACACATAATCCAAGGTAAACAAGTCTCCAGTATATGCATGTCAATCAAGTGCAAAAATCAAATGCAGCAAACAATGCACGATGCAAAATATGCACATGGTACAATGGCATGTGTCACCCCCTAATCCCAGTTAGGACATCGTCCACCTATCATAAATGAACGTCCGTGTGGGTAGAGCTGTGACAACCTGTACACACCTTGCCATCACTGCTCCTGAGTGACCGAGTGGACAGGATGTTGGAGGAGGTCATGCTCCTACCCCAAGCAATGGGGGAGTCTCGCTCTCATCTTCTCGTGTCTCAGGATGAGAAGGGATCCCAGGCTGCTACCACGCCCGGAACCACCCTTGACCAAACGGAGCAATACAGGGCAAATGCACACACTCTATGGTAGCCACTACCCCTGAGTGGGTGTGTGTGCATATCTGATAAGTACCATTTTGTTGATTATTTTAATTGCTAAAATCTATGTTTGACCCATGTTTTACTTGCTTAATTGTGAATTTACCCTAGGTTTTAGAACTTCCTCTTATTTTGGACTTAATTATAAATTTACACATATTTGGATTATTTCGCCACTAAATTTTTGATCTATTTTTGTAGGCATGAATGGTTCATGGACCTACGACATACTAGGTCAAACTTGAGTCTGAAGTGGACCCGGATCGAGTTATCAAGCTTTGGATTAATCCGGGCCGTCCGATTCAAGAGCGGCTAGATCTGAGCCATCCGGGACCATCTGAAGCAATCCGAGCTAGGGTTAGGGTTGATCAAGCACTCTGATCAAGATCTGAAGGTTTCATCCCAATCAGAGCTCATTCAACCGTTGGATCAAGCTCGGAGGGCTCTAGACTGTCCATTCAAAGATTAGGTTGATCTGGACCATCCGTTGCACATCTGGAGGATCCGAGCTACCACGAGGCAGATCCTGACCCTTGATCAACATCTGGAAAGTTTGGGTCAGATCAGAGCAAGATCAGCCGTTGGATTCATCCAAATCAATCTGGACCGTCCATTCCTATGTATTTAATAAAAAACTCCACAGCTCTTCATCTCGTCGTGTCCTCGCCGCAGCTCGTTTCCTTCGTTTCTTCTTCGTTTTCTTCAGCAAGTTCTTCATCCGAAGGCGTGGCCTCATCAATTTCGATCTTAGAGCAAGTTCTAGATCGACGGGAAGAGCTTGAAGTGAAGAATCCAGCTCTAAATTGCCCAAAAACAAAGCTGAGTTGGATTGGTTCGCAGAGTGCTTTTTCCCAGCGATTTGTTGCGCTTACGGGTCCGAAGCTCGCCCTTGTGTGACGGCAAGGAGTCCTTGAGCTAGGAGAGGGGATTGATGATAGTTTCCTTTATGAATTTCTGTTAATTAGCTGTAGTTTCAATTTCTGAACATTAATTTCAGTTTCTGAACATTGTATCAGTACTTTTCTGTCAACATATCAGTTCTTTTCTTAATGTCTTTACTTTTGCATTAAGTGAGCTTAGTTGTTCTCTTTTGAATTCACTTTGAAAATTGTATCATTTGCATAGCAACCAATTTAGATTTCTTAATTTCTGATCAGCAATCTGTTGCATATCAATTCCCTGTTTCTTACTTTGCGCATCCAGCTTAGCTGCTGAATTCTGTTGCTATTTCGAATTAAATTTGTTCTAGCTTTAATTCCTGGACTTCGAGACAACTGTTAGTGTGCTTAGGCTTGCTTGTATGTAGTTACATTTCTGCATTTTGTTCAACCTCTGTTGCGTATCAGTTTTCTGTTGTGTGCCAATGTCATTTCTGCAGCACTTCATTTAATTTCTGAATTGAGTATTGGTTGTGAATTCTGGTAGCTGGATGTGTGAGTTTCAGCTCTCTTGTATGCTACTTAATGTCTGCATTCGAATTTCCATTCTGCATTCACTTTATTACTGCATTTTCATGATCAGATTCTGCATTACTAACTTACTTCTTCATTTAGTTTTCTCTGAATTGGAACCTTCATCTTTGCAACTCCAAGTTTGTTCCTTCTTAAGCTAGATTCGAAATTCCTTTACTGCAGTGCGTTTAAGGTTTTGAGTTAGTTTCAATTGCAAACTCAGTTACTTTATTGATTAAATTGTTAGGCATTAGATTTGCATCTGAATTCATAATTGTTTCCCAAAATTTGATTTGCATTAGTTTAGTCCTTAATTGTCATTACCTAGTTTAAGTCACTTAGTTAAGTTTTCTTCATTTCTCATTGCAAATCAAAACCCAGATTTTATTTGAAACCCCAAAAATATTAACGACACATAAATGCAAGCTTGAATCAAACAAACTTGAACTAGCCCTTGGAAAAATACGATCTGTGGCCCTTTTACTACGTTTTCATACTTTGATTGCAAAAAGGGTTTTCAGCATTTATTCATATTTAAATTTGAGACCCACATTCGTGACACCTAGTTCGGGTCCATCAAATTTTTGGCGCCGTTGCCGGGGAACAACTAGTTGATTTGTTTGATTTTTGCTTGTGCATTTATTTCATATCTTTCTTGATTTATTTTTGTGCTTATTACTATATCTGGTGATCTGATTTTATTTGTTTTATCTCTTTATCTACTTTTACTACGATTTATTTTGGTTTTATGACCAGGTCTATAGGTGGTGATCTTGAAGAATTTGACCCTGAGATTGAGAGGACTTTCAGAGCCAGGAGGAGTCAGGGCATTCTTTCTGAGACTACAGATATTCCTCCTATTTAGACTATTCCGACTCACTCAGGCAGTATCATGGCAGACCACCAGAAGACTATGAAGGAACTCGCAGCACCAGATGCTTCATTTCAGTACTCCAGCATTGCTTATCCAGAGCTGGCTAGAGATTTTGAGCTCAGATCTGGACTCATCAATTTGCTGCCCAAGTTCCAGGGATTATCTGGAGAGGATCCAAATAGACACCTGCACGAATTCCATGTTGTATGCTCTACTATGAAGCCTCAGGGCATTTTTGAAGAAGATATCAAGTTGAGAGCTTTTTCCTTCATACTGACAGGAGCAGCAAAAGATTGGTTTTATTATCTACCTACTGGGCACGTGTCTAGTTGGATCTCCATGAAGAAAGCATTTTTGGAAAAATATTTTCCAGCCTCCAGAACAGCAATAATTAGGAAAAGCATCTGTGGCATTCAGCAAGTGGTGGGTGAGACACTCTATGACTACTGAGAGAGATTCAACAAACTTTGCTCTAGTTGCCCCCAGCATCAGATTAGTGAGCAGC
The DNA here is from genome assembly GCA_024364735.1 of Boesenbergia rotunda. Lineage (NCBI taxonomy): Eukaryota > Viridiplantae > Streptophyta > Magnoliopsida > Zingiberales > Zingiberaceae > Boesenbergia > Boesenbergia rotunda. The sequence continues at coordinate 10,556 of JAGFNQ010002791.1, forward strand.
TCCTCATCCAGTACTTTTATGAGGGACTATTACAGATGGATAGGATTATGATTGATGCTGCAGCTGGAGGGGCCTTGGTCAACAAAACACCACATCAAGCTAGGGAGCTCATTTCTAATATGGCTGAGAATTCATAACAGTTTGGGAGCAGAGCACTGACCACTAGAGGAGTTAATGAAGTCCAGATGGGTTCTAATGATCAGAAAGAGATAAGGAATTCATTGGCAGAGATCACATCACTTATTAAGCAATTGAATGTTAATAATGCAAATCAGAGTTCAAATATTTCGGCTCCTCCACAAGCTAATCAAGTGATAAGTGTGTGTGGCATTTGCTCTAGTCAAGAGCACAACTCAGACTCGTGTCCTACCCTCCATCAAGATGAGACGGTTGCGGCATTGGTTAGGGGGCAATTTCCATCTCGGAATAACCCCTATTCTTCAACATATAACCCCGGTTGGAGGGATCATCCAAATCTGAGGTACGGGAACTCTTTCTACCAACAGAACCCCTCTCAACAGCAAGGTCAGCAGCCTCAACCATCTTTCCAGCAACCACAGCAATTTCAAGCTCAAAATCTGCAAAATCAGCCTCCAAATCAGCATTTCCAGCAAATAACTCAGCCCCTATTTCAGCAACCGCAGCCTCAATTCCAGCCATATCAGCAAGGGCAGCAAGGATTTCAACCATTCTCAACTTTCCAACCTCAAAACCAGCAAACTTTCCAGCCTTCACAGCCCTATACTCAGAATTTCCAGCCTTACAATCAAGGATTTCAGCCCAATCAATTTCAATCTCCACCACAACCATTTCAACTTCAAAATCAGAATTTTGAAGGCTGTAATTCTCAGCAAATTCAACACACATTCCAGCCTACTAATCAGCCAATTCAACAGCAATTTCAGAACTCCAATCAGCCCCAACAGCCCCAATTCCAACAATCTCTGCAGGATAACATCATTGGAGCTTTACAAAACCTCGAAAGTCAAATGGGACAATTGGCTAGTGATGTGAATCAAATTAAAGCTCAGAGATCAAGCCAACTACCTTCCCAAGCTGTTCCCAATCCGAAAGGAAACGTGAGTGCTATTTATTTGAGGAGTGGGAAGGTTGCATCAACCCAAAACGGTCCAAGAGCTGGAATTTCAGAAAACAGGGCAGCACCTTCATTTCCAGCCCAAAACAGCCCCGAAACCTCTTCAAATTTTGTTGATTCCACCCCTAGCCCGTGCCCAACTCCTTCCTCAAGTAATCCTCCAAATTTGGTGGAAAACGAAGCACAAATAAGTCCCGAAACAGATTTTACAGCAGCCATTCCAAGTGGGGCAGCAGCTCACAACTCAGCCCTTCCATCTTCGATTCAAGAGGAAGAATTTAGGGTGCCCTTGCCTTTTCCACAGGGGAGAACTCTAACAAAAAGACAAGTGGAGGAGGAGAAAACCAAAGAGTACAATGAGCTGGTAAAACTTTTTAGCAAAGTAGAAATTAATGTACCCTTGCTGACAATGATTAAACAGGTTCCTAAGTATGCAAAATTTCTGAAGGATCTTTGTGTTCACAAGAAGAAACTCAAGGAAAATGAATTGGTCAGCATTGGGAAGAATGTTTCATCACTTATCCATGCCATACCTCAGAAATGTGAAGATCCTGGGATGTTTACTGTATCTTGTGAGATAGGGAGCACCACACTACATGATGCCATGCTGGATTTAGGAGATTCCATTAATGTCATGCCCAGGACGGTCTTCCAGATGCTTGGCATTGGTCCTCTGCAGCCCACTGGAGTTGTGATCCAACTAGCAAATAGAAGCCAGACCCGCCCGGCGGGAGTTATTGAAGATGTGTTGGTTAAAGTGAATGAGTTGATTTTCCCTGCAGACTTCTACATTCTAGACATGGAAGGAGAATATCTTGCACGTAGATCCCCACTTATCCTTGGAAGGCCATTTCTGAAGACTGCTAGAACAAAAATTGATGTATATGCTGGCACCCTTTCGATGGAGGTGGGAGACACAGTAGTCCAGTTTAGCATTTTCGATGCCATGAAGGACCCTAGGGGAGATCACTCTATTCTGAGCTTGGACACCACAGATGAGACTGTAGAGGCACAGTTAATTGCTGATGAAGTTGCATTTGACATAGTGGGAGGAGCTTTGATTTCAAAGGAAGTTGAGGAGATGGATGGAAAAGCATGTGACAGCCTTAAATTCAAAACTGAAGCTTTACCGGATTTTTCTTGTTTTCTATTTTGTGATGATATTGCTATTGATAGTCCTAATCTTTTTAATAAGGTTGTTGCAGGTATTACTAAGGAGGCATGCACAGAAGAGGATTCTACAGGTGTAGGGGATTTCATAGAGCCCCAGGGACCACCACCATTTCCAGAAAGTGTAGGGACTTGCATGATGGGAGCAAGTACCCAAGGATCACCTATTCCAGTTGAATGTCCACCAGAATTTGAGCCTAAGATGGAGGTATTTCTTGTAGACCCAACAGACATTTTTCAGCATGATCAGGTAAGTATTTCTTCTTTTTCTTTAGAAAATTTCAGGAAGATGTCTAGAATTGCATGTGAAGCATGTATTGATACATTTTTTGTGAGAAATAAAGATGAAAATTCTATAGAGGCACCCAGGCTTGATTTTATTCGTTGTGACACATTTATTGATATACCTTATGTAGAAACTGAGTGTGAAAATTTTTTGGAGATGCCTGAAATTGATGTTATTTTTTGTGATGAATCTCTTGCTATATATTATGCTGAATTTGAATGTGAAAAAATTATAGAGGTGCCTCAAATTGATTTCATGGGTTACAATGCATTGCTTGACACATTTTCAGTGGATATTAATTGTGAAAAACACCTTGAGGTGTCGAAAATTGATTTTATTAGATGTGATGCATTTTTGGATACATTTTATACAAAGACTGATATTATTTCATTTCTTTCTTACCTTGTAGGGCCCCAAAGACTTCTGGAGTGGTGCTTCATCTGAATAGACTCAAACCTCCTGGAAGGTGTTCCAAAAAGAATAAAGAGGTAGTAGATTTTACTTTAATTCGAAAAACTCCACCTCTTACATGGGTCTTGTATCTAAATAATCTTCGGCCACCTGAACAGATTGCTATTAAGTCCAAGTGTGGGGGAGCGATGCACCGTAAAGTTAAACAAATAAAAGAAGCTCTTTCGCACACCCTGACTCCTCCACTACCACGATGGAGGCTATTTCTTGACAGACTCCGACCGCCAGAAATAAAAGGGAGTTTGATCTTTGTTGCCTTTTCCTTTATTGCATGTTTTCACTTTTAAAATGAGTTCTTGCTAATAAATATGTGAGTAGAGTAACATGAATAAAAGTCATTGTAAATACCATGTCTTCTCTTTTAGCACTTTTTCTTGCATGACTAGGAATAAATGTATCCCTCTAGGTTATCTCCATAGCATATTAGAATCTTTTGAAAATAAATTAAATTTGGTTGTTAAAACTTAGGGTTTGAGCTAATGGATGAAATCTTGGATGCTTGAGTACTACTTGGTTTTAAATTCTTAATTGATGACTTGAGATGAATTATTTTTGCCTAGCGAGAATTAACCTTATATTTGTGACACACATGTTATTGTACTCTAGAACTTGCTTAGGTTCTTTCAAAACCATATTTCAATGATTGGATCACATCTATAGAGGCTAATCACTTTGTTTACCTTTCCATATCAATTTTGGCAAAAATCATGTTCATTCCATTTTTCTTTACTTATTTCCTACTCTTACCCTCACTTTCCTATGGACTTGTTGTTTGAAATGTTTCTTAATGCTATTTTGCCCGAGACGGACAAAGATTTAAGTATGGGGGAGTGACTAGTGTTTTGGAATGATTTGGTATCAAAGAGGCAATTCATGTCGAAAAAAAAATTCTGCATTTTCATGTGCCAAATTGAGTTGAGTTTGGTATCAAGATCAAGCAAGAAGAAGTAGTTAAGGAAGACAACAATTGAAGCATCTAGATTCTTGCTCATCATTTGAAGATCCAAGGAAAAAAATGGCATGCAATATAAAAAAAATCTGCAATAAAAAAAAATAGATGGCAAGAAATGAAGAAATCTGTGCCATTGAAGGAATAAAATTTTGGATAGCATGTTTTGGTCGGAATGCTATGGACTTGTAGCTGCTCTTTGCTTAGAAATCAAACACATCTTGCTAAATGGTTTGTGAACTGGACATATCTGAAAACAAGCTGGAAAAATCTGTGCCACTGCAAAAGAAAGTTTTATTGCAGCTGAAAAAGAAATCTGAATTGCATTTGTTGCTGCCGAGTGCTGGAATCTGAAGACCATCTGAAAACAAGCTGAATTGAAGCCGAACCCAAGCTGGAAAAATCTGAAACTTAAGCAGAAATCTGTGCCAAGTCAAGTGCAGAAATTGTTTACCATAACAAGTTGTTTCCTTACAAGCAGTCCTGTATTAACTTTTAAACTGAATCTGATGTTTTCTAATTTAGCATTGCATTACTGAGTCAAGCAGAGAATACAAGCTGGAAATGCAGTAAGGTTGAGAAAGCAAGCTGAGAATGAAGCTGAGAAAAAGTTGAATGGAGGCTGAATTGAAGTTTTTTAAAGCAGGGAAATGCAGGAAATTTTGCAGCTGAAAATCTGAATGGCATTGCATGGAGAGCTGTAATCTGCCGAGCGCTGATTTGGAATTGCTGGAATGACAAAAACTGAATGCAAGGGAAGCTGCAAAGTGCTGAAGATTGGTAGTGTTCCATACAAGCAGATTTGCACAAAACTTGTATCAACTTGAAAGCGAATTTAAGTTTTTTTTGAGGCTATGAATCAAGGCAGTAGGTATAGGAATGTAGCAACAAGTGTTGAGTGCATCACAACTGATCAGAACAAGATTGAATATCAGATCAAAATAGAAAAAATGTAGCTATTCAGAATTCGAAAGGGCTGAACAAAAGCTGAAAACAAAGAAAAATCAGTACAAGCAGTTTTTGTGCAGTTTGTATCAAGATGAGCTGAATTTTGGGTTTTCAAGGCTGTGAATCAAGGAATGAAGCACATAAATGTAGTGAAAGGAAAGGAAATGAAAGAAATGTGCCGATCAATGTGCAGAGGAAGCAGTGATTGAAATGCAGTGAAGGCATTTTCGAAATTGCAGTGAAGGAAGTGGCTAAAATTCACTGCTGATCGAATCTAAGAAATCAACTTTGTGAGCAGAATTTTCAAGTGGAACAATTCAAACTCTACACTACACTAATGGATGCTAACTGATGTTAAGTATTTAAGAAATCAGAGACTTGACATGGATTAAGAGGAGCTGAATTTGGAGCTGAACAGAAAAAAAAAGAATGGAAGAAGAAGAGTGCCAACTTGAAGGTGGAGTGTATCAAAAAGAAAGCTCACGGCAAGGGTTGAGTTGAAGCTGATATCTGATAGGAATTTGAGCACATAAGGACTGAACAAGCAGCTGAACATTTAAAGAAGAGAAAGAAGAAGAAAAAAAAACAGTTCGGAAGCAAGGTTGAAGTTTTGACCATTTTAAAGAAAAGAGAAGGAGATAAAGTGGTACACAAATGAAGATTCAGCACCATGAAATTAGTGAAGATACTCTCATCCAAATTGAAGATATGCTCCATTACATTCTGAATTTACTAGAGAGAAAGAAAAAGGAAAGAAAATCAGAAAAGAAAAGAGAAGGAAACAAATTGGCACACAAAAGGCAAACTTGGCACATTGAGATCAAATGGAGTTTTCTTCACCCAAATCAAAGGAATTATTCAAGTTTGACTTCGCCACACTTTTTGAATTCACTAGGGGACTGTAAAGAGGGCAATGCACATTGGAAACATCCTTGAGCAACTAAGTCTCCCACTTTATCCATTTTTCCATTTTCTTGGCTTTTATTCCATTTCTTACCATTTTTCATGTTTCTACTTGTTTTTGTAGATGTTGATCCTAATCATGAATAATGGTGGAGATTAGATAATAAGCAAGCCTATGGTAGTGCAAGAAGCATGTGTGTTTGAGTGAGCTCCATTTCCATCATCAACTTAGAACTTAAGGAGAGAGCCACCAAAACTTCCCTTGAAAGGCTAGTGAGTTAAATTCATCTCAATGACTCATGAAGGATGAAAAGGCTAAGTTGTTGATTTAAGGACAAGATACTAATCCATAGAGCTTAGATTTATGAGAATTGACAACCTTAGGTAATTTCTTTTCATTTGTTTCTAATTATGCTTAAGAAACTCTAGGGGATACATACTTAATAGTTTCACGAGACGCTCAAGCTCAAGTATGGGGGAGTTGATAAGTACCATTTTGTTGATTATTTTAATTGCTAAAATCCATGTTTGACCCATGTTTTACTTGCTTAATTGTGAATTTACCCTAGGTTTTAGAACTTCCTCTTAGTTTGGACTTAATTATAAATTTATACATATTTGGATTATTTGGCCACTAAATTTTTGATCTATTTTTGTAGGCATGAAAGGTTCATGGACCTAGGGCATACTGGGTCAAACTTGAGTTGAAAGTTGACCCGGATCGAGTTATCAAGCTTTGGATTAATCTGGGCCGTCCGATTCAAGAGCGGGTAGATTTGAGCCATCGGGGACCATCTGAAACAAGCCGAGCTAGGGTTAGGGTTGATCAAGCACTCTGATCAAGATCTGAAGGTTTCATCCCAATCAGAGCTCATTCAACCGTTGGATCAAGCTCGGAGGGCTCTAGACTATCCATTCAAAGATTAGGTTGATTTGGACCATCCGTTGCACATCTGGAGGATTCGAGCTACCACGAGGCAGATCTTGACCCTTGATCAACATCTGGAAAGTTTGGATCAGATCAGAGCAAGATCAGCCGTTGGATTCATCCAAATCAATCTGGACCGTCCATTCCTATGTATTTAATCAAAAACTCCACAGCTCTTCAGCTCGTCGCGTCCTCGCCGCAGCTCGTTTCCTTCGTTTCTTCTTCGTTTTCTTCAGCAAGTTCTTCATCCGAAGGCGTGGCCTCATCAATTCCGATCTTAGAGCAAGTTCTAGATCGACGGGAAGAGCTTGAAGTGAAGAATCCAGCTCTAAATTGCCCAAAAATAAAGCTGAGTTGGATTGGTTCGTAGAGTGCTTTTTCCCAGCGATTTGTTGCACTTACGGGTCCGAAGCTCGCCCTTGTGTGACGGCAAGGAGTCCTTGAGCTAGGAGAGGGGATTGATGATAGTTTCCTTTATGAATTTTTGTTAATTAGCTGTAGTTTCAATTTCTGAACATTAATTCCAGTTTCTGAACATTGTATCAGTTCTTTTCTGTCAACGTATCAGTTCTTTTCTTAATGTCTTTACTTTTGCATTAAGTGAGCTTAGTTGTTCTCTTTTGAATTCACTTTGAAAATTGTATCATTTGCATAGCAACCAATTTAGATTTCTTAATTTCTGATCAGCAATCTGTTGCATATCAATTCCCTGTTTCTTACTTTGCGCATCCAGCTTAGCTGCTGAATTCTGTTGCTATTTCGAATTAAATTTGTTCTAGCTTTAATTCCTGGACTTCGAGACAACTGTTAGTGTGCTTAGGCTTGCTTGTATGTAGTAACATTTCTACATTTTGTTCAACCTCTGTTGCGTATCAGTTTTCTGTTGTGTGCCAATGTCATTTCTGCAGCACTTCATTTAATTTCTGAATTGAGTATTGGTTGTGAATTCTGGCAGCTGGATGTGTGAGTTTCAGCTCTCTTGTATGCTACTTAATGTCTGCATTCGAATTTCCATTCTGCATTTACTTTATTACTGCATTTTCATGATCAGATTCTGCATTACTGAACATACTTCTTCATTTAGTTTTCTTTGAATTGGAACCTTCATCTTTGCAACTCCAAGTTTGTTCCTTCTTAAGCTAGATTCGAAATTCCTTTACTGCAGTGCGTTTAAGGTTTTGAGTTAGTTTCAATTGCAAACTCAGTTTCTTTATTGATTAAATTGTTAGGCATTAGATTTGCATCTGAATTCATAATTGTTTCCCAAAATTTGATTTGCATTAGTTTAGTCCTTAATTGTCATTAACTAGTTTAAGTCACTTAGTTAAGTTTTCTTCACTTCTCATTGCTTCTTCATTTCTCATTGCAAATCAAAACCCAGATTTTATTTGAAACCCCAAAAATATTAACGACACATAAATGCAAGCTTGAATCAAACAAACTTGAACTAGCCCTTGGAAAAATACGACCTGTGGCCCCTTTACTACGTTTTCATACTTTGATTGCAAAAAGGGTTTCCAGCATTTATTCATATTTAAATTTGAGACCCACATTCGTGACACCTAGTTCGAGTCCATCAATATCCTCATGTAACTGGCGATGGGCTCAGACTACATAGGAGTCGATGATTGTCAGCATGAAACAATGCAAGGATGGTGCATGACACTAACACATACAACATCCACCAAGTCCTCATCAATCACTTCAGTGTGCTAGGTATAGGTATGAATCCTATATCATGGGATATAAGTAACCTACTAGGTATACTGAAAAAATAACTAGTGATCCATCAATGTCAAAATACAAGAGGATATATCACTATATCTATGCACGTATATACACATGGCAACCATAGAGACTGTATGAAACTATAAGGAGATCATCTCAAGAATAAGCAACAAATATCAATAGAGGTATACTAAGGCAGATATGAGGTATAAACTTACTATTATCTATAACCAACCATGCATAGAAATATGACAATATCAAAAGAGATAAGTCAGAGGTACCCGCCTCAAGAATGTAGTCCGAATAGAGAATGAAGCTCCACGACCAAGCGGAGTAACCAAGTCAGTCCTGTACCAAAGACATAGTTATTTAGCTATTTATACCAATACCGAATAGCTAATATAACACAACCTCATTAGGATCATCCTAATCCTAATGATCAATCCTAAATTTAAAATAAAAAACATAGAGGTTAGTTTTATTCTTTAATCCAATCCCAAGTCCAATCACTTTGTCCAATCAGGACCTAATCCAAAACCAAGGTCCCATCCCATAAGGTAGCTCTCAATATGAGCACTGCAACACCAAATGGAATACACCATTACAACCTAGTCCCAACATAAACCAATCTCCAAGTATATCTCTCGATGGAAGCATTACAAGATCAAAGAACTCATGACAATACCCCACCCAAGCAAAACTAATCAATAGTGGTTAGACCACTTCATAAGAAACTAATTTAAATAAGGTCCAACCTCAACTTGTGATTCATGACATAACCAAAACCCAAACAACCCTCACGGCAAGGGGAAAACAAGATGAGACTCACGGCAGTCTCACAACCTAAATGAAAAGGGAACAAGACACAATCAATCAATTCCTCGCACACACACAAAACCTTACAAATCCAACATCACAGCAAACTCAATCACCACACAAAACTACATCACCTCGCAACATAAATGATCCAAAAGTCCCATACAGAATTCCCATTATAAGTTACAAGATATCTTGTTGGTGCAGGAAGCACCTAAGTCAAACCTGGGTTTTGATAATGGCAAAGGGTTCAGAAGTTAAGATGTTATTGTTGTCTAATGTGTTTACTAAGTGTGCAGGAAAGAAGTCCTAGGTACACTAGGCAAGAAGTCCTGGCAAAGGGCTGGGCAAAGAAGTCCTGGTCAAGGACTGGGCAAGAAGACCTGACCAAAAGTCGGGCAAAGAAGTCCTGGTCAAGGACTGGGCATGAAGTCCTGGTAAGGGGCTGGGCACCGAAGACCTGCTCGGGAGGTGGGCACGAAGTCCTGGTCGAGGACAGGGCACGAAGACCTGGTCAGGTGGATCGAGCAAAAGTCCAACCGGAGGAGCCGGTTGGCAAAAGGTAAACTCTCCTGAGAGGAGTAGGTGAGGATGCACTCCCCGTCGAGGAAACAGTAGGCGTCGGTTCGACCTAGGGGTCCATTTGGGAGACTCGAAGTCAGAACCAAGACAGCTACGGCTGTAAAAACTGACTAATATTCTCACTTTGTTTGTTTTGGAACTAACCTTGGATGCAGGGACCGAAGGAATGTGTTTCTGCAGCTAGAACGCCCCAAAGGAGAGGGGCAGGCAGCTGGGCTAGGCGCCCGGGAGGTCCCGGGTGCCCAAGGTCAAAGGCAAAATAGCAAGGAAGCAAGAATCGCTTCGAAAACACACTGGTCTAGGTGCCCGGGAGGTCCCGGGCGCCCAAGGTCAAAGCCAAAGAGTAATCGAAGCAAAATCAGCCACGAAGCCAGTAGACCAAGTCAAGCTGGGCGCCCAGGAGGTCCCGGGAGCCCCAGTCAGCTCCAGTGGCCGATTCTAAGGGGATAAGCGTTGACCGAGCTGTGGATGAAGGTTCTCCGATCTGAAGGCACGTGTTAGGCGCCCCCAGCGAATCAGGCACCCTCAGGAGCACTATAAAAGGGGCTCGACCCCGAGGCTTCAACAACACAACTTTCTAACATTTCTAAGCTTTTCGTTCAAGCGCTCTGCTCTGGCAAACTCCGATCTCGAGATTTCAGCGCCGACGATGACCCTCTGCTCCGAAGTACGATCCACACCGGGCGTCGGTAACGAAAAGTGTAATTCTATTATTTACTGTAATATTCTTGTATCAATATCTGTAAACCTTTGCGCGATTATAGAATTGCCCGCAGTAAATGGTCAAGGGCTGTGGACCTTAGTGTAGGAGCCGACCGCGACTCCGAACCAAGTAAAAGACTTGTGTTCTTTGTGTGATTGTTTTGTTTTTCGCTGCATTTACTCTTTCCCTAATCCGAAGAAAAAGTTTTAACGATATTCACCCCCCTCTATCGTTTCTATCGATCCAACAAGTGGTATTAGAGCGGGGTAGCTCAAATTTGGTGCAACCACCAATTTGGAAGTTTTTTCGATTTTTACGAAGTTTTTAATTTCTTTTTCGATCGAATTTTTATCGTTAATCGAGGTTGGTGCAACACCACTCGATAATTTCTTTTAAATATCTTATTCCCGCACTGCTAATCCAAAACCAATTCTTGGGACAGTTTTTTGTTGTTATTATTTCAAAATTTCTAAATGGCCATGCAAGAGGGTTTCAGTACAGCCAGACCACCACTCTTCAGTGGGGAGGACTTCTCTTACGGGAAGTGTCTGATGGAAGTCCACCTGAAAACTCAGGTGGACATGTAAATAATAATCCAATTTGGTTTGGAAATCCCAAAAAATGCTGAAGGAGTGGCACAACCTTACACAAAATGGGACACCTTGCTGAAAAAGAAAATTGAGGCTGATGCTAAAGCGACCCAGACACTCCAATGCGGTCTAACCAAAGAAGAGCTGAACCGGGTGGGACCATTCAACAATGCAAAGGAATTCTAGGGTAAGTTAATTGAATTGCACGAAGGAACCTTTGACACCCGAATCAGCAAGAGGGACCTACTGCTAAACAAGTTATACACAATCAAAATGAACGACGGCGAGTCAGCAGCCCAGCTCCATGCCAGAATCCAGGAGTTGATGAACGGTCTACATATAATCGGTCACAAGGTAGAAAACCGTGACCTGATCAGGTATACTCTAAACGCCTTCCCGAGAAATACTTTGTGGGCATCTATGGTAGATGTGTACAAAGTTTCAAGGGATCTTTCTAAAATCAAATTAGACGAGTTATTTTCTGAACTTGAATTACATGAGCAGACTAACTACACCTTAGCCGAGAAAGACATTACTTTTGTTGTAGGCAAAACAGGAAAGGTGGTCAAGAAGAAGCCTCAACCTACACCCGAGTCTGACTCAGACTCAGAAGGCAGTGAAGGGGATCGACCCAAGCTTGTTCAACTAGCCCGGGACAACTACAAGGAATTGAAGAATCAGACTAACAGAAGAAAAGCCAGTCGAAAGAAGGATGATCCAACTGAACCATCCAAGACCAAATCCAATGTAACGTGCTTCGAATGCAACAAGAAGGGACACTTCAAATCGGAGTGCCCTAATCTAAAAGAAGCCAAGAAGACAAGAAGGAAGAAGTCCCTTCAAGCAACGTGGGACGAGTCTTCGTCTGCAGAAGAAGAAGAGGCCCCACAACCGAACCTGCTCGCTTTGACTGCTTCGGAAGACATCGACACCAGATCAGAATCGGAGCCGAACGANTAGAGATCCCTCCTTTGCTCTCCCTACTCCCATATTGATCTGGACACCCTTTATTAATATTTCTATAGAAATGCCCGAGACCCTTTGGTTAGTCGGTTTCAATCAGTAGATCTCCAGGTCCAAGACTACGCTCTTTATAGAGTTTTAGTCCGTTGCATCCTACCCTTGACCACTAGGTGTTGATGCAGTCTGACCCTGATTGTTGTTTTGGTGTTGTCAATGATTTTAGTTTAGGAGGATGATTATGATGATTATGATTAAGTCCTGATCGAGGATTAGGCATGATATGGAAAATCCTAACCTGGGAGGTTAGGTGTTGGAAAAGTCCTAATTCGGAAGGGTTGGGTGAAAAGTCCTACCTTGGAGGGCTAGGTGAAAAGTCCTAACTTGGAGGGTTAGGTACAAATTCCCATCCTGGAGGATTAGGTGAAAAAGTCCTGGCTTGGAGGGTCAGGTGCCTAGCTTGGAGGGCTAGGTTGGATGATGTTCTAACTCGGAAGAGTTGGGTGAAAAGTCCTAGCTTGGAGGGCTAGGTGAAAAGTCCTAGCTTGGAGGGCTAGGTGAAAAGTCCTAACTTGGATGGTTAGGTGCAAATTCCCAACTTGGAGAGTTAGATGGAAAAATCCTTAGCTTGGAGGGCTAAGGTGGATGGATCCCTAGCTTGGAGGGCTGGGTAGAGTCACTGGATCGGTCTGGTGACCGATCAGGGACTTTTGGCACGCTGCTCCTTAGTGGATCGGTCTGGTGACCGATCCAGCTATGTCTGATTGGACTGGTGACCGATCAGGGAGCGCACAGTGAGATTGGGAATCTACTGTGTGGCTCATGATCGATCCGGAGACCGATCAGGGAGCAGGCTGCTTCCTTGCTGTCTTGCTCCTGATCGGTCTGGTGACCGATCAAGGAGCAAACGGTGAGTGAGTTCCCTTGCTGATCAGAGTCTTGGATCGGTCTGGTGACCGATCAAGAATCTTGAGTTTGATTAAAAAATAACTGTTCATCTGCTCTGATCGGTCTGGGTGACCGATCAGGATCCAATCTGATCGGTCTGGTGACCGATCAGGATTCACCCTGATCGGTCCGGTGACCGATCAGGCGTGTATTGCTGCGAGAGCTGGGAATCCCAGCAAAGCAGTGGATCGGTCTGGTGATCGATCCACACACCCTGGATCGGTCCGGTGACCGATCACTTTAATTCAAATTTCACTGACAGACGCGGTCAGAGTGTCTGATCATATCGGATTTGCTGATGTATGTTTTCTGATATGTGATATGCTGCGTGATCTTCTGCTCTAATGCTCTGATTGAGTTTCAGGTGACAGGGGAGGATTCAAACACTCTAGGAGAAGTCAAAGCGCGCTTTCCTCAGAGCAGGTTTGTCCCTTTTCCCATCTCAGGTTGCAACGGCGAGCTGCGGACTGGAGCTGAGACTGGAGCTCGACTGAGGAGCTCAGTGAGTCCAGAGATAGCTCAGTAGAGGCTGGCGTTGGCAGTTGAGTAGCTGGGAGCTACAGAGATGGTGTCACCTGTCGCTTGGCGGAGAAACAAAAAGGAACGCAAGAGTTGAGTTCAGCATGACTTGCAGTTCTTGAAGTTTTTTGTGTTCTTGCATTCTGCTGCGAGAAGCTTGCTGTTCTTGAGTTCTTCAACCATTCTAAGCAAGCTATTGAGAAGCAATCATCATACTTGAGCGCTTGAAGGAGAAAACAAGAAGCTTGGAGTCCGACAGTGGGAAGACACGAAGCAGACAGGGGTCTGCGTGAGATCGCCACTGGGTGGACCTCAGGGAAGCTTGCTGTGTTTTATCCTTGCTAAGTGTTTGAGTAAGATCTTTCTTGTTGTTGTTTCATTGTGCTCATTATATATCATTGTCTGAAACACGCTGTGGAGAGGTTTCTCCACCGAGAAGGAGGTTGTTTCATATCCGGTGTTAACCGGGGCTTGATCTGCCGACGATCAAGGGATCGCCCACCTCAAGGGCACGCCAAGGAGTAGGAGCAAGTTATCCCCGAACCTTGTAAACCCTCCTTGTTAGCGATCTTGCTAGCTGTGTGTGTTTTGCGTTCATTTGGTTTTTCTGCATACTCTGCTTTCCATTCTTTCCGCTGTGCTACTGATATTCGAGTTGCAGAAATCGTGATAAGTCTTGAAGGGGCAAGCGATTGTCTATATTCACCCCCCCCTCTATAGCTATCTCGTCCCCAACACTAGGGACGTCGCGACCATGCGACCATTCCATACCTTTCTGCTGTATGCTTTGATCCATCACTTAGACGTAGATATTGGATTTCATATATTCCACACCATTCTACATGCATCCAGTGTTACTACTCAGGGTCGGGTACGCACCCCTTGTTGCCACATCATCACCTCTCTTCTTCATCATCACGGTCGCGATATTACCGACAGAGAGATGACCTCGATGACTGAATTTGACGAGATTGGGTATAGAAACTTTTCCCTAGCGGGCATAGATGTCTCGGGTACCGGGGTTTTATCGTGGAGACGTCAGAGAGCCGGAGTCCAGATCGATTCCGATGAGGAGGTAGAGGTCGATGTCGCAGATCTCGCTGCCGAGATTCGAGAGCAGATGGACGAGCCCCCACCGCCGACGCTCGACGAGAGAGTGACACTACTTCAGACAGAGATTCATAGCCTTCGACAGGAAGAGGAAGCCCAGTACATCGAGATAGTCGACGCGATTCGGGCAGAGCATGATGTAAACCGAGCCTACCATAGCGAGCACATGGAAGCTATTCTAGCCGACCGCCAGACGAGAGATGCACACCACACTGAGTACATGGATGCTCTCCGAGCCGAACATGAGGCAAATCAGGCCCGACATGACGAGATGATATCTTGGTTCCAAAATTGGCAGCCCGGTCCATTCTTCCCTCCGGACCCCTCCTCTTAGACTCCAGATGACTTCAGTTGCTTTATTATACTATTGACTGATGTTTGACTTGTGTTTGACTGTGCTGGTCCTCACTTTGACCAGTTGACTTCAATGCACTTATCATATCTAGTTGCTAGTTGTTTACTTGATGAATTATCTGCTTTTTATCAGTTATTAAGTTAGGGTTATGCTTGGTAGAATAGGACTGCTATAATTACATTTTGTTAAACTGTTTTATTTTTTGCAAAATCAGTTCTTACTTAACTTGAAAAACCATTTTATTTAAAATGATTTTTCCGACTTAGTTTTTTAAAATAAACTTACCCTCTTCAAAACTAGGGCTTTTTCGCAAAATGGACTTAGCCTAGGCCCTAACCCTAGAATTGCATGCACCTATAGATCTAGAAGTCGACATCTCACAAGCACCTTAGGGTACTTTTGATTGATAACCTAGAATGGGTTGAGATGCTTAGGTCTTTGTCTTGATTCAAGATGCTTTAAGTCAGTGCATATGCAGTAATTGGGGCACTAAATACCAATTAAACAATAATCAGGTTAAGTGTCAAGCTTAGAAAATCTAACTTGAATAGATCACTTAACTTGACTAACCCTAGCTAAAGCTACTATTTATAACAGTTAGTAAGTAGCTAATTGGGTTAGACATGACCCACAAGCGAAAATTCAAATTAAGTTGGTCCAGTTTAAAGTTAGAATTGGTTCAGTACAACATCTTACTTTGATTACTCATGTTTTTTGCTATATTTTTTGATATATGGTAAAAGGGGAGAGATTGGAAAAGAGAGAAAAGAAGGTTTCAAAATTTATTTTTTTTTCTTCAAAATTAAATTTCCAAAAACTGTTATCTTTTTTCAAAAAGTAAAGTTCGTTAAGTACTTAAGTTCCTTTTGAAAGTTAATTTTCTAAGTACTTATTCTGAAAATGTTCTGGAAATTTTTTAAGTTATAAATTCAAAATTGTACTTGAAAAATATTTCTAAGTATTTAAACTATTTGAAAAATATTTCTAAGTGTTAAAACTTCAGAATAAGGTTAGAAAATTTTCTAAAGTGCAAAAACTAAGTATTTTGGAAATTATTTTTGAATTTACTTGCCTTCAAAAATTATTCTAAGTACTTACTCTAAATAGTTGGTGAAAATTTTTCTAAGTCCAAAGTTCAAAATTCTTCTGAAAATTTTTCAAGTACCCAACTCAAAATAATTTTTGGAAAATGTTTTCTAACTTAAAAACCTTTTCTTGAAAATTTTCTAAGTATTGAAAACCTAAAAAACGTTTCACTTTTAGACTTAGAAACTTTTTCAAAAACCCAACGAACTTTTGAAAAACTCAGGGGGAGATTTCTTCCAGGGGAGGAAATTAAATTTAGGTACTTTACCTACTTATCTGTATGTTTAACTTAACTTTTGGAACTGGGTTGCCATAAATCAAAAAGGGAGAGATTGTTGGTGCAGGCAACACATAAGTCAAACCTGGGTTTTGATAATGGCAAAGGGTTCAAGAGTTAAGATGTTATTGTTTTCTAATGTGTTTACTAAGTGTGCAGGAAGAAGTCCTAGGTACACTAGGCAAGAAGTCTTGACAAAGGGTTGGGCAAAGAAGACCTGGTCAAGGGGATGGCCACCGAAGACCTGCTCGGAAGATGGGCACGAAGTCCTGGTCGAGGACTGGGCACGAAGTCCTGGCAAGGGGCTGGGCACCGAAGACCTGCTCGGAAGGTGGGCACGAAGTCCTGGTCGAGGGTTGGGCACGAAGACCTGGTCAGGTGGATCGGGAAAAAATCCAACAGGAGGAGCCGGTTGGCAAAAGGTAAACTCTCCTGAGAGGAGTAGGTGAGGATGCGTTCCCCGTCGAGGGAACAGTAGGCGTCGGTTCGACCTAGGGTTCCATTTGGGAGACCCGAAGTCAGAACCAAGACAGCTACGGTTGTAAATATTGACTAATATTCTTGCTTTGGTTGTTTTGGAACTAACCTTGGATGTAGGGACCGAAGGAGTGTGTTTCTGCAGCTCAGAACACCCCAAAGGAGAGGGGCAGGCAGCTGGGCTAGGCGTCCGGGAGGTCCCGGGCACCCAAGGTCAAAGCCAAACAAGCAAAGAAGCAAGAGCGCTTTGAAATCACACTGGGCTAAGCGCCCGGGAGGTCCCGGGCGCCCAAGGTCAAAGCCAAAGAGGTAGTTAAAGCAAAATCAGCCACGAAGCCAGCGGACTAAGTCAAGCTGGGCGCCCAGGAGGTCCCGGGCGCCCTAGTCAGCTCTAGAGGCCGATTCGAAGGGGATAAGCGCTGACCAAGCTGCGGATGGAGTTTGGGCTTTTGCAATATAATCCCTAAGGTTTAGAATTCCTTATCCATCAAACCCTTAAACTTTGTCCCAGAGCCCGAAAAATTCTAGGACCTTTCCCAAAAATTTTCCAGAGCGCAATAAACGTGTCGGATTTAACAATGGGTGATTTTAACAAGATGACCGTCACCATTTCACAAGAAGACTTCGAGTTACTGGTCGCCGCTAAAGTCCAGAAGTTGGCTTAGCAACAACAACCGAGCGGCTGCCTGACCACCAATTTCCCCGCAACCTCAGCAACCATTGTCCCAGTCGAACCGGAGACCGCCACCTACCTGGGCGGGAACACATACTTCCCCAAAGCCTTCTTTCGACATGGAGAAGATGAAGCCCAGTCAGACAGCATGGAGATCTCCTTGTCTAGTTGAACGGTACCCCGCAATCCTAACAAGGGAAAGGTGTCTACCGACAGGACGTTATCCGATAGGTTAGGCCTCCTTTTCTCCAACCGCATCCTCTGAGAGCTTGCGCCCATGCATTTTCGACTTCTTTCCATCCTGGATAACGTGTGGAGGGGAGGGAGGGGGGTTACCGACCCGAGGAGTATTTGATGAAGTTTGAGAATGTTACCCCTGCTGCACCAGTACACAAATGACCTCAAATGTCGGTCGTTCCTGACCACCTTGTCGGCCCAGCCCAGCAGTGGTTTGATTGACTCCCACCTGAGTCGATACAGAGTTTCAAAGATTTCAAGAAGCATTTCTTGCAACACTTCTCGTGCAATAGGAGATGTCACAAAACAAGCCTCAACTGCTTCGCCCTAAAGAAAAATCCGAGGGAATCTTTAAGGGCCTATATCAAAAGATTTAATTAGGTGACGATGGATGTGCCGACCGCCACGCTAAAAGTTTTGATTGGTGTCTTCTCACAGGGACTCTAGGGCAGGGAATTTTTTTGCTCGCTGATCCGAAAACCGCCGAAGGACTTTGACAATCTCCTGTGGAAAGCTGTCAAATGCATTAACGTGGAGGAAGCGCAAGTCGCCCGACAAAGGATTAACTGTCAATCTTCAGTCAACTTTTCAGTCGCGTCATCGGTCAGTCACCCTCTTCACTTGCCGACAGGATCAATAAGGAAGAAATGTATATCATGCACAGTGACCTAAGACAAGAGGACTTATTCTTCTCTTCTCTAATTCTCTTTTAATTCTCTGATTCTCTTCTTTCAGATAATGACGGAGCAAGTCTGGATGATTTACTCGAGCAGTGGGCTATGAGCGTCGATGCCATGATCTCGGACTACCTCCTTTTTCTCTTAGTTTTCCTTTTCTCCCACAGCAAAACCGAGCTTTTTTCCATCTCATTGTCATTAGGCCTCTTGGCTACAACACGGATAGACATGAACGTGGCTTTGTCCATGCTCTTAGGATCAAAAAATGATTTAAACATCGGAAGCATTTTACTAAATCTCTTTAGCATCCTAAATTTAGCCGTAACAATATCTAATTGGAGAAAAAAAAATGGTAATAACATTCATCCCAATTAGATCGATATCGTTGGTCTTCGACTACATACAGACAAATAAATTACGAGGGAAAATATTTTGACCTAGAAGAACGGAACAATACTAATGAACCTACAGTAATTTGACATCTTCAATCAACCTATATAAATACTTTATTTATCCTTTTAACTTTAACCTCTATATTCTTAATGAGTTCTCAAGAAGTTATAGAATGAAACCCTCCGTCTTCATAGCCTTAAGTTATTTCCATTTTTAGCTTTCCATCATTTAAGGTAAATTTAGAATTGAAAAATGTTTTATTTGGAAGTAGAGAATAACTTTGATATAAGTTCGAGTCAATTTAATTATTCCTTTAGTTTCCATTTTGATTTATTTCCTATTTTATTAAATTATTGAATATTTTTTCATTGATAAGGAAATTACAAACTCGATGCAAAATAATTAGAAAAGAAAAAGGAAAAAAATGATTTTATCCTTTAATACCTAGCTATCTAGTAATCCATCGAATAATTGATTCACTTTCCTTAGCTTAAACGTCCAAACGTGGAAAATTATTCCTCAATTTTCGTAATGGTATGATGATTAATTATTTTTAAAATATTTCATAGTTTAATTTTTAATTATTAGAATTTTTATAAGATTTTTTTTTAATTAAAGATGAGACCATCGGTATATATCCCGCACAGAACTCACCACAGTTCGACTCAAAACAAGAAGACCATAAGCTCTCGGAATTCGATGGTGATGCAGCGCGGGACGCCCCTGCTCGTCTGGTCGATGGCAGTAATGCTACTCTCCGCCGCCTCGCCGACGAGTGCTCAGACCAGGATCTGCGGCGTGATCGTCGAGAAACTCACCGACGCGTGCAGGGAGTACGTGAAGATCCCGGGCCCCAAGGCGAACCCCTCCGCGGCGTGCTGCGCCCTAGTCGAGCAGTCCAACGTGCCGTGCCTGTGCGATAATCTCCAACCGGGGATCGAGAAGACGATCAGCTTGGAGAAGGCGTTCTTCGTCGCCAGGAAGTGCGGGAAGAATGTTCCCGGAGGAAGCAAGTGCGGAGGTATATATAGGCGATCACTTTCTCGGTTTAATTAGACCGACGTTTTGAGTCGTGCGTTTACTGCTTGCAGACTTCACGGTTCCCCCGTCGATGATTTGAGATGGAACGCGGTGCGAGGAGAGTGGTCGGAGAAGAAGATCGGAGAAATTGACAGGCTGTTCGTTATGTTATCGCCGTCGAAAAATAAAACTGCGTGTCTTCTGCAACCGATAATGTGGATGATTTTTTAAAATTAAAAATTAAAAATAAAAAAATGTGAAGGTATCCTAATTAATACAAATTGTAAAAAAAAAGGTCAAAATATGTCGCAGTATATGTTTCATTTCAACGTTGGGATAGTACTTATCAATAGTTATTATAATATTTTTAAAATTTAGAATTTATTATTCATTATTTATTAATTATTTTGATAAAATGAATAGATACTTTATTATATTATAATAATTATTGAGTAAGTATTAATGTATTATATATACCTCGGAGCAACTACACATTTATAATTAAATATTAAATTTTGAAGTCTAAATTTTATTTTTTAAATACTATTATACTGAATACTTTTTTACTATGTTATCAAAATTATTTTAAATTAATTAAAATCATTTTAAAACTTCTATTAAAATTATTAAATAACTATTATAACACTATAACAGTGTTGTATTGGGTGTTATATATTGTTATAATTATAATACAATAAAATAATGAACAACATTGTAACAGTTATCAACTAGGTTAGAATATTATACGGTAATTTACCAAAGATGTATCTAAGAATTGGTATTTATCAAAAGACATACCATAGTTTTATTGTTACCAAAGGGTGCACATATTTTAGTAAACTTCCTCTTATACCCCTACCGTCAAGTACTGCATGCATTTCTCTTTCTCTTTCACATTCTCAGTAACGAATTCCGAGACGGACCATAAAGAGATGTTCATTTATATTTATATTTTTATATTATGAAACCTTTCTCAAAATAAAAAAATATTTAAATTAATTAAAATATTTTTATTAAATTAAAATTAAAAGAACATATCAGACGTGGGCCTGAAATGGAATCATTTCAGGCCCAACGTGTCCAATATTAAGAGTCATTTCTCGATTCTTTGTTATTACATATTAACATCATGAAAAAGTCCAAATAAAAAATGGATAGTAAATTTGAACTCCTTGTAACCTCAGAAATCCACGGGAACTGAAATTTTTACAATCGGAGCTCTCTAGGTCAATCAGTGAGTTTTGACCAAAACCCACTGATTGACATAGAGAGCTCCGATTGTAAAAATTTCAATTCCCGTAGATTTCTGAGGTTACAAGGAGTTCAAATTTGCTATCCATTGTTTATTTGGACTTCTTCAAGATGTTAAAATGTAATAACAAAAAATCGAGAAAAGACCCTTAATATTGGGCACATTGGGCATGAAATGTTTCCATTTCAGGCCCACGTTGGGCCTGAAATGATTCCATTTCAGGCCCAACGTGGGCCAGAAATGGTTCCATTTTCAGGCCCAACGTGAGCCTGAAATATTTCCATTTCAGGCCCAATCAGTGAGTTTTGGTCAAAACCCACTGATTGACCTAGAGAGCTCCGATTGTAAAAATTTCAGTTCCCATGAATTTCTGAGGTTACAAAGAGTTCAAATTTGCTATCTATTGTTTATTTGGACTTCTTCAAGGTGTTAAAATGTAATAACAAAAAATCAAAAAAAGACCTTTAATATTGGGCACGTTGAGCCTGAAATAGGCACATTGGGACTGAAATGGTTCCATTTCAGGCCCAACGTGGGCCTGAAATGGAACCATTTCAGGCCCAATGACCATAAAAGGCCTAATGTGTGATTTATTCTCGATTCTTCATTATTACATTTTAACATCTCGGAGAAGTCCAAATAAGCAATGGATAGCAAATTTGAACTCCTTGTAACCTCAGAAATCCACAGGAACTAAAATTTTTACAATCGGAGTTCTCTAGGACAATCAATGGGTTTTGACACATTAAGCCTTTTAGGGTCATTGGGCATGGTTCCATTTCAGGCCCAACGTGAGCCTGAAATGGTTCCATTTCAGGCCCAACGTGCCCATTTCAGGCCTAACGTGTCCAATATTAAAGGTCTTTTCTCGATTTTTTATTATTATATTTTAACACCTCGGAGAAGTCCAAATAAACAATGGATAACAAATTTGAACTCCTTGTAACCTTAGAAATCCACGGGAACTGAAATTTTTACAATCGGAGCTCTCTAGGTCAATCGGTGGGTTTTGGTCAAAACCCACTGATTGACCTAGAGAGCTCCGATTGTAAAAATTTTAGTTCCCGTGGAGTTCTGAGGTTACAAGGAGTTCAAATTTGTTATATATTGTTTATTTGGATTTCTCCGAGGTGTTAAAATGTAATAATGAAGAACCGAGAAGAAATCACACATTAGACCTTTTAGGGTCAAAACCCACTGATTGATCTAGAGAGCTCCGATTGTAAAAATTTCAATTCCCGTGGATTTATGTGGTTACAAGGAGTTCAAATTTGCTATTCATTATTTATTTGGACTTCTTCGAGGTGTTAAAATATAATAATGAAGAAACCGAGAAGAAATCACACATTAGGCCTTTTAGGGTCATTGGGCCTGAAATGGAAATATTTCAGGCCCAACGTGTCCATTTCAGGCCTAACGTGCCCAATATTAAAGGTCTTTTCTCGGTTCTTTATTATTACATTTTAACACCTCGGAGAAGTCCAAATAAACAATGGATAGCAAATTTGAACTCCTTGTAACCTTAGAAATCCACGGGAATTGAAATTTTTACAATCGGAGCTCTCTAGGTCAATCAGTGGGTTTTGACCAAAACCCACTGATTGACCTAAAGAGCTCCGATTGTAAAAATTTCAGTTTCCGTGGATTTCTGAGGTTACAAGGAGTTCAAATATGCTATCCATTGTTTATTTGGACTTCTCCAAGGTGTTAAAATGTAATAATGAAGAACCGAGAAGATATCACACATTAGGCCTTTCAGGGTCAAAACCCACTGATTGACCTAGAGAGCTCCGATTGTAAAAATTTCAATTCCCGTGGATTTATAAGGTTACAAGGAGTTCAAATTTTGCTATCCATTGTTTATTTGGACTTCTTCAAGGTGTTCAAATGTAATAACAAAGAATTGAGAAAAGACCTTTAATAATGGGCACGTTGGGCCTGAAATGGTTCCATTTCAGGCCCAATGACCCTAAGGGTGCGTTTGGTTGAGGGTGTTCGTTTATAACCTTGGTTATTCATCCAAGGTTATAGATAAAAACCTTGTTTGGTTTAGGTAATGAAGAATTCCCAGGTAATCAATTATACCCGCCACATCAGCAAAAGTGGTCATATAACCCGGAATCAGAAAACCAAGGGAAAGTCTGGTTTTTCTCAATTCCGGGGTTATGACAATTTTCTTTCCAAAATTAACCTTCAGTATTTCTTATTTATGACATAAATACCCTTACCAATGAATTTAATTACACAATACCCTTAACCTTCACGCCCGACTCCACGCGACCGCAGCGCAGACAGCAGAAACCCACGCGACTCAAAGGGCGACAACCACAGCGATTCAAAGGGCGATTCGAAGCTTCTTCACCGCAAAAACCCTAGCGGCGATTCGAAGGGAGCTTGGAAGCCTTCTTCACCAGCGATTCGAAGCCTTCTTCACAGCGGAAACCCTCACGGCGATTCGAAGGGCGATTCACAGCGGAAACCCTAGCACGCAAAGAACCCTAGCATTCTTCACAGGTATTTATTTTCGGGTATAGTTTCTCGGTAGTTTCAGGCGTTAGGTTTGATGGAAAAGAGGATCGACACAGTCGAGGTTAATTTGAGCATTTTACTTGATCGGGGCATGCGTGATTCATTGCCTGATCTTTAAGATCTTAACTGATGCAAAAGTTTTTTTTTGGTTTTCTTCCACAAATGTATTCCTGTTCGTATTAGAATAGGTTGGAGAAATCTCAAGGAGTATTCTTTGCAGTGCATTTTGCTTATAACTTGTAAATTTGGAATGGTTTGCTTGAAACGGGAACAAGGCGTTGCCTGAAATTTGAAATGTGCCAGTTCTTTATTTTTTTTGACACTTGAGGAAGATAATGATCTTGCATGTTGGAATTTCAGATGCTTTCTTTTGTATTTAGCTTTGAAAACTTATTCTATCATTTCAACATTCCGTGCTCTTTTGGCCTTGGGAGTTTTCAGCAGTTAGGTCTTGAGAATGGTATAGACACTTCAGATTTAGTGTCTAAGATACTGTTGCATAAAGGTTTTCATTCAGTATTTAGGATAAAGCTCTGATACTCTCCTTCATTATCAAAGATGTCACATGTCGTGTGTTCAAAATGAAGAAACGGGCTATTGGAAAATCGATCTGAGACTATCCTGAAATGTTCTCAGGTGAAATTTTTGTAGGTCTATTTAAATTATTTGAACAGTATGACCATGCATGCTGGTATAGTTCATCCTGCCTTCTTTCCAGTATGCTTATTTCTAGTTCCTTGATGGTTTATAATCTTTAAGTTGTATTCTCTGTATATTAACCATGCATGCTGGTTAGAAGTTGATACTCTGGTCATCTAAGAAAATTTCACTATTTGTTAGTTCATAGAAGCTTTTGGCAACATTTTGGATAACATGCAAACTGTAGAATCTCTGTATTGCCTTATTTTGTCAAGATGACTCCATTTTTCCAAAGGAAAATGACATCATTGGGACATCAGAAAGCATTGATGATCTTAAATGTTCAGATTGGACTTGTGATTCACCCATGAAATCAAGGTTTGTTAATTGTAGCTCTTTATATGTTTGAGTACGAGCATTGGGCTTTCACTCCCATTCTCACTCTCATAACTTCCATTTTCATTCAATATATTAAACCTTCCTTTTCATGTATTCTCATCTGACACCATTTCTTGATGACCAATTTTAGAAACTGAACGCAATCTCAGATAAACTGCACATTGTATCTGAGAAACATATTCTAAATTTATTCATAAGAGCAGTTTTATTTTCTCCACCTTCTTTATTAGAATGAGACAATGAAGTCAGTGCCCAAGTCAATTGATGTTCGATTTATCATTTACAAGTTATGCAAGAAAGTAAATATTTATACTGTCCGTCTATATTTGCTGTATTTGTTGTTTATATTTGATGTTCTATATTTGCTGTCCGGATTTTTGATGTATAAGTATTGCTTACTGTTGTAAGAAAGTAAATAATTTATGCGCTAAATCCATAGATCAAGTTGTGCCATTGATTCATTTGGTAACATTGTTTATTTACTTTTGTAGGTTTGAGCGTTCAAGAAATTTGAAGATGCAGATAGGTTTAGTTGCTTCTGAATTTATTTCACTTCAGCATAAAGGTTTTGCTAGTTTTTTTATTGAATGGAATTGTCACTGTCCTTGTGTTTTTGTAAGGATGATATTTATGTTATTGTGTTGCGGAAGGATTTCAAATGCATTTGGAATGTACAAGATTTAAATTCAATTACTCTTGTCATGACCTTGTTCCAATATATGAATGCTCGTCTTTTATTACAGTTTTAAGTTTTTTCAGATTCATATACTTAAAAAAATGATAATAATAAAGTTTATCTTACTATGCATAAGAATTTGGCAAGAGTTTTATTTGATATATACATTATTATTATTTTTCATCTATGATTAAATAAAATTGAAGCTATGTAAATGTGTTTTTGGATAAATTTTTGAAACTTTATTAATAAATTATGGATCTAATTTTTTTAAATAAATGTATTTAAGAAATTATTAAATTGTATTTTTTTATAAATTATGTTGATTTTAAAATGCTCATAAAATAAATAAATTTAAATACTGATCAGTGTAATTCCTTAATTTTTGTAAACAATTTATGTCCGGTAACAATGCATTTTATTAATAGATAAATTTTTGTAAACAATTGAATTAGGGATAATATAGTAATTATCATATCAGGTTATATATTAAAACCTTCAACCAAATAAGTTTTTGTCCCATTACCAAAGATTAAACCAAACAATATTAGGTTATATCTTATTCCCTATCATCTTGGTTATGTGATTATCTGGTAATCACATGCCCAAGGTTATCAACGAGTACCCTCAACCAAACGCACCCTAAAAGTCCTAATGTGTGATTTCTTCTCGGTTCTTCATTATTACATTTTAACACCTCGGAGAAGTCCAAATAAACAATGGATAGCAAATTTGAACTCCTTGTAACCTCAGAAATCCACTGGAACTGAAATTTTTACAATCGGAGCTCTCTAGGTTAATCAGTGGGTTTTGGTCAAAACTTGACCTAGAGAGCTCCGATTGTAAAAATTTCAGTTCCTGTGAATTTTTGAGGTTACAAAGAGTTCAAATTTGCTATCCATTTTTTATTTGGACTTCTTCATGGTGTTAATATGTAATAACAAAAAATCGAGAAAAGACCCTTAATATTGGGCACGTTGGGCCTTAAATGTTTCCGTTTCAGGCCCACGTTTGATATGTTCTTTTAGTTTTAATTTAATAAAAATATTTTAATTAATTTAAATATTTTTTGTTTTGAGAAAGGTTCCATAATATAAAAATTAAAATATAAAGGAACATCTCTTTATGGTCCGTCTCGGAATTCGTTACTGAGAATGTGAAAAAGAAAGAAAAATACATGCAATACTTGACGGTAGAGGTATAAGAGGAAGTTTACTAAAATATGTGCGCCTTTTGGTAACAATGAAACTATGGTACGCCTTTTGGTAAATACCAATTCTTAGGTACGCCTTTTGGTAAATTACCGAATATTATATGTTAAAAATATGAATAAAAAAAGAGAGGGAAAGAAAAAAGATTACATGATGTTTGGGAGTTTGAGCTAACATTTGTGAAAAAAAATATTGTATAGACGAATCTAAGATGATCGGTCTGATTTCATGAAAATTTTTTATCAGTCATCAGAATAAATCGGGAAGCGCTTGTAGTGGACGGTCTAGAAGCCTAGCGTTCCAGGGCTTGTGTCCCATTTAGAAGAAAAATTTCTACAAAATATATCATAGTTGAGGATCAAACCGTGGATACCTAAGTTAACGACTAGTTACCCTACCACTACACCATAGTTCCGAGGACTAATCTCACATTTGTGAGTTTCAAGATATTATAATTGATTTATAATTTATTACAAGAATTGAAGTTGAGAATATATGCATGAGAAAAGTCTCTCTTTCAGCCCTGCCAGTAAATGGGTGCAAATACAAGTTTTGAATTATACTAAAACAAAGATGACTTATGTTCGAGCTCGACTTATATACCAAATGCCCAATCAATTAAGGCAAAATTCGAATCATTCATTTATTTGATGCTAAGTGTAACACACGCATTAATGCATGGTTAATGAGAATCCATAATTGTCAAATGAATGACCAACCAATGGTTGTGTTTCAAGGCTAACGAGTAAAAATAATAATGACTTTTACTCGACCATTTATTATAGCTAAATTCCTGAGCTCCAAAGATATTCTCCGATCTTAGTTTTCCGATTTTTCTTTACGTCATTCATTTCGATTGATAATTTTCACTTGATAATAATTTAGTATTTTTCTTAATTCGCTATAAACAATCAATGCTAAATTGTAATCGTAATTTTTTTTTTGTTGTATTCTGAAAAATAGATTGACATATTAATATCGAAGAATTATCAGAGGGAACGAATTTATTTTAAGAAAACTACGTCAAACGCATGACTCAGCGTCTTCCTTTCCTAATTAATTAGTGCTCAAGTAACATTGACCCATCCGGACTGATAGTCAAGGAATTCTTCCAACTTGAACTTGACGATTTTGTTACTCGATCGACTTAGTAGTCAGGTGACGCAATGACAAACTTCACTAACTCGGCGAATCAGCAACTTGGTTGACTTAGACTCGTCAACTAGCTTAGGTACTCAGAGTCTCTGACTCGGCAACCCACTCAGACGCTACTTGACGTCCCACTCGAAAAGCACTTAGCTACTTAGACCTTGTGGCACTCACGAGTACTAGGTTTCGTCCAACAATGCTCACTCGTACTCGGACAACCTTACAGCTCGACTTAATTTTTCAGGCTGACAATTTGAAATTATCAACTAATCCATCTCGATAGATAAGATTGCATTTAACTTTTATATAATTTAAATTCAGTAAATTTATTTTATAACTCCGAAACATTATGAAAAATTTTCAACATGGTATGTATAAAATACTTTTTTTTTATAAAAAATGATAGAGTTTTAGACACCTAATATTAATTTTTCAAAAAAAAAATATTTCATTTAATTAATATTTAATTAAAAAAATTAGTGTCTAGCCGAGCCGTCCAACTTTACAAAATCCATTCATTGAGTCGAAATTTAAAAATAATACACAGACACACGCCCCAAAAAAAATCTACTGTACAAAGTACATGGATGAGTTGTCCGGGTCCCGGACAGGATAAGGCGTTATGATGTCCAATACGACCAGGGAGTACGACGTCGCGTCCTCATCACCCTCAGGCCCAGGCCCCCTGTGGCCCTCTCGTAAATACGGACAAGACCAGGGCCTATCCGTACCGCCTGGGTCCACTTCCGCCAGCGACACGTTTCGACCACCGACTCGTCCGGACACGGCGCACCGTCCTTGCGCGTCAATTTCATCCCGCTAATCTGCTACCGGCTAATCGCCCCCTTACACCGTCACCCGGTGTCGTACCTCTCCATTGCGGTCCGGGTCCCACCCCGTCACAGTCATTACCGGCAGAAACGACACCAGGCTGTCGGAGAACTTTCCCTTTTTTCGTACATTTTTAAAAAAATATTTTGTATATTGTTTTATTCGGCATTTTAAAATGAAACATTAAACATTTAGGTACGCCCTAATTCTCTTCCGTTAATAAAAGGACGGCCAAGTAGCAAACGTATTCCCATGTTCTTCTTCTCCTTCTCCTTACCTTCTTCCTTAGTTTAGGGTTTGATCTGCGCTTCGGCTTTGGTCTCAGAAGTTCCTCGTTCTTAGGGCTACGAAGGGTGGAATTCCTAGCCATGTTATGTTAAATGGTTTGTTCTTCTGTCAATCGATATTTCGTTTGCCTTTTTGGTCTTTGAACTGAGTGGATGTTTGCTGCAGCTTGCAGTAAGGGATCGTGTGATTTCTGCCTGTAGGCAGATACGCTTGGTCGACAACGAGAGAGAGCACGTCGGTCCGCGATCATACTAGCAGTTATGGTTGTGTACCAGCGTGCTCTTTCTCGTTGTCAATTGGCTGCCTTGCCTGCGGTTGGATTTGAACACGTTCTCGGGAAGGTTTGTCTCTTTTTTTTTTGTCAGTTGGATCCGTGGTTGTTACTAGTTAAACAGCTTGTTCGTTTTTGAACTTCGGCCTAGATCTTCGCGGGTCATGGCGTTTGATTTGAAAAAAAAACTCAGGTAGCATGAGGTTGACCTTAGAGGAAGCGAAGATTTTGCGGATGCTTGCTATTTTTTGCCTTGTTTTTTCAGGCTTGAGACCTTAAGTAGAATAATGGTCGAAGACGATATTTGTTTTCCTGTTGAATGTCTTAGCCTCTGACCTAAGCTTGATAGTCTTCACTCTAAGCATATATGCCAAAGATAGTAGTGAGCTAGTCTAATGGTCTGATAGTGATACATCAATAATTCTATGCCCAGAAATCTCCATTTGTTCACTATTATACTATCGAACCACCCTTTTGTTGGTATTTATTCAGATAACTTTTCTAGATTTGTCGATGCAATGGCAACTAATAAATTTTCATACTATGTGTCACTACCTTATGTTTTTATTTTATGATCCAAACAAACATATATTTTACATCCAGGATAACCTTGCATGTGGTGTATCCAAGCTAGAAAAGATACTTTAATTGCATTTTTGTTCATATGTTATTTGCTACTCACTTAGGAGAAGTTACCCACACTCTTGGACCTGTCATTTAGGTCTTCATTTTATAATGCTTGGACGAATTGTGCCATGTCTCGATGGAGTATAGGATACAACTAGACGAGGCTTCACCATGTCTCAATGTGCAAACGCTGTTGTTGTTTACTTCTCATTTTGGCATTTTCTTTAGAAAATTAACTTGAATAATGGTTGGCTTGTGCCAATTTCTTTCGTCTACTGTAGAACCCCGCGTAAAATTTGCTAGCAATAATGGTCTTTACAAACCAACTAAAAGTTTTGTACTGACTACTTATAACTGCCCATTTTGTATAAGTTCACCGTTGCTGGTTCCTATTGTTGATATACAATCCAAGGACTGAAGTTTCTTATATGGGATTTTATGTGAAACAGAAGATTTATGCTTCTAGGATCTTGTCACAGACTTCTGGGTTTTTATTGTTTTTTCAGCTTATACTCTCTAATTAACGAGTAAGGCCCTTACTTTTGGGTTTAGTTCTTATGTTGTCTTTTTCATTGATGAAACTAATTTGAATGATGGTTGGCCTGTGCCAATTTCTTTCATCTACTGTAGAGCATGAACTGAGAAATGCAGCAAGCATGATTTTTTCCCCTTGTAGATTAGATAGGATAATGTTCTAGCATGAATTATTTTATAAGCTATCTAAAATTATTGTTGCTGATTATTATCTTGTAGCATAACCATTTTTTATTAGATCACCGTTGGGGACTTATTTGTCCGCACCACCCTCAAGCAAGGTACTTAATTACCTAAATTATGCTTCATAAGAACATCCAAAGTAATCATTCGCTACCTTGTTAAATTTCTAGGTTTACCATGATAGTTTTCCCCTATTTGCTGAAATAATTGGTTTACATTCATTATTTATGTCACACTCAACTCTTAGATTACATATAAATTACTTTGGACGGAAGCATACAGTTAACTACAAAGACTTATCGTGGTGAGGGAGAAGGGGGAACAAGCACACTTGAAGAGCGCAGTACAACGGAGAGTTGTATGCTGTGTTCGGGAAGGATGAATCGCTCCCGAAAAAGAATCTATTGATTCTCTCTCAATTGGTTGGATCGTAGGTGCGATGATTTACTTCACGGGCGAGGTCTCTGGTTCAAGTCCAGGATGACCCAGCTGCGCCAGGGAAAAGAATAGAAGAAGCGTCTGACTCTTTCATGCATACTCCACTTGGCTATGTAACTACACTAGAGGAATTTGTTGAAGTTACTTCTGTCACGCCTCGATGAGCTGCTCATCCGATAAAAATCGGATAGCATCTCTTTGTACGGCGGACAATATGAAATCAATATACAAAGACCCTCACGGCCTATAACTACCTTAGCCAACACAGCTGGTATAGACTGTATAAAAGAAGAGAAACATAACATAAAACATACCATGACATACTTGGACGGCGGATTAGTCCCACTTACGATAAACAAAACCTTATATGCCCATTTGGGCCTATATACATACAAACACAACTACAACATAAATACAAGATCACGAAATCACGAAAGAATATTCAAGGAAAAAAATACCAAACCACATCAAACACAAAACGCCTTGACACGGGAGAGTTGGGATAGGCTACCGGGCACTCCAGACGATCATCCTGAAATAAAAATAAGGCTAACGGGGTGAGTCAAAGAACTCAACGAATACTTATATCTAATATGCATAGTAAATTATACTAGCAGTAAGAGTTTAGCTGACAAAATCTCAAGTGTAGTAGTAGAAAATGCAAAATTGAGATACTATAAAGGTAAGATATATCAGTGTCAGACTATCTCGGTAACATATAGGTCAATAATCCCCAATACCCCTCCGCGGGTAAAACAAGGTCACCGACTGAATACATAACACAACTTGTATGTGCATATCAAACAAATGCAACATCTAAATACAACAAATACAAACAAATGCAATTCATGCATCATGTACATGATGTAATAACTTCGTCATCCCTGTCACCAGTCAGTCATCATCACAGTCATAAGTGAGGATGTTGGTGGAAATACTCATTCAGGTATAGAGCTATGACAACTGTATGTACTCTTCCATCATTGTTCCTGAGTGACCGAGTGGGTAAGATGCTGGTGGAGTAAACACTCCTATCCCATGTTATATGGGGGAGATAAATCTCTCAATTCCTTATATCACCGGAAAGAGGAGGGACCCTTGTCTGCTACAATGCTCCGGTACCACTATCCATGAGCGATCGAGCGGAGCAGTACAAAACAACTGTACACACTTGGAAGGGTCCTGATTACTACCACGCATCGAATCACTGCAAGAGTGATTGTGTAGAGTCTTGACAGGGCAACTGGATACATCCTCCAGTAGCCATTATCCATGAGTGGCTATGTGCACACAACATGATCTGATGACCCGATTCGGCCACAAGGGAGCACAGGGTCGCCAACTATGCAATAGTATAAGTATGGTGCATGTCACTAAACGTATGCAACATCCTACCAAAAGTCCTCCCTAAAATATATGACATGCATAAATCTAAGTCGTAGGTCATGATCTAGAATATAAACTACCAGTATACATGTAAGATACTATTAGTGATCAATCCATGCCGTGTACGAACTATACGGGTGTAAACATGAAGCATCGCAAGGCCAAACTACTAGTATCCGGTAGAGATATACAAGAATAGATAGATAATAAAAGTCTACTGTTATCATAACAAACCATGCATATAAACCGTAACAATATCTAAAATAGATAAGTCGAAGGTATCCATCCGCCTCCGATATAGTAGATCCGAAAGCGAAGAGAACTCCTGTCCAAATAATCCGCAATGAAATAGCCAAGTCAATCAATGTCCTTCATCAAATACAAAATCCTTAGCTATTTACACAAAAGTAAGTAGCTAATCAACTACTAATCCGTATTAGTAGCGATCCTAATTATCGTAATCATATAATTAAGCCTAATTAAAGGATTAACCCAAATTAGTGAGAATAGGGTTCAACATAAGTTTAACTTACGTCTAACCTAAGATCCAAATTACCACTCTGAAGTTAAAAGAGTAGCTTACGGCAACCTATAGCACCAATAACGGAAGACACCCTTAAACATAGCCACATCTGGTTGTAACAAGATTGCTATTAGGATCGATAATCCAAAACAACAAAAACCACATAACACACTCATGAGCTCACGGTAAGTGCTACAACATACCAAAATCAGAAAACCTCAAACAGCAGATAGAAACCGACTCCTATCACAGACTCCCAATTCAGATCAACCCATCGAGCATCCAAATGGTAACATCTCCAAAACTAAAGAACAAAGTCACAAAGAGACTCTCAGCAGTAGCATAATACAGTAGGATTTCCAAGGAAACATTCACAGTTCTACCCATTCCGATTCAAACAAAAGCTCAAGGTATTTAGGGCAAACAAAACAAGATGTGGGGCTTAACATGAACTCATGGCACATCTCAAATCTACTTCACAGCTCCCACCATTCATTCCGATTAATCACCAACTCAGAAATTGCATCTTAACAACAAATTCACAGCAGAAATAAAAACTCGGATTGCAGACAATTGCGGGCAGCGAGTACTGATCGTATCAGAATGGTGTTGACATTCAATTTTGATTAGTCGGATTGTCTTATTTCGTAATTAACACTCCTGTGGTTCAAAATCT
Source organism: Boesenbergia rotunda (assembly GCA_024364735.1). Classification (NCBI taxonomy): domain Eukaryota; kingdom Viridiplantae; phylum Streptophyta; class Magnoliopsida; order Zingiberales; family Zingiberaceae; genus Boesenbergia; species Boesenbergia rotunda. Next base: position 44,070 of record JAGFNQ010002791.1, read on the forward strand.
GCACAGCTACCTCATTATTTATGTCATGCTCAACTCTTAGATTACATATAAATTACTTTGGACGGAAGCGTACGGTTAACTATTATATGTAACTACACCAGAGGAATTTGGTGAAGTTACTTCATAGCACAAGAACTAATCCTCGGTAGGGTATGTAAATAGCATCAAGTCATCATTTGAGATAAGTTTGAATAAACCCCTCATCCATCGGATGTAGTTTTTCTTTTATTGAATATCTGGTTGGATACATGTTTTAGATAGGTGGATTAGATAATTTTTACAATACACATTGTTATATAATATTCGATGTTAATGCGTCTAATGTTTTATTCTTATAATCTATACCGTACACAATTCTCAAACACGTTATCCAAGTTTTTAATTGTTTATTTTCGTACAGTTTGTTGGATATGGAAAGTTATTGTCACATTCCATAATTTAGTTTTGTGCTTTATGGTAATGAAGGCTTAAGAGCTAGTCACAAATTTATTGCCATCTTTCCTTTGCCTGAGTTAGTTTGAAATGTATATTTTTAAGTTTGTACTTGTTAGAGTCTTGCTATTCAGTAACTTCAAAGGAAAACTAGAACATATCTATTGTGATGGGAAATTCAATTTTATCACTTTTATTTGAAGCCCACGTGTTGAAGGGAAACACAATTGATATTTACTTGGGATTAAGATATTCAATTTTGTAGGTTGTGACTTATGATAATTAGTTTATATATTGAAGACGAACATAATCTTGAAAATGAACAATTTGATGAATTGACGAGTTTTCTTCTTTTATTTAATTTTTGTGGCGAATATGGTTATATTTAATTGGGAAATTGATAACATGTGCCTCTACAATTTTGGGTTTCTCATTTAGTGAAATTTCACATTTAAGTTTTTAGAAATAATATCCTTTTATCATAAAGTAGGTTGTTATTACTTGAAATAATATGCTAGATTTTTAAATAATAAGTTTGGTACTCAATCACGGGCCATATTTTATCCTAGTGTAGTTTTCTTTTACATAGGGAAGATTAGATATTTTAACAAAATATTTTTGTATTTGTTAATAATTGATTTTAAGTCCTATTGCAGTAAATATTTATATAAGTATGTATCAAATATGTTCCTAGATGATACTTAGACATGGGTTAAATCTACTTTGTTGTATAATGGAGATGTAATCATTTTCTTCTCTTAACTGGGTATTAGGTTGGGTCCTCTTGGAGATGAGCTTTTCTCATTTCATTTTTCCTTTTCTCACTCTTATCTTGAGGTTCTTGTCTCCATCCACCTTCAACTCATCATTATTCTCAGTTATATGTGATTACGTGGCATGTGCCAGCTCCTGTTTAATCCTTCTATAACGATCTTTCCAAGGTTATTATGTCCCTTGTCCTTGATATAAAAATTAACTAGGGTTTGGATGTTATCATTTTTTTATTCTTCTTTTGGCATGCTTCATCTAGAATGAGTTTAGTTATTATTTATCTCTTTTAATACCTCTCCAGATATTTTGTCCCTCTTGAAGGGAATGGATTGCAATTTCTCTCTTGTTGAGTAGAATTTAGGAGTATTATACGCCCACTGTCCTCATCTCTGGGACTTGGGTTGAAGATACTTGGTGCCCTGTCAGTATTAGTTGTTCGTACAAAAATAGATAATTATAAGATCATAATCTCTCTCTGTAGTGGGTATGATCTTTCATTTTGTTGCTATCTTGAGATCCTGAATATTATAATTTTAAAATTTGAGAGTCAAAATGTGACAGTTTATATTTATATTTTCTATGTATTAGTCATAATATTCGGGTTAATAATTTTTATAATTTATTTTTTTTTGTATTGGTTTTGGGATGGATTGACTGTGGCGTTAAGATGAGCGAATTATCTTTTAGTCATTATTATTTTTATTTTATCACTAATTGGAATTATATTTCAAACTAGATGCTTAAGCGAGCCAAGCGGGCCATCTTTTCGGTGGAGTGAAAGTCGAAAACAGTTCGTTTCATACATTGGTTGACATGATAATGTGGGCAATTGCTTGCATTTTGATGCGGGCCAGTACTTACTCTTCACTTATGGCTCCAACATACTGTTTCCTAGGGTTCGAGCCGGTAGAGCTTGTGTGTCTCCGTCTCTCTGCCGGCGAGCTGTTTTGAAATCTATATGCTGATAGCTCCTGTCCTTTTGTATCTGAATGGGTCTTTGTCACAGATGTGTTCCCTCGCCGTTGGTCAGTACCGAAAGTGTTACGGTCGACACTCCATCCTCCATCGTTTTTTTTACTGCATGATCGTAACTCACTTCAAGTCTGAATGAGAGTTGAGCATGTTGGTATAGTCATATTGATAATTAAATTTTACATTCAATTATTGTGTTGTGATTTTACGTCTATTGTTATAGTTAGAATGTCATTGATACAAAGCTTTCGTCCTCAATTACAATTTGGATCCTATAGATCGGATCAACTTGATGAAAATGAGTACTTTCAATAGAAAGGATGCTAAGTTGGTATCTAGATATTTGTAATTTAATTTTTAATTATAATATATTTTGTAAGAATTTTATTTTAATTCTGCTGCGTAATTTTGATACTGAGTTTTTGAATGGTTTGTTTCGAGTGTTTTTTTATTTATTTTGACGGTGTAAATTTTTAAAGGATTCAATTGATCGTTTTAGATTTAATTATTATTTGATTTTTTTTTATAACATATATTCTTTTATATTAAAGGAGATAAAGAGATAAAGCTCCCTGGCAGTCGCAGATTGTGTGCTGGCAGGTGTTTAAATGTGTGGACGCGTGTAAGGCCGTCATTGCAGGCTGTCAGACGTATTGTTCTTTTCGACTACAAAAGGTTACGTCCAAAATGTTTACTTCTCGCTCCGTACATTAGATTAGGTCCTGTCTGTCCATGTGTGGACGCCAACCTCTTTTTTTTTACGGCTCTTGTCAAATCAATGTTCAAGTCATTATTGTTCCTGAGCAAAAATAATCAGATTAAGGGGCGAGGGGACAGATCCTGGACAGACAGTTTTAAACGGGCATATTTTCGCAGTCCAGAATGACATTGGACGTACATGAACAGAGTCCAGAGACAGACGCTCTTGTATAATCGCTAGCAATGAAGTTATTAGGCCAATATATTCAAACGATCTTTCTGGATGTATCTGGACCGAAATATTCCGGAGCGGATAAGGTGTAACATATTTTCGGGATGTGTTTGAAGGGCAATTCTCACAGGGGATATTTTCAAATTGCAACGTCTTTTTGGGATATTTTCAAAAGGGATGTCCCAAGCTGAATATCTTTTAGGGGATGTTTTTAAATTGTAACATCCTTATTCAGGATCCGATCTTTTGGTCCATACCCTGCCTACTTCATTAAGTCTCTAAATTTGTTTGGGTGCATATGTTCGGTTGGGGATCGCATTACACATTAGATTTTTGCCTTGGTATCATCTATGCTTTTAATAGATGTTTCTAAGCTCAGAAGGTTGTGAGTCCCTGATTAATTCATTCAAGCGTTAAATGATCCTGATTTTCTCTTTTTATAGATGAATTCTAGTGGGGATTCATATAATATATTATGAAACGGGTATTTGTCGTAGTACAACTAGTTGGTGTTTTCGGCTTGGGGTTGTTCTTTTAAATCATGTAAACAATGTAAATCTAAACTGATAGGGGTGTTTCCTGCAAGTATAGGTGCAAGTATAGGTGTGTTTTTTTCCGTGTTAACAATGCAAATCTGAGCTGATAAGCCAAACCAGTAGTGCCAATCTGGCTGCAACTCAAGATCCATTCTTTTTCGTAGTGCATTTCAACCCACAACACTCGTGAAGCTAAAGCGGTAGAGATATATAGGTAAAAATGTTTAAAAGTCACAGCGGAAATAATAAATTTCGTGTGATCCATGTGAAAAAAAATTTATACAAAATTAATTTATAAATTCCTATAGTGCGTGTTCTTCGCTTATTCCATTTGTTTGAGGTATGTTAGATCTCATGTATGTTTAAGTGTCCGTGCCTCTATGCGTATCCACACGAATATGATCTCTCAAGTTTCAGAGAAGAATTATTTTTGTGGTGCTAGCAACAAGAGGAGATTCACAAAACAATAAGGAAAAGAAGAAGAGGGTTCTCGGCAAAGAGAAAGTGGGGAAGGAAAAATGACAAGTTTTAAATTCAAATGATAAGAAAAGTTCTTTTATACTCATCTTATGAATATGAAGAGTTTTTGTCCTTTTAGTTTTCCTTTATTAATGTCAATAAAAATTCAATTAGAATATATTTTTTCATGTAGCTCTTTAATTTTTCTTCTTTCAATGAAGAGAAATTTTTCATTTTTTTCTATTATTATTTTATTAAACATTTTAATGAATTAATATCTCATTCAAATATAGTTGAATCTAATTTAAATAAGTCTAATTCAAATTAGTAATCCCATAATCCAATTTTATTTCAGTCTAACTCAATTAATTTAATTCAGAAAATTTTTAATTAAATTAAGATCAATTAATCTCTAAAATATCATGTACTTAGTGTGCAATCTAATAGGTTCTCGTAACGTTGGTAATGAGTCTGAACCATTTTAGGCACATAAGCAATGAGCGACATCTAGCAATACATTATCGTTATCCAAGTGATGAGAAAATTGAGATTCGATTTAATATCCGTGACTATGATAATATATGACTTTTTCTTTCTATTCTCGATATCTAAATTGACTAATTAGGTATAGACCGTGTAATCCTCGATCAATCTTTGTGTTTTATCATGAATTTGCTTTAAACCTAATGAGTTTAATTCCGTCAAGTTGATCAACCAAAGTTCACACTTGGTTAGTGTACATGGATTTCATTTCGGACTTCATAGCCTCGAGTCATTTTTCAGAATCTCGGTCCATTACAACTTTTTGATAGGATGTAAGCTCGTTCAACTCAATAAGCATAACGTCATCATGGTTAAAGAAAAGAAATGAGTATCTCTCAAGCTGACGACGTATCCTATCAGATCTGCGAAAAGGTTGGTCTACTTGAACAGGTTGTTGCTCCACACCTTGTGTAACAATCTCATGATTCACAATACTTTGTGGTGCTTATTCAATGTCTATCAAGGCCTCAGAACTGTCTGCATCTTCAACTTTTTCAAGATGAATTTTACTCCCAATATTTCTTCTAGAAATAAATTCATTTTCGAGATCAACGACATTTCTAACTACAACACTTTGCCTAGTATCGGATTGTAGAAGTAATATCCTTTCATTTCCTTGGGTTATCCTCCAAAATAACACTTATCATATTTGGGTCCAAGTTTATTTGAGACTTAACGTCGAACGTAAATCTCACAACCATAAAAGACATGGTGAGACTCTTCCCAGTCCATATCGTATATGGTGTTTTTATGATGACTTTTGATGGAGCTCGGTTAAGTGTGAAAAGAGTCGTCTCTAGAGCGAATCCTCACAAAGAAATAGGAAGATCTGTCTTACTCATCATCGATCGTACAATATCTAATATAGTACGATTTTTTCGCCCGGACACATCATTACATTGTGGTGTTCCAGGTGAAGTGAGTTGGGATATGATCCCACACTCTGTTAGATGATCACGAAACTCTTGGTTAAGGTATTCACCATCTCGATCTGATCGAAATATCTTAATATTCTTGCCAAGTTAATTTTGTACTTCACTCTCAAAGGATTCCGACTTATGCTTTATGAGATATACCAAGCCGTATTTACTGACATCGTCACTAAAAGTGATGATCTACTGATAGCCTCCTCTAGCTGCGACATTGAAATGGTCACATGCATCAGTATGCATGAGTCCTAATAGTCTGTCGTTCTTTCGCCGTAACCATTAAATGGAGTGTTGGTCATCTTGTCTAGAAGACAAGATTCACATGTCTCATAATATTCAAAATCAAATAAGTCCAATAGTTCATTTTTATGGAGCTAAGATATCCGACTCTCATTTATATGACCTAAGCGATAAAGCTAGAGATACGTTTGGTTCAAATCATTTGATTTAAACCGTTTGGTATTTATGTTATTGATTCGGTTTTCTAAATCTACAATATAGAGTTCATTCATAAGCGATGCACTATAATAAAACATGTCATTTAACATTATAGAACAACATTTGTCCTTTATGATAAATGAGAAGCCTTTCTTGTCTAAACAAGATACAGAAATTATATTCTTAGTTAGTGCAGATACATTGCATATATTAATTTATAAGCGGTAAAATATGACGTGGTTATGACCCATATACTACGATCTTCTCAAACCAATGAGAAAATCGATGGTCAACCTAGGGATATGATCTTCTCCAAGTGCATTCTTCGATCATCATGTGTCGTTGACATCCTTCTTGTAACTTCATCCTTCAATAGAAATTCCACTCCTTGTTTTGTATATTATAAATTAGGAAAACTCAAGTTACATTCGTGTCTAAATCTTTTTTACAACTAAAAAAATAACGATAAGGTACGATACGCAGGTCGTATTATGAATTACGTTACATCATGCACACACATATACATCCAATCACATTAGGTTTAAGGTCATAACCATGCACCATGTTATCAATCATACACAATAAATTTAGGAAATTAATTTTTATTATGATTGTAAAAATGCTCATGAGTTAAAACCATAGGTTATAAAATTTGTTGAGTACAATGGGACCATTGTACACTTTCATACTTCATATGATGATGCTATGAACTTTTAGTTTGATCAACACAAACTTTTGTATCTAGACAAATGCTTATACATTATACAATTCATAATAAAATTATGTCCTACTTCTATATCACATATAAAATTTTTCTAAACTTTGTACGATTTTTCGTAAGTGGTTCTGATACGACTGTAGGAATTTATATGCAAAAATATTTAAAAATTGCTACAGAAATAATAGATCCCACGAGCGATCCATACAAAAGAAAATTTATACAAAGTTAATTTATAAATTCCTATCGTATAGGTATACCTTTGGTGCATGCCCTATGCTTATCCCACTTGTCCGAGGTATGTCGGATCTCTTGCACGTTCAAGTGTTCGTGTCTCTATGCGTATCTACACGAACATGATCTCTCAAGCTTTAGAGAATAATCGCCTTTGTGGTGTTAACCACAAGAAGATATTTACAAAGCAAGAAGGAGAGGGAGAAGAGGATTTTCGGCCAAGAGAAGCAGGGGAAGGAAAAATAACAAGTTCTACATCCAAATGACAAGAATTGTTTTTTATACTCATCTCATAAATATAAAAAGTTTTTGTCCCTTTAGCTTCCCTCCATTGATGTCAATAAAATCCCAATTAGAGCATATTTTCTCATGTGACTCTTTAACTTCTCTTCATCTAATGAAGAGAAACTTTTTATCTTTCCCTAGTATTAATTTATTAAACATTTTAATGAATTAATATCTTATTCAAATGTGGTTGAGTCTAATATAGATGAGTCTAACTCAAATTAGATCTCAATCCCGTAATCTAATTGGATTCACTTGAGTCTAATTCAATTAATTAAATTCGGATTAAATCTTAATTAAACTAAGAGCAATTAATCTTCGAAACATCATGTCCTTTATGTGTGACGTAATAGGTTCTCGTAACGTTGACAATGTGTTTAAATCACTTTAGACACATAAGCAATGAGCGACATCTAGTAATGCATCATTGCTACTCAAGTGACGAGAAAATCGAGATCGTACTTAACCTCCGTGACTATGACAATATATGTCCTTATCTTTCCATTCTCGATATCTAGATTAACCGATGAGGCATAAACCGTATCATCCTCGATCAATCTTTATGTTTCTCGATCCTCGAGTAGACTCACTCAAACAAATGAGCTCAATATCTTATATTGGCTCATTTGAGCATGACCATGCGTTTTAGTTGTCCTGCTCGATCAAGAGGTTTACAGATATCACTCCCGTCATATGAAAAGGATAGATCCCATCTACATCACTCATATTCTTTCGCATAATTTATTATATACCTAGTGATCGACTTTATAACCCACCATATTACGGGTGACGTTTAACGATACCAAAGTACATAACTCTTATGTAGGAAATCATAGTGATTTTAGATCCAAAGACTATTTATACTAATAATCACATGAGAAAGTTTATGACACTCATATGACAATCTATGAAACTTTCTCATAGCGGGTTAATTCAGTGCACATTCTCTAATGTATATTCATGTGTCAACTTGATATTATATATCCATGACTTGTGAGTTCAAGTTATCAATTGACCTACATGCTAGTTTTCATGCATTAATATTGTCGTTGAATATTAATGCTTGACTAAAAATGATTTAGTGTAGTATTCTCTATATTATCTTACTATCAATTTAATCAATCGATATGATGTAGATAAGAACCTACTATTGAAGGACATTATTATACTTAGTTATTTAACACAAATATAAAATACAATAACCAAATATATTTTTATTAATAATAGACTATGATTAAAAAAATCCCTAATCAATAATCACACATTAGGCAATGAAACCAATAACCAATCTAACAAACTTGATGGTCAGCTAGAGGAGCTAAAAGAGTAAAATAATTTAAATATATTGTTATTCTCAATGCCTCACACATCACAAAAGATTACATGATTTGGAGATACGTTTAATTTTTGATTCAACAAGTGCAGTAATCTGGGAACACGATCAACTGCTAAAAAAGAGATATTAAGGAAATGGCAGAATGATCAATGCTACAGCAAGTCTTTAACTTAAGATTCTTCTTTTCTCAATTTACCAAGTCTTCTCTGAGCTAATAGCTGATCTTCTTGTGCCTGCTTCGCGACAAGAGCTTCATCATCTAGTATTCGGATTGGAGACCACTCTGGCAGGCTCCAGTTAGACTTCCTGTCTCTGATATTGGAGATGAAACTCTGAAAGTGAGGCCTCAGCTGTATTGTAGTAAAGTCTACAGCGGTTCCAGCAGCTGCAAAAAGGATAGCATATTTAGCTGCTCCGATTTGGCCACCTGCAATGTTGAATTGAGCAGTGTAAGAATATTTGGTGAATGAGATAGACTATAATATGTTGACGAAGAAGAGAGTCTTTCCTTAAATTAACACTGGTTATGGATCTAGCCGACATTCATTTTTACTGAGCAAACAAACTTAAAGAGAGACCAATAATTTAGTATGATTAGACATTTCTATACGAGTACATGGGCTCAACAAAGATCTGAATGGAGAAGCTAGATGCTTGTCTTATGGTGATAAGAGTGATATCCATTAAATGGACAAATATGAGAAAAAACGAACAGAGGGAAAACACCCAAAAAATCCTTTCTACATGCAGCAAGATGCATCTATCGAATGATATTCAGCTTTATGTTTTATAAAGGAAAAAAAAAAGTGAAATAAAAGAGATTCATATGGGGTTTAACTGCCAAATTTTGACAAAAAATAGTTTGGCATGTGCATCTGGCAAAGATTTTGCTCAAAAAAATGAAAAAAAAAACCCTGCATGTTAATACAAGTGAGAGAAAAAAACTGAATGGCAAATCTTGATCAGTTCCTTTTAATGATAACTGCCCTATTCATTGACTTGGATTCTTTTAAGCCCAGAGCTTTCAGCATAAACTTTTGATCTTTGATGAGTTAATGCAAGTTCATACTCCCAAAGGAAAGAAAGAAAGATGACCAAAAATGACTACCTTGCAATCTTCCAAGAATTGCTCCACTTGCTAATCCGCCCACCATTGAATTCATAAGATCATCAGGGTCTGAAGCCCGAGCATCACGTGCAATTTCGCGCGCACCTGAATAAACCATTGTGTTATGTTTATGGAAATCAGCTTACCCATCAAAAAATCAGAGCAAGATAAAAGCAGGTAATGAAGCTAATGCCGATTTACTTGGTGGGCATCAGTACAGAGTTAAAAACTGTGATGCAAAAGACCATAGTCCTAGAGCATAAAGTCTTCTATTGTTAAATGCATCCCATATTCTATTATCTTTATCCATTGCAAAGCTCAAGTTTATCCTTTGTACGTAATTCTCTTTAACTATGGCATCCCTTTTCAAGATCTTTATTTTTTTCTTATGCTATAGCTTGTACCATAGGAAATGCTTGCTGTTTCACTTGTACTTTTCTCACAACATAGAAGGCAATTAATTATTTTAATGCCCTCTGTTATTTCATTCACTGAGACCTGTAATCACATATATGAAAAACTATACAATGATCCTGGCAACATCAGTGTGTGGAATTCAGAGAGTTGGCAGGAAGGTGTTAATCTTCAAATTGTAGATATGAGGTTTAGTAAGGCATAAAACCAAATTATGCGGGAAGGTGTTAATCTTCAAATTGTAGATATGAGGTTTAGTATGCTTCTTCTCCAATGATAAGCAGTGAGAGAAATCAATCTACAAATGGAGGTTAAGCAACTAAGAAAGGGAAGAAGAAGCAGGGAGAGAAAGTCCAAATGGCAATGATGAACATGAGAAGAAAGGAAAAAGTGACAAGTAACAGGAAGAAAGGGCACAATGAAGTTTCCCCCAGCTGTTATTCATCCATATCTGCACCTCTTATACTTTTCTTATTCCAATCTCATGAATCTGCACTGTATCTTACATCACAGTTTTACATTGTAATTCTCTCTGCATTCATTCCATAAAATGCTACGCTTTCAATTGCTAAGATTTCAATCAATATTGACACGTATATGAGTTGGAGCCTTGAATGCTACCTATTCCATATCTTGTACATGTTAGGAGTCAAACTTTTTATACAAAGTTTCTCCACTGGATGTTCAGAGCCCATGGCGATTCAATGGTAGGAATTGATGAATAATTAATCTAACAACTACGCGAGACAAATATCTTCATTAACATTGTTAGGCATAGTTGATCGACTAGGAACTAAGCCGTATCTATTTTATTCCATTTCCCAGCAAAATTTTCCAAATAAATAACAATACATGAGGTTGAAAGAATTACCGCAGTAGCATCCCGTGACGATGGCAAAATTGGCCGCTACAGAGGCTGCGGTGACACCGACGCCAAGAGCTTCCCTGTGCTTCGAGATCAAACCAGCTCCTCCACCGACGACCCCTGAAATCAATCGAATCGGCTCGCATCGAAACATTGATAGGGAAGGGAATAACTATGTTGTCAGTTCCAAAGGAAAGGGGAGAGCGGGGAAAACCGGCGAGTAGGGTGGAAACGATGATGCGCTGCTTCCAGCCTTCCGAGGATCTACTGTCGGAGGCACCCGCGGACGTCCCCTCCGACGATATCTCCGACATCGCACCAGAGATCGGAGAACTGAGAAGGTTTGGCGCTGGCGTCGCCTTACCAATAGCAGAAAGACCTGATACGGGAACGATCACGGTGGCGAACGACATATACGTTATAAAGCGGACGTTTTCCGGTTCGGACGTCTATAACAGTCCGATACGGCCCAGTAACTTTTCTTTTTTCAGGGTTTTGAAGGCCCATTATGGTGCGTGACATATCGTTTACGGCATTTTAGTAAAAGGCATGGTAAAAATCCATATGTATTAACAAGTATCTTATGATTTATTTTTACTAGAGGACGGATGTAAAATTAGTTCATTCTTTTTATACTTTTTCAGTCAATTATTATTTTTCGTAGTTTATTTTTCGAGACATTCGAACAATCTTATCATAATTTGATTTTAAAATAATAAATTATAGTTCGAATGCAGGTATTCTTACCTTTTTTTATCCTATAAATCTCTTTTTGCCTTGTACAACTTGATCCATCCCGAACCTTTTATTATATTTTGTTGTCATCGTGAAAAAATTAAGAAATAATTAAAAAATTATCCTATAAATAAATAATAAATGATGATTATAAAATAGGATAAATATCAAACCACTTTGGATTTGAAATCCCATAATATCAGGTTCAACGTAAGTTTGAAATTTGAAAATATGAAACCTTTTGATATTCAAAAAGGAAATTAATTTGTTTCAAAATAATTGAAATAAGGATATAAATAGAAATTATAAAATATCAAAAAATATAAATAAAATAAAATAAAGAAAGATATATAAAATATAAAAAAAATAGAATGATATATATTAGAAATATATAAAGTAAAATTAAAGTAAAATTTATACGTGGAAATTAAGATAGTAAAATATATTAGATATCCTCAAAAAAATTATTAACAAATGATTAGATTTGATTTCACCTGTAATATTTGATTTCAGACCTAAAAAGTGTTAGGATCTGGGTGGCTAGAGGGGGGGGTGTGAATAGCCACCCACTAAAAACTCACTTCTTTTTTTTCTGCACTCAGGTTAGCAGCGGAAAACAAACAGAAAACAACGCAAACAGAACTAACACAAGGATTTATAAGGTTCGGGGATAACTTGTCACTACTCCTTCGCGTGCCCGTGAGATGGGCGATCCCTTGATCGTCGGCAGATCAGGCCCCGGAGTGACTCCGGCTAAAATCTTCTCCTTCTCGGTGGAGTAACCTCTCCATAAACGTCTCAAACGAATAACAAGTTAAGCACAGGGGACAACGAGAAGGATGCTACACAACAGTAATAAGTAGCAAGAAGAAAGAACACAGAGAGCACAACACCACAGCAAAACCCTTTGCTTCGATCTCTGTTAGTTCCTTCCTTGTCCTCCTCTGCTTCGCCAGCTTCTTCTTAAGTTTTTCTTCTACACCACACTTACAGGCTTCGTCACTCACTAACCCACGGCGTCGTCACCCACTGACTCACTGACCCCTTCTGAGTTCACTGAAGTCATCCTCTTCAGCTGCAGCTCCAGGTCAGACGCCGTTGAAACTTGCAAATGTGTATCAAACAAAATAGCACAGGTAAAAGTCACCCTAAACCCTTCTTCTTGCTCTTTCATTTGACTTTCACAGCTTTGTGTTATCTGCACACTCACAGACTCATTAGCGAAGCAAATTAGAAGCAAATAAGAAATCTGACAACAATTTGAATTAAAGTTCTGAGGGGTTGATCGGTCACCTTGACCGATCAGACACCTTCCTGACCAATCAGACTCTATTCTAATCGATCCAATGAAATTCTGATCGGTTTCACTAACCGATTAGAGACCAGCGGATCGGTCACCAGACCGATCCCTAAACACTGTGATTTCTAGGTGATTTCTAGTCAAGGCACTGATCGGTCAAAGTGACCGATCAGTGAAGGGCCTGATCGGTCAACCAGACCGATCAGGCCATAGCCTGACCGATCAGGCTCCTGCCTAATCGGTCCAGTCTATGCTGATTAGTCGCACTGACCGATCAGCCAACCTTCTGTGACCACACAGAATGTTTTCTGATCGGTCACCAGACCGTTCAGAAAACCTTTTGTTTCCTCAAAAGATTTCTGGTTCGGTCAACAGATCGATCAGACATCCTGGATCGATCCTGTGACCGATCTACTATCGAGAGAGTTCGTGCAAACTCCCTAATCGGACTTCAGATCGATCCAGCTCTGGTCATTTCGACCATGAGTCCAGAGAATAAGCTCCCTTGCCTTCTCTGACTCAGTCTGGTCCCGAAGAACGAGCTACCGAGCCCTCTCTGACTTAAGTCCGGAGAACGAGCTACCGAGCTCTCTCTGACTCAACCCGGTCCAGAGAACGAGCTACCGAGTCCTCTCTGACCTAAGTCCGGAGAACGAGCTACCGAGCCCTCTCCGACTCAACCCGATCCAGAGAACGAGCTATCGAGCCCTCTTTGACCTAAGTCCGGAGAATGAGCTACCGAGCCCTCTTCGACTCATCTCGGTCCAGAGAACGAGCTACCGAGCCCTCTCTGACCTGTACACTTAATCCGAACTTAACTATCGAATCTCAATTCTCACTCAATCGAACATAAATCGGTGTCAACATCAAAACAACAATTAGGTCAGACTACATCAACAATCTCCCCCTTTTTGTTGTTTGACAACACGATTTAAGTTTAGGTATTAGGTGAAAATAATAGTCAAGTTTATTATTGCAAGGGAATCAGAATCCTCCCCCTACAATAGTTAAGTTCGTAATAAATCCTAAACTTAACTAAGCATCCTCTCCCACTTTGTCAAACACCGAAAAGGGTGTAGACTGGTTATTAAGTTTAAAAACTCCCCCTTAAACAAGGGTCTCTCCCCAAAACCAAAAGAATCGAAGAGTAATAGTTGAATTGCATATAAAAGACATATACCATAAATATATCATGGTAAAAACGTATATGCATCATATGACACTAAGTATCGCAGTATAACTGATGACTGAAATAAACACCAAAACATAGCATAATGTAATCAGTCACACATAGTCAGAAGAGAAAATCACCAAACATACATAAGTCAAAGCCTACAACAAAAATACATATTCTGTTGGATCGAGAATAACGATAGAGGGGGGGGGGGGTGAATATCGTAAGTCGTTTCAGATTGAAAAAGAGAAAACGCAGCGGAAAAATTAAAATAAAATAATACACAAACACTAAGATTTTACTTGGTTCGGAGTCGCGGTCGGCTCCTACTCCAAGGCCCACGGTCGTTGACCGTTTACTACGGGCAATTCTATATGCGCAAAACAGTTTACAGAAAGATGTTACAAAAGTAGTACAGTAAACTTAAAAAATAGCTCTTCGTTACCGATGTTCGGTGTGGATTGTATTTTGGAGCAGGGGGATGTCGTCGGCACTTGTATCTCGAGTTGAGAGGTTTCCGGAGCAGAGCGCTGGAGCAGAAGAGCGAAATCGCGTTGGAAGAAGTTCTTGTTCGAAGCCTTGGGGTCGAGGGGCTTTTTATAGCCTCCCGGGACGCCCTGAACGTTGGGGGCGCCCCCCCACGTGTCATCCGATCCGAAAGGATCTCGGTCAGCCCTTATCCCACTCGAATAGGGCTGAGAGTTGACTGTGGGGGCGCCCGGGACACTGGGGGCGCCCTGGTTGACTCGTTCCGCTGGCTTCTCGGCTGGATAAGTTTTATCTGCTTCGTTGGCTTGAGCCCGGGGCGCCCTGAGCATCCGGGGCGCCCGGGAGCACGGGGGCGCCCTCCCAGTAAGTTGCCGAAGCGTCTTCTTGATTAATCTTGTTTGCCTTGACCTTGGGGGCGCCCGGGACCTCCGGGGCGCCCTGCTCAGCTGCTGCCTCTCTCCTTTGAGGCGTTCTGAGCTGCAGAAACTCATTCTTTCGGTCCTGCATCCAGGGTTAGTCCAAAACAACATAAAGCAATAATGTTAGTGAGTCTTACCGCCGTAGCTGTCTTGGTTCTGACTTTGGGTCTCTAAAATGGAGCCCTAGGTCGAACCGACGTCTACTGTTCCCTCGACGGGGAACGCGTCCTCACCTACTCATCTCAGGAGAATTTACCTGTTGCCAACCGGCTCCTCCGGTTGGACTTTTGCCCAGCAGTCCTTCGTCAGGTCTTCAGTACCAAGCAATTCTTCGCCTGGTGCCCAGCAGTCCTTTGCCATGTCTTCGTGTCCTGGCATTCCTTCGCCAGGTGCCTAGCAGTCCTTCGCTAGGGCTTTGTATCCTGGCATTCCTTCGCCAGGTGCCTAGCAGCCCTTCACTAGGACTTTGTTTCCTGGCAGTCCTTCGCCAGGTGCCTAGCAGCCCTTCGCTAGGACTTTGTTTCCTGGCAGTCCTTCGCCAGGTGCCTAGCAGCCCTTCGCTAGGACTTCTTTCTGCACACTCAAGTAACTTTATTAGATCGCAAATAAACTTAACTTTGAATCCTTTGCCAATATCAAAACAAGGTTCGATATGGTGCTTCCTGCACCAACATATTCCTCCACACGAATTTTGATAATCCAATTTAATCCATAGTCCCAAGTTTGTCTTAACCATAAAGTCCCAAAACAAGTTTGTATCAAAATCCCAAGGCAAGTTTTTGTATCAAGACAATGCTCCAACCAATTTTACTTGATTGGAATGTCCAAGTATGTTCTCGGAACCAAATACACATGTATTATGTATTGGTTTTCCCCATACTTGGTCAAATTAATGATCATTATCTCTTCAACCTCATTATTCAAAGGATGCATGATACATTTTGAATAATTTGGTTGATCCTAACATCTCACCCCATTTCTAGCAATACAAAAATATTTTGTTAAACCTTATAGTTTGTGTCAGATGTCCCCAAGTTGCCCACCAATTAGAAATGACCATGAAGGGTTTTTACCATGATCCTATTGTGCACGGCATATCCCTAACTCCCTCCTTAAAAAGCTAAATTCACTTTCGGGGAGTGGTTTGGTGAAAATGTCCGCTAGATTAGATTTTGACTCTACATGTGAGAGTACAATATCTCCTCTAGCAACATGATCTCTAATGAAATGATGACGCACTTCAATGTGTTTGGTCCTTGAATGGTGGACTGAATTTTTTGTAAGGTTTATGGTGCTTATGTTGTCACACAACACTTGCATGTTGGACCTTGGATGACTAGAGGGGGGGTGTGAATAACCAGACACTTAAAAACCTTGGCTCGTTTTCGTTTCTGCGATTAGGGTTAGCAGCGGAAGACAAATAGACAGAAACAAAAACAACTCAAACAGAAAGGATATGCCAACAGAAAGACAGAGATAAACCAGTCGCTAACAAGGAGGGTTTACAAGGTTCGGGGATAACTTGCCCCTACTCCTTGGCGTGCCCGTGAGGTGGGCGATCCCTTGATCGTCGACAGATCAAGCCCCGGAAATCCGGATAATCGGAACTCCTTCTCGGTGGAGTAACCTCTCCACAGACAGTCTCAAGATGATATAAGAATAAACACAGAGACTCGAGAAAGCTTACAGAGCGCGAGCACAGAAAGCACAACGATGAGGCACAACTCATAGCACAACCCAGAACAACCCTAACGCGAGAACCTTCACTCAGCTCTCCGTTCTCTTGTGTCTGTTTGATTTCCGATCTGTTGCTCTCCCTCGTCTCTGCTTCGCTAGCCTCCACTTAAGCATCCTTCTGATCATCGCCAGGCTCCGTCAGCACCAACTAAACCACAGCCTGACCCACTGACCTCCACTGAGCGCTCAATCCACTGAAGACCTCTTCAGCTGAGCCTTGGTTAGTCGTCAGCTTCCGCCAGAAACCGTTGAAACCTACGAATGGAAAACAGACAAACCTGCCTGAAGCGAAAGTCGCCAATTGACCCTCCTTCTTGGTTTGTGTCTTCTCTGTATCCCTGCACACTCATCAGAAGGATTAGCACAGCAAATCATAGCATATAAGAAGAAATCAGAAGCGATCAGGTAGTCTGACAGTGATTCAAATTAAAGTTATCAGACACTGATCAGTCACCCTGACCGATCAGTTACCCTTCTGACCGATCAGACTCACCTTTGATCGATCCAGTAAGGATTTGATCGGTCACACTGACCGATCAGAGATCAGGGATCGGTCACCAGACCGATCCACCAGCTCACTGGAATTTCCGCCAACTCCCTAACCTGATCCCTAGCCTGATCGGTCACTTGACCGATCAGGTTATGCCTTGATCGGTCAAAGTGACCGATCAGGTCACCTCTGGACCGATCAGGAGCCATCCTGATCGGTCAAGAAAGACCCTGATCGGTCGCTTTGACCGATCAGGGTTTTCTCCAGACCCTTTCTGATCTCTCTCTGATCGTTCACCAGAATGATTAGAAACCACACCGAATGTTTTTGTTCTCTTTCTGATCGTTCACCAGAACGATCAGACACCCTGGATCGGTCACCAGACCGATCTATTATGAATGGAGTTCGTGCCAACTCCCTAATCGGACTCCATATCGATCCAACCACTCTCCGACTTATGCTCAGTCCCTCGGACCAAGACTTCATGCCCAGCTTCACTCACCGGGACTTTGCTCAACCTAGCTTCACTCACTAGGACCCGACTTCACTCACCGGGATTTCTATCACCTAGCTTCACTAGCTAGGACTCGGCTTCACTCACCGGGATTTCCATCACCTAGCTTCACTCGCTAGGACCCGACTTCACTCACCGGGATTTCTGTCACCTAGCTTCACTCACTAGGACCCGGATTCACTCACCGGGGTTTCTGTCACTCGGCTTTACTCACCGGGACCTGGCTTCACTTACTAGGGTTTCGTTCACCTAGCTTCACTCACTAGGATTTCCTTCACCTGGCTTCACTCACCGGATTTCGTGCCCAGTCCCCGACCAGGACTTAAGCCGAACTTATCTTACTCACCTAAACTTAAATCGGTGTCAACACCAAAACAACAATCAGGTCAGACTGTATCAACATTGCACACCCTTGTAAGATAATCCATAGTCCTCTAAAGTGTGTATCATCTACAACAATTGTGATACACTCTCTCCCATGACGATATACTTTGCCTCGGTCGTGGAGAGAGCAACACAATGTTGCTTCCGACTTGACCAACTCACCAAAGATGACCCTAAGAATTGGCAACCCCCACTTGTGCTTTTCCGATCCAACTTGCACCCAGCATAGTCGGAATCGGTATAGCCTATCAAATCAAAAGACTCTGTACAGGGGTACCATAGACCTACTCCAATTGTGCCTTTAAGGTATCTCAAAATTCTCTTAACAACAATTAAGTGAGATTCCTTGGCATATACTTGGTACCTAGCACACATACCCACAGTAAAAAGAATGTTCGGGCGACTCGCTGTGAGATATAGCAAACTACCTATCATACTTCTATATTGGGTCAAATCAACTAGCTTCCCACTCTCATCATTATCTAATCGTGTGTTAACCGCTATGGGAGTGGTTACCTCGTTAGAGTCACTCATATTAAATTTCTTGAGCATCTCTTGAGTGTATTTGGATTGATGCACATGAATTCCTTCTCTTGTTTGTTTGATTTCAAGTCCAAGGAAGAAAGTCAATTCTCCCACTAGACTCATCTCAAACTCACTCTCCATGTGCTCAATGAACTCATTCAAATAGCCCTTGTTGTCGGAGCCACAAATTATGTCATCGACATATACTTGGGCTACAAAAATATTTTCACTATTTCTACATAGAAATAGTGTAGGGTCTATTTGACCTTTCACAAAACATTTTTCAATAAAAAATGTTGACAACCGCTCGTACCAAACACGAGGTGCTTGTTTTAGTCCATAAAGAGCCTTCTTTAGCTTAAACACGTGGTTTGGAAATTTGAAATTTTCAAATCCCGGTGGTTGTTCAACATAGACCTCTTCTTTAATAAAACCATTTAAGAAGGCCGATTTCACATCCATTTGATAGAGTTTGAAACTTCTATGTGCTGTAAATGCAAGCCTCAATCGAATGGATTCCAATTGTGTCACTGGAGCATATGTCTCATCGTAATCAAGGCCTTCAACTTGACTATAGCCCTTGGCTACTAAGCATGCCTTGTTTCTTACGATTTCTCTCTTATGGTTCAATTTATTCTTGAAAATCCATTTAGTTCCAATAATTGTGGTCTTCTTAGGTCTAGGAACTAAGTCCCAAACTTGACTTCTCTCAAATTGACCTAACTCATCTTGCATAGCAATAATCCAATCGGGATCATGTAATGCCTCGTCAACTACTCTAGGTTCAATTTCAGAAATCAAGGCGACCTCATTAGCCTCATTCCTAAAGAATGATCTAGTCCTAACCCCATGATGGATATCTTCAACAATTTGATCTTGGGGATTACTAGAGGCTAACCTAGTTTGCCTTGGTATTGGATGTGCTTCTTGGATGGTTTCACTAGACACAGGCTCAGACTCAGGGTCAGGCTGAGCTCCATGTAGTCTAGGCTCACCATCATCAGACTCATCCGCAACATCTCCAATACTTGGACTATCATCCAATCCTAATCTCTTAAGTTCGAATTGAACTCCCTCTACATCTTCTGAATGATCAATCACTTTTGGGATCTCCTCAAATACAATGTCAGAAGATTCTTCAACTAACTTAGACTTCTTGTTGTAGACTCGGTAAGCTTTGCTGACAAGGGAATACCCGTCCAGTATCTCTTCATCAGCTTTTGCTGTGAACTTTCCAAGATGATCCTTGGTGTATAGAATGAACACCTTACACCCAAACACCCGAAGATGTCTAACTATAAGCGGTCTTCCAAATCAAAGTTCATGTGGAGTCTTCCCTAGAAACCTATGGATAAGGACTCGATTTTGCACATAGCAAGCTGTGTTTATAGCTTCAGCCCATAAATAGCTCGGTAAAGAGTACTCATTAAGCATGCTTCGTGCAACCTCTTGTAGAACTCGATTTTTCCTCTTTACAACACCATTTTGCCGTGGTGTTCTTGGAGTAGAGAACTCATGTCTATATCCTTTCTCTTGACAAAATTCTAGAAACCTATGGTTTTGAAATTCACTTCCATGATCACTCCTAATTGTTTTGATTGTTGTAGATTTTTCATTTTCAATTCTTCTACAAAAAGAAATAAAAATATCTAATGTTTGGTCCTTATGTTTTAGAAAATAGGTCCATGTATATCTAGTATAATCATCAACAATCACAAAACAATATCTACTACCATTCAATGAAACTATGATACTACAATCAAATAAGTCCATATGCAATAAATCTAAAGCAGTAGAAGTACTTACAGTGCTTTTACCTTTGTGAGACGCTTTTGTTTGCTTACCCATTTGACATGCATCACATAATTTTTCTTTTTCGTACTTGATGCTCGGTAAGCCTCGTACAAGTCCCTTGTTGGCCAATTTTCGAATATTCTTCATGTTCACGTGAGCCAACCTCCGATGCCAAAGCCAAGATTCTTCTTCTTTTGACATGAAACATTTAATAGAGGCATCAGTAACACTTTTAAAGGAAACTTGATAAATGTTGTCTACTCTTGTGCCTACTAGTACTGTGTCATGTGTGTCATTGTGTCTAACTAGACACTCACTTGGGTGAAATTCAATTGTGTATCCCGCATCACATAATTGACTGACACTCAGGAGATTGAAAGTCATCCCCTTGACTAGAAGGACATTATTGATCCTAAGACATTCGGATATTTGAATGTCACCTATTCCTACAACCTTAAGACTACCATTGTTACCAAATGAAACGTTACCTCTACTTTTGCTTTGTAGGGTAGTGAATAAAGATTTATCCCCGGTCATGTGTTTGGAGCATCCACTATCAACAAACCATGTTGATAGATGCTCCCCCTCAACCAATGCCTACACAATACGAAAGATAGATGATTTAGGTACCTAAATCTTGGGACCTAATGCACCTACAATGCAAGTTTTTGGCACCCATGCCTTGGTCATTTTCTTTCTAAGTCCTTGAACCCTAAAAGCATTTGATGATTTAAATTGGGTTCTAGACATCAATGACACAAAACTAGGTTCCTTAGGTTTGTACCTATACCGGTCTTGTTGTAGACCGCTCTTTGGGAGTTGAGGATCATGTCCAAGGTCTTAGAGTTATTTGAAAATTTTTCAAGAAGATTTTTGAATTTTTCAACTTCACTCTTTAAGGCCTTGTTCTTATCCTCAAGGACCTCAACATGCAAATCATCAATTTCATCATCCTTAGAGGTTTTTAATTGTTCTACTTCTAACTTTAATGATTTTACTTTGTCCTTAGATTTTTTGAGCAAAGTAATCAAACAAGCGATAGTTCTATAACACTTATCAAGCTCGGGAGAGATTACCTCTTCATCATCCGAAGATGATGAAGCCACGGTTGAAGGATCACTTGATTCATCACCACTCTCCATGTTCGAATCTTCTAAGGCCATAAGAGCCACGTGGCGAGTGCTCTTCTCCACCTTCTCCTCCTTGGATGAGCTAGATGAAGACTCATCTCATGTGGCCTTTAAAGCCTTCTTCTTCTTTGACTTCTTCTTCTTCTTGAGTTTTGAACACTCATTTCTATAGTGCCCCTTCTTGCTACATTCATAACACGTGATATTAGATTTATCAACCTTATTTTCACTTATTTTACCTTTTCCCTTGTAGCGTTGACTCTTCTTCATCATTCTTTTCACAAAGTTGGCCATTTTGGTTGATGAAGACTCGCTCCTGTCCTCATCGGATTCAGATGAAGAAGATGAGACCTCCTTCTCCTTCTTCTTTTCTTTCTTCTTCTTTGCCTTGTCCCCTGCTACAAGAGCAATACCCTTCTCTTTTGGGTTTTTGTTAGCAAGCTCATGTAGCTCCATTTCACAAAAGAAATCATCTAATTTAACAATGGAAAGATCGTTGGATACCTTGTAGGCATCCACTATGGATGACCACAAGGCATTCCTAGGAAAGGACTTGAGTACATACCTTACAAGGTCACGGTTCTCGACCTTCTCATCGATCGAGTGCAAGCCATTAAGGCTTTCCTTGAACCGACCATGAAGCTCGCTTACGGTTTCACTTTCTTTCATGGAAAGGTTCTGAAGTTGGTTGAGGAAGAGGTCCCTCTTTGCTATCCGGGAGTCTCGAGTGCCTTCATGTAGCTCTATGAGCTTGTTCCACAGATCTTTGGCACTTGAGAAGGGACCAACCATAATGAGTTGCTCCTTGGTCATCCCACACTGCAGAGTGACCACTGCCTTGGCGTCTGTCTCACCTTTCCTTGTTTGTTCTACTGACCACCTTGATGACTCGAGCTCCTTGCCCTCAGCATCCTTTGGAGGAGTGAATCTCTCCTTGATTGAGAACCACATACCTATGTCGGTTTTCAGGTAATACTCCATCCGACTTCTCTAGTACTGGAAATCAGCTCCATCAAAGAAAGGTGGACGGTTGGTGCTGAAGCCTTCTCTTCTGAAAGCCATCTTCTGCTCTTAGGGTGTTAATTCGGTTGAAAGAGCCCCAGGCTCTGATACCACTTGTTAGGATCTGGGATGGCTAGAGAGGGGGGGGGGGTGTGAATAGCCACCCACTAAAAACTCGCTCCTTTTCTTTCTGCACTCAGGTTAGCAGCGGAAAACAAATAGAAAGAAACGTAAACAGAACTAACACAAGGGTTTACAAGGTTCGGGGATAACTTGTCCCTACTCCTTGGCGTGCCCGTGAGGTGGAGTAACTCAGGCCCCGGAGTGACTCCGGCTAAAATCTTCTCCTTCTCGGTGGAGTAACCTCTCCACAAACGTCTCAAACGAATAACAAGTTAAGCACAGGAGACAATGAGAAGGATGCTACACAACAGTAGTAAGCAGCAAGAAGAAAGAACACAGAGAGCACAACACCACAGCAAAACCCTTTGCTTCGATCTCTATTAGTTCCTTCCTTGTCCTCCTCTGCTTCGCCAGCTTTATCTTAAGCTTTTCTTCTACACCACACTTATAGGCTTCGTCACTCACTAACCCACGGCGTCGTCACCCACTGACTCACTGACCCCTTCTGAGCTCACTGAAGTCATCCTCTTCAGCTGCAGCTTCAGGTCAGACGCCGTTGAAACCTGTAAATGTGTATCAAACAAAATAGCACAGGTAAAAGTCACCCTGAACCCTTCTTCTTGCTCCTTCATTTGACTTTCATAGCTCTGTGTTATCTGCACACTCACAGACTCATTAGCGAAGCAAATCAGAAGCAAATCAGAAATCTGACAACAATTTGAATTAAAGTTCTGAGGGGTTGATCGGTCACCTTGACCGATCAGACACCTTCCTGACCAATCAGACTCTATTCTATCGATCCAGTGAAATTTTGATCGGTTTCACTAACCGATCAGAGACCAGCGGATCGGTCACCAGACCGATCCCTAAACACTGTGATTTCCAGGTGATTTCTAGTCAAGGCACTGATCGGTCAAAGTGACCGATCAGTGAAGGGCCTGATCGGTCAACCAGACCGATTAGGCCATAGCCTGACCGATCAACCTCCTGCTGATCGGTCCAGTCTATGCTGATTAGTCACATTGACCGATCAACCAACCTTCTGTGACCACACAGAATGTTTTCTGATCGATCACCAGACCATTCAGAAAACCTTCTGTTTCCTCAAAAGCTTTCTGGATCGGTCAACAGATCGATTAGACATCCTGGATCGATCCTGTGACCGATCTACTATCGAGAGAGTTCGTGCCAACTCCTTGATCGGACTTCAGATCGATCCAGCTCTGATCATTTCGACCCTGAGTCCAGAGAATAGGCTCCCTTGCCTTCTCTGACTCAGTCTGGTCCCGAAGAACTAGCTACCGAGCCCTCTCCGACTTAACCTGGTCCAAAGAACGAGCTACTGAGCCCTCTCTAACTTAAGTCCGGAGAACGAGCTACCGAGCCCTCTCCGACTCAACCCGGTCCAGAGAACGAGCTACCGAGCCCTCTCTGACTTAAGTCTGGAGAACGAGCTACCGAGCTCTCTCTGACTCAACTCGGTCCAGAGAACGAGCTACCAAGTCCACTTTGACCTAAGTCCGGAGAACGAGCTACCGAGCCCTCTCCGACTCAACCCGATCCAGAGAACGAGCTATCGAGCCATCTTTGACCTAAGTCCGGAGAACGAGCTATCGAACCCTCTCCGACTCATCTCGGTCCAGAGAACGAGCTACCGAGCCCTCTCTGACCTAAGTCCGGAGAACGAGCTACCGAGCCCTCTCTGACTCATCTCGGTCCAGAGAACGAGCTACCGAACCCTCTCTGACGTGTACACTTAATCCGAACTTAACTATCGGATCTCAATTCTCACTCAACCGAACTTAAATTGGTGTCAATATCAAAACAACAATTAGGTCAGACTGCATCAAGAAAAAGGGGCTGAAATAATTTATTTCAGACCCTCTTTAGATTTGAAATATTTTTATTTCAGATCCAAAGTGGGTCTAAAATAATTTATTTCATGCATTTTTGGTCTTAAATTTTAAAATATAGAAAACTAAAAATAAGAAAAAAATATATAAAATATATATTAGACCCTTTTTAGTTTTTTCAATATTTGAAACTAAGTTAGACACTAGCTTCATATATAATTTTTTAAAAAAAACAGATAATGTAAAATATAAAAAAATAGAGGTTTAAATAAAGTATTATAAGAATAAAGAATAAAGTAAAATAAATAATATAAGTAAAAATATAGATAATACAAATAAATAATAAAGTAATAAATATAAAAGAGAGAAAGATAAAGTAAATATGTAAAGTGTTTGTAGAATTGTAGAATTGTAGAAACTCAATTTCTTTTATAAAAAAAGAAATAGAGTTTGTAGAATTATATATATTAGAAATATATAAAATAGAAATTAAAATAAAATTTATATGTGAAAATTAAGATATATTATATATCATAGAAAAAATTATTAAAAATCATTTAAATTTGATTTCAGGCCCAAAGCGGGTCTAAAATTAATTCATTTCAGACCATCTTTGGTCATGAAATATTTTAATTTCAGAGCCAAAAAGGACCTGAAATTAATTATTTTAGGTTCTCCTTAGGCATGAAATCAAGTTTAATCTAGAAAATATAGATAAAATAAAAATAAGAAAAGATATATAAACTATAATAGTTTTAATATATATCAGGCTCTCTATAGTTTTTTCAAGATCGGAAACTAGGTTAGACACTAGCTTTAGATATAAAATTTTTTAAAAAATAAAATAAAATATAAAAAAATAGAGATTTAAAAAAAGATATTATAAGAATAAAGAATAATGTAAAATAAATAATATAAGTAAAACAATATATAATATGAATATATAATATAGTAATAAATATAAATGTGTGAAAGATAAAGAAAATATATAAAGAGATAAAAAAAATAAAAATAAAAATGTAAAATATAGAAATATATAAAGAATGAAAAATAAAGAAAGTATAAAATATAAATAAAATTGCGAGATTTCATAATAGTTTTTCAGAATAATTGTAAGTTTCTGGTATAAAGAAAACTTACATATTTCCAAAATAGGAAATTTCCAAAATTGGAAAGTTTCCAAAAAATGGGAAGTTTTCACAATTATCATAAAATTTCAGAAACTAGGATATTTCAAAAGTTTGCGAAATTTCATGAGGATTTCCAAACTTTGAAATTCCTAAATCTAAAATTTATCATAATTGGAAAGTTTCCATAATTGGAAAATTTTCCAAAATTGAGATCATGACAAAGTTTTCCGCAAAACAATTATATGATTATGTCGAACACTAACCGGCTCTGATACCACTGTTGGGACCGGGTGCATGTTGACATGGATACGGGTTCGTAATTTTAAAATTTAATTACGTGCAGCGGAAGGTTTAGCATAAATAATTTCTCAAATTATTTTAACCACGTATCTAGCATGCAACCTTATGTTGTGGAGACATGATCATACATTTAAAATTTTGCAGAAAGTAAACTAATTGACTTAATACCTCGCGTAACTCGTAGAAAGGGACGAGATCCAACCGTAGTGTCCCTTGGAAGCTTAGACCTTGGTTCCTTTGCTTGTGCAATAGCTCCATTGTTGTCGCAGTAAACCGGCACTGCTTCATCAATGGTTAGAACCACACCAAGTTCTGAGACAAACTTCTTGATCCAGACTGCTTCCTTTGCTTCCGAAGCTGCAATATATTCCGCTTCCGTGGTAGAATCCGCTACGGTGTCTTGTTTGGAACTTTTCCAACATATTGCGCCTCCATTCAAAGTAAATACGTATCCAGACTGAGATTTGGAGTCATCCTTATCTGTCTGGAAACTGGCATCTGTATACCCACGTATTACCATATCTCCTTCTCCATATATTAGGAACACATCCTTAGTTCTTCTTAAGTACTTAAGGATTGTCTTGACAGCCGCCCAATGATCCATTCCTGGATCAGACTGGTATCTGCTCGTGACGCTCAGAGCATACGATACATCGGGCCTAGTACATAACATAACATATATGATAGATCCTATCGCAGATGCATAAGGAATCTTATCCATGCAAATCCTCTCGTCTTCTGTGCGCGGACACATAGACTTTGAAAGGTTGATCCCATGCCTGATGGAAAGGTAACCTTTCTTGGATTCCAACATGCTAAACCTTTTTAGCACTCGGTCTATATATGTAGACTGCGAAAGACCAAGCAATCGTTTTGATCTATCTCTATAGATTCTAATCCCAAGGATATAGGTTGCTTCTCCCAGGTCTTTCATGGAAAAAGTTTTGGACAACCAAATTTTAACCGACTGTAAGACTGATATATTGTTTCCTATAAGTAATATGTCATCGACATATAATACTAGGAATACGACTGCACTCCCACTAACCTTCTTGTACACACAAGATTCGTCAGGATTTTGTGAGAAATCAAACTCTTTGATTGTCTCATCAAAACGGATGTTCCAGCTCCTGGATGCTTGCTTTAGTCCATATATGGATCGTCGAAGCTTGCATATTTTGGTTTTATCAACCGATGTGAAACCTTCAGGTTGTATCATGTATACATCCTCAAGCAGGTTTCCATTAAGGAAAGCTGTTTTCACATCCATTTGTCATATCTCATAATCATAATGAGATGCTATGGCCAGGAGCATCCGAATGGATTTAAGCATAGCTATTGGCGAATAGGTTTCGTCATAATCAATTCCTTGTTTCTGACAATATCCTTTTGCCACTAATCTAGCCTTAAAGGTAACAACATTACCTTCCATGTCGGTTTTCTTCTTGAAAACCCACTTGCACCCTATGGGCTTAATCCCTTCAGGTGGGTTAACCAAGTCCCATACTTGTTTTTCGTATATGGAATCCATTTCCGACTTCATGGCTTCAAGCCATTTGTCCCTTTCTGAACTTTTCAGAACATCTTCATAACTGATAGGTTCGTCATCGCTTATGAGTAACACGTCGTTCGATTCACTTATGAGAAATCTGTATCTCTCTGGAATATTGCGTGTCCTATCAGACCTACGAAGAGGTGGTGTTGTTTTAGGTTCAACTGATAGCTCATCATTATGAGTTGTTGGTTGTGGGTCTAGACTAGGTGTCTCTATAATGTCTATTGGAGTTTCTTGAACTTCATCAAGTTCAATGCCACTCCCACTGTTTTCTTGTAAAAGAAATTCTTTTTCCAGAAACACAGCATGCCTTGAAACAAACACCTTTTATTCCACGGGATGATAGAATTGGTAACCCTTCGTTTCCTTAGGGTATCCAATAAATAGACATTTATCAGACTTAGCATCCAATTTGTCTGATACAGTCCGCTTCACATAAGCAGGACAACCCCATATTTTAAGGTGAGTTAAATGAGGTTTCTTACTATTCCACGTCTCATATGGAGTAGTAGAGACTGCCTTGGTCGGGACTCTGTTTAGCAAGTAAACAGTTGTCTTAAGTGCATAGCCCCAAAAGGATTTTGGAAGAGTTGCATGGTTCATCATAGATCTAATCATGTCCATCAAGGTTCGATTACGCCTCTCAGATACACCATTATGCTGTGGTGTATATGGCGGAGTCCATTGAGACAATATCCCATTGTCCCTAAGATAATCTTGAAGCTCTTGACTTAAGTATTCACCACCCTGATCGGATCGAAGTATCTTAATACTTTTGTCAAGCTGTTTCTCTACTTCATTTCTGAACTCTTTGAATTTCTCAAAAGCTTCAGATTTGTGTTTCATCAAGAACACATACCCGAATCGTGAGTGATCATCGATAAAGGTAATGAAGTAGCTATAGCCTCCTTGTGCAAGAGTTGACATTGGTCCACATACATCAGTATGTATTAGACCAAGCAATTCTCCCACTGGATTACCTTTTCCGGAAAAGGGTAATTTGGCCATCTTGCCTTTTAAGCATGATTCGCATGTATCAAATGAACCGGGTTCAAATGATTCCAGAATTCCACATCGGTGTAATTTGGTCATGCGTTTCTTACTTATATGGCCAAGACGACAATGCCACGTATAGGAGTCTATTTGATTATCTATTCGAGCACGTTTGTTGCTAACTTCGATATTGAAAACGTCACCCGATAAATCTAACGTGTAGATACCATTGTATAAAGTTCCCGTCCCATAAAGAACACCATTTAAAGTTATGTAACAACAATTGTTACTAAAAGTTAAATGATAACCCTTTTCATTCAAGCATGAAATAGATACAATGTTCTTTATTAACGAAGGAACAAAATAACAATTATCCAATTCTAAGACAAGTCCAGCAGGGAGCTTTAGCAAATATGTTCCAATGGAAACAGCAGCAATCTTTGCTCCATTTCCAACTCGCAAATTCGCTTCTCCCTTGACGAGTCTTCTTCTATTCCTTAGCCCCTTTATGTCATTACATATATGTGAGCTACACCCAGCATCCAGTACCCAGGTGTACGAGGAAATAGAGTGACATTCAATAATGAAGATACCTGAAGAGGATGGGGCATCGGATGCCTTCCTCTTCAAGGACTCAAGATAAACCTTGCAGTTTCTTCGCCAGTGGCCCTCCTTGCCACAGTGATGACAAGTGCCTTTTGGTGCCTTTTCAGTCTTTTTGGCCTTTTTCTTCCTTCCCTTATTTTGTTCTTTGGGCTTCCTCTTAGAACCTTTCCTTGAGGAACCAACTAACAGTATCGTCTTCTGATCCTACTTTATAGAAGGCTCTACAGTCTTCAGCAGGTTGAGCAACTCAGGAAACTGGTCTGGAGTTGCATCTTCAGGAGGACGGTTGGGAAGTTGTTCTTCAAGGACATAAGCAAGTTTTTCTGCCTTGAGGACTATCCTCAGGTTTCTAAGCCAGTCCATGAAGTTTGGCCCAGTCAGCTTATTGGTGTCTAAAATGGAACGCAAATTCAGAGAAGACATGATCAGGTGATTATCCTAGAAATACAAATTGAGTTTATGTGATAAGAATGATAAAGAATGCATCAATATACATTCATTAAATCCTATTTATTTTTCGAATTGAATAACCCTTTTTATCAATTCGGGAGATCGTAGGAACATCTCCAAATAGGTCGATATCCAACCATAGATAAGAACAACCATGGTTGTGGCCATCAAGTTATTCTTGGCTATGAAGGTAGGTAATTATACCGATTACATATCACATATATGTAACTATCACTTTATGCTATCAACTAATTGAATGTTTGCATAAATCATTGGGTTGTTAACTCATTAACAAGTATGCAACATTATACATAGCACCCAACTGCACCTCTCTTTACATCGACCTTGGCTGTGGCACAACAAATCGATGCTCCAAGCTTAAGGCTGACCCATTAATCAAGAAATAGTTTTAATATGGTTGGAGCTCATTCAACCGTTTAGTCAGGCTTGGATGTGTCTAACAACCAAAACTAAGGATTGACCTCTGACTCCAACTATATTAATCATAAACTAATTCCATGGTTTGAACATGTTGAGGTTCAAGCCGGGCATGAATGTGTCCATCAACCCAAACGAGAAACAAAACTCCGGTTCTAACCATATTAATGGAAGGTGTTGGCCTTAATATTTTGTAAGGGGTTTTGGGTCTCATCCTTTCTTTTCTAAGCACATTCATGACATATAATTATGTCATGTACTAACGATTTCCTTAATAAAGTATGTATGTGACTTAATTTATCAAGTCTCATTAATTGAATTGGGAACCGGATTTCCTAATTCTAATTTCATACTTTATTCAAGGAATTGTTTTGGGAAACAATTTCCTAAATTGTCATAATCAATTTCGGAAATAATATGTTTAAGACTTTGATTTCTCTAAATCAAATCTTATTAAATTAAGAGACAAATTCCCTTAATTCAACCATATATTATTTTCATGAAAATCTTATTTAAGAAAACTCTATAGGAAACCATTTTCCTAATTAATTTTGGAGACAACAATATGTAAGAGCATCACCTCTTAAATCAAATAAGGAAATTATCGTTTGAGAATCACCTCAAAATTTCCAAGATTTGATTACATATTTTATTTATGGATTTATTAATTACAACAAAATATTTTCTTTCGGTGGCTCCCCGAGGCTCAGATACCCAAAAAAAAGGAATTTGTTATAAATCTAATTTGGTCCGCTCCCCGAGGCGTAACCAAATTAAACATGACAATTTTATTCAAAATTAGGAAATTAAATTACAACAACTAACTTTAAATTGGATGGCTCCCCGAGGCTCAATCCAAAATAAAGAATTTTGTTGATAATTTAAAACCAATTCGAATTTAATTGTCAATTAATGATCCATAAATTTGTCTAGACTTTCTTTGAAAGAAAGTGCCCAAAATAGCGAGATTTCATAATAGGTTTTCAGAATAATTGTAAGTTTCTGGTACAAAGAAAACTTACATATTTCCAAAATTGGAAAATTTCCAAAATAGGAAATTTCCAAAATTGGAAAGTTTCAAAAAATGGGAAGTTTTCACAATTATCATAAAATTTCAGAAACTAGGATATTTCAAAAGTTTGCGAAATTTCATGAGGATTTCCAAACTTTGAAATTCCTAAATCTAAAATTTATCATAATTGGAAAGTTTCCATAATTAGAAAATTTTCCAAAATTGAGATCATGACAAAGTTTTCCGCAAAACAATTATATGATTATGTCGAACACTAACCGGCTCTGATACCACTGTTGGGACCGGGTGCATGTTGACATGGATACGGGTTCGTAATTTTAAAATTTAATTACGTGCAGCGGAAGGTTTAGCATAAATAATTTCTCAAATTATTTTAACCACGTATCTAGCATGCAACGTTATGTTGTGGAGACATGATCATACATTTAAAATTTTGCAGAAAGTAAACTAATTGACTTAATACCTCGCGTAACTCGTAGAAAGGGACGAGATCCAACCGTAGCGTCCCTTGGAAGCTCTGCCTCTATTTGCGTCCACGCCGAGTTTTCTTCGGGATGACTTCGCAAAGCCACGAGTTTCGTGCCGACAAGAACTACTAGATTCTCCAAAGGCACGACAAGAATACCAAGAGAGAGATGAAAAACTAACCACCAAACGAAGAACGGAATCAAGATTCCGGGAGGAAGGAAGGAGTCGCGCCCGCTTCTTCTTCTTCTTCGGCTTCTTCTTGGAGGTGGAAGCTCACGGCAAAGGGGAAGGGATCTAGGGCCGGCGGCACTAGAAGAGGGAGAGGGACAGAAGGAGAGGGAGAGAGGCTAAGCAAGAATCCTTGATCTCTTGGATTAATTTCCAAGCCTTGCCTTGGTACCTTTATATAGTAGCCTCTTAATCGCCAAGTCTCCTTTTAACGGAATAAATTTTCATAAGAAATTTATCTTATAAATTTTTCTATGAATTATTCCATTATGCCAAGTTTTTATCATAATTTAATTTACAATAAAAACAACCATGTCTCCCTTTTCTTATGGAAAGAAATTTCTTTATATATAAATTTCTTTATATAAATTTCTTCAGATAAATTTCTTTATCTTGGTAAATCAATCTATTATTGATTTTTTAAAATAAAATAAACCAATCTATGGTTCATTTTAATTTCCATGAAAAATAAATCCATTTATATAAATTTCTTTATATAAATTTCTTTATCATGGTAAATCAATCTATTATTGATTTTATAAAATAAAATAAACCAATCCATGGTTCATTTTAATTTCCATGAAAAATAAATCCGTTTATATAAATTTCTTTATCCATAATTTTATAAAACAAACCACGCGTGGTTTATTTTATAATTTGAACCAAACAATTTGGTTCTCCCCTTTTATTGTGGCCGGCCAAACAAAGAGGGTGGGGACCCTCTTTGGCCGGCCAAACCCAAGCCGAAACCGTACGAATTAAACTCATTTAATTTGTCCAATAAGTCTTCAAAAGACTTAGCCATTTTATGCTTCCGATGCGTCTCTGAAAAATTCAGATTCGACTTATCTCTCTTGATCGGAAAATCCAATTTTCAACTCGTTTTAAATCCCTCGGATCACTCGTAGTGCGTGTGACTAAATAGACTTTCGATTTATGTTGGCCGTCTATAATTAACCAATTATAGAACAATCATGAGTGACACCTAGTAGTACATCATGATCCCCAATTAATCGAAAGATCAACGGTTGACCTCAGAAACTATTCTGAAACCCTTCAGCAGCTTTAATGAATCGTGCCTCATTCCCTTCACCATCTTATACCCACTTGGTTCAGGACACGGTCTATGTGTGTCAGTCCCCACTAGGCTGACTACGTCACACCTAGCCCAAATAATGTCTTTCTCGTCCAACGGATTCTAATTACTCTCATGTTTCTGAGAGATTCATACTCGGAACATGTGATGCTCTGGCCAGAGGCTTTGAGTAATAATCCGACGATAGGCCTTGGGTATACATCTCCTCGCAAGGAGTGGTGAATCCTTTGTAGGCTGTTCAAACATCTTCGGGCACTTCGGCTTATACCCAATCATCCTGGGTCCACACCTCCTTGGAGATGCTTGCTTAAGATGTCAATGTATAAGTCTTTATGACCAAGATGACTTGAACACCGCAAGTCAAAGGAACATCGCACTTAAGCTGCAATAAGAACTTCATTGACATGTCTATATGTAGACTACCATATGAAGTTTTACAGCCAGTCACTCCAATGAACTAGTTCCCTTAACTAGCATTCATGTTTATCTCCGGACATCCCAATGTCACCAGCCAGTGAGAATCAGCTGATTAGAGAATAACCTATGCTAGTCTCAACAGAATTGATAGTGTCTGTATTTATCAATTCATCGACTAGGGACAATTTCAATACTTCACAATTGCACATGTAGAGATAATCACTAGTTGTGAATTCATCACAAATTCTCTCATGCTGTGAATTGTATTGCGGACATTCAGTAAATGAGTTTAAGATCTCAATCAAATACACAAACATGTATACTCAAATAGTGAATATTCATTTATTAAAATAAATGATTACATTCATAAGGCGATTGCCTTAGGACACTTCTCTCACAATACTAACACTTGTAATCTCGAAATGGAAGGTTTCTGGAGCAGCGCGTTTGAGTCGAAGAGCGTAGAAGCGTTGGAAGGATTGTTTGAAGCCTTGGGGTCGAGGGGCTTTTTATAGCCTCCCGGGGCGCCCTGAACGTTGGGGGCGCCCCCCACGTGTCAATCGATCCGGACATGTCTCGGTCAGCCATTATCCCTCCAGGATCGGGCTGAGGTTTGACCGGGGGCGTCCGGGACGCAGGGGGCGCCCGGGTTGACTCGTTCCGCTGGCTTCTCGCTGGCTTGATTCTATCCGCTTTGTTGGCTTGATCCCAGGGCCCCCTGAGCATCCGGGGCACCCGGGAGCACGGGGGCGCCCCGCACAGTGAACTGCCGAAGCACATGTTTGCTTAACTTGTTTTGCCTTGCCCTTAGGGGCGCCCGGGACACTGGGGGCGCCCTATTCAGCTGCTCCCTCTCTCATTTGAGGCGTTCTGAGCTGCAGAAACTCATTCCTTCGGTCCTGTATCTAGGGTTAGTCCAAAACAACACAAAGCAATCAAGTATTAGGTTTATACAGCCTTAGCTGTTTTGGTTCTGACTTTGGGTCTCCAAAATGGAACCCTAGGTTGAGCCAACGACTACTGTTCCCTCGACGGGGAACGCGTCCTCACCTACTCATCTCAGGAGAGTTTACCTTTTGCCAACCGGCTCCTCCGGTTGGACTTTTGCCCGATGCACCTGACCAGGTCTTCGGTGCCCAGCTCCTTGCCAGGGCTTCGTGCCAGTCCTCGACCAGGACTTCGTGCTCACCTTCCGAGCAGGTCTTCGGTGCCCAGCTCCTTGCCAGGGCTTCGTGCCCAGTCCTCGACCAGGACTTCATGCCCAGTGTACCTAGGACTTCTTTTCCTGTATACTTAGTGAACATGTTAGATCAACATAATATCTTAACTTTTGAACCCTTTTGCCATTATCAAAACACAGGTTCGACTTAGGTGCTGTCTGCACCAACAATCTCCCCCTTTTTGATTTATGGCAACCCAGTTCAAAAAGTTAAGTTAATCAAGAACAGATGATATAACAGTTTAGTTTCCTCCCCCTGGAAGGAATCTCCCCCTAGGTTTTCTAAAGGTTCGTGGGGTTTGAAAAATTTCTAAGTTTTAAAGATGGAACTAATTTTTCAAATACTTAGAACATTTCGAAAAATATTTTCCACGATATTTAGAGACGTTTTCAAGTCAATAACTTAGAAAATTTTCTAAAGAAAAGTTTGAATCTCTTTAGAAACTTTTCTATTTAAGATAAGTACTTAGAAAAATTTGAACCTAGCTTGGGTTGAGTATTCAGACAAATTTTGAGCCTAGCTTGGTTTAAGTACATAGATAAATTTTTGAAAAATAGCTTGAGTTTAAGTACTTTACAAAAACTTTTGAAAACAGCTTAAGTTTTAAGTACTTTACAAAAACTTTTGAAAACAACTTAGATTAAGTACTTTACAAAACTTTTGAAAACAGCTTAGATTAAGTACTTTACAAAACTTTTGAAAACAGCTTAGATTAAGTACTTTTTGAAGAAAGGATAAAGTTTTTTTTTAAAATTTTGAATTTGACAAAAATGTAAAATTTTAAAGCTTCTCTCCTTTTCCTATCTCTCCCCCTTTGTCATATATCAAAAACAAGGCAATATAGCAGAAAAAATAAACTGCATAAGTATATAACAGAGTAATGTGCTGTACTGAACCAATTCAAGATATAAACTTAACCACAGCAATTTCAATTATCTCTTTAGGGTCCTGTCTAACCCAATTAGCTACTTACTAACTGTTATAAACAGTAGTTTTCGCTAGGGTTAGTCAAGTTAAGTGTTCTGTTCAAGTTAGATTTTCTAAACTTGACACTTAACCTGATTGCTGTTTAATTTGTATTTAGTGCCCCAATTACTGCAGATGTACTGATCTACATCTTGAATTAAGGCAAAGACCTAAGCATCTCAACCCATTCTAGGTTATTAGTCAAAAGTACCCTAAGGTGCTTGTGATATGCTGGCTTCTAAATCTATAGGTGCATGCAGTTCTAGGGTTAGGGCCTAGGCTAAGTTCATTTGCGAAAAAGCCCTAGTTTTGAAGGGGGTAGTTTTAAAATAAAACTAAGTCGAAAAATTATTTTAAAATGCTAAAAAGATTTTTCAAACTAGTTAAAAGCTGATTTTGAAATTAAGTAAAGCAGTTTTAAAATTGTTTTAGAAACTGATTTTCAAATCAAGTAAAGCAGTAAGAAAACCAAAAGTGGAGTTAACCTATTCTACTAAGCATAATCCTAACTGCCTTCTTAGTGAGCTGAACTCAGACTCAGGTAGGGGTTTGGTGAATATGTCAGCTAAGTTAGACTTAGAGTCTACATGCTTAAGGACTATTTCACCCCTGGCTACATGATCTCTTACAAGTGGTGTTTAACTTCTATGTGTTTAGTTCTAGAATGTTGGATTGGGTTCTTAGTTAGATTAATTGAGCTTATATTGTCAATGAAGACTTGAGTATGGGTGTAGTTAAGCTGAAAGTCCTTAAGAGTGTGCATCATCCATAGTAGTTGTGCTACACACTCTTCTAAAGCAACATACTCAGCTTCAGTTGTGGATAGAGTTACACAGTGTTATTTTCTGCTGCACCAACTTACTAGACTATTTCCTAACAGTTGGCAGCTTCCACTTGTGCTCTTTCTATCTAATTTACAACCAGCGTAGTCAGAATCCGAGTATCCTGACAAGTCAAAGGTTGAAGTCCTAGGATACCAAATCCCTACATTTAGGGTGCCCTTAACATATCTTAATACTCTTTTTAGGGCTGCTAAGTGTGTTTCCTTAGCACAGGTTTGGTATCTAGCACACATACCTACAACAAAAAGGATATCGGGTCTGCTGGCTGTAAGGTATAGTAGACTTCCAATCATACTTCTATATAGTTTGAGGTCTACTGGTTTACCATCAGGGTCACTATCTATTTTTATGTTGGTGGTCATGGGGGTACTCATGCGTTTAAAGTTATCCATTTTAAATTTCTTTATTAGCTCTTTAGCATATTTGGATTGATGGACATAATTTCCATCCCTAGTTTGTTTAATTTGTAATCCTAGAAAAAAGTTGAGCTCACCAACTAAGCTCATTTCAAATTCATTTTCCATTATTTTAACGAATTCTTTTAAAAAATTTGAGTTGGTGGACCCAAAGATTATGTCGTCGACGTAGATTTGGGCAATAAAGATTTCTTTTCCTAGGGTTTTAATAAATAGGGTTGAATCGATTTGTCCTTGTTTAAATTCTTTAGAAATTAGGTAAGTTGATAAGCATTCATACCAGACCCTAGGTGCTTGTTTTAGTCCATAAAGTGCTTTAGTGAGTTTGTAAACATGGTCAGATCTTTCTAAGTCCTCAAACCCAGGGGGCTGTCATACATAGACCTCTTCCTTAATGAATCCATTTAGAAAAGCTGACTTTACATCCATTTGGTATAATTTAAATCCTTTATGGGATGCAAAGGCTAATAACATCCTAATGGACTCAAGTCTAGCTACCGGGGCATAGGTTTCGTCATAATCTAACCCTTCTACTTGGCTGAATCCTTTTGCTACTAAGCGGACTTTATTTCTGACTATCTCTCCTTAATCATTTAACTTATTCCTAAAAACCCACTTAGTGTCTGTAACGCCCGCCCTTTTTCCCACACCTTATGGTGTGGCGAGGAAGCGGCGTTACACTAAACATACATGTACATATAAAACATCTTAATGCAGCGGAATAATTTTTTTTTCTTCTACACATGCTTTTAACCATGCAACTAATACATGAATCATCTATACATGCCTAAATTGCCATTCATGAACCTGGTGTCATTAGACTTAGCATATTAACGACAGGCATAGCATCATGATATAACCATCCCTTAACTTATTCATAATCATCATAAGTAGCAAGTAACTTATCCATAAACATCATGAGTCTTACGTCATTCATTAGGCATAACCATTATAAGCATAGCATAGAATCTAAGGAGGCATTTCAAAACCTAAGATATGCGATATGTGTAAATAAAAGAATCCTTTGCCATGTCACCGCCACACATACACATGCTCTTGCCCCTCCTGTTGCTTCCCTTAGTAACCTCTTTCTTGATCTGCAGTACGAGGAAAATAAGACTATAAGCACATAGGCTTAGTAAGACCCTTTCCTACTCACTAAAACCATACGTCACTTAAACATAAACATATAAAGCATTTGACATAACATAATTCTGAACATAAAACATAAGTATAGTCTTGTCGTAATTCATAAGCATATGAACAACTAACATAGCATGATTCTTAACATAAACATAAACCTAAAACATACTTAGCATGACATAATTCTTAACATACATGAGCATGAAACATACTTATCATGACATAATTCTTAATATACATGAGCATGAAACATACTTATCATGGCATAATTCTTAGTATGGGCATAAGCACAGTCTTAACATAAGCATAAGCATAAAACATATTTATCATGACATAATTCTTAATATACAGGAGCAT
This sequence comes from Boesenbergia rotunda, assembly GCA_024364735.1. Lineage (NCBI taxonomy): Eukaryota > Viridiplantae > Streptophyta > Magnoliopsida > Zingiberales > Zingiberaceae > Boesenbergia > Boesenbergia rotunda. The sequence continues at coordinate 82,368 of JAGFNQ010002791.1, forward strand.
GAAACATATTTATCATGGCATAATGCATAACATGAATGGATGCATGAGTCAAATGCATATACATAAGGATGCTTAATTTAAAATCATACTTTTAAATACTTAAACATAATCATAACATCATTGGGGTCCCCGGCTTGTACCACATACATACATCATAAGCGCGCATCCCTAAGTAAATACGAGGTAGCTAGCCTCGACCTACTAGGGTAGGAACAGCTACGGTAGTTCCAAAAACCGAGGCGTTCTTAAGGTGCCCATCCTTGTTGGACAGCTACGGTAGTCCCAGAACCGTGGACAGCTACGGTAGTCCAGAACCGAGGCGTTCTTAAGGTGCCCATCCCTTGGACCCTTACTTCGGTCCGGTACAAGCCCATTCATAAAGTAAAATAACTTTGCATGTTTTATCATTCATAGACATACATGGCATAAACATAATCTTGTTTCATGAAGCATAGCATAAGAGTAGGAACAACTACGGTAGTTCCAGAACCGAGGCGTTCTTAACGTGCCCATCCCTTATCATGACATAAATCATACTTGGTCTTTCATCATCCATACTTAATTCATAACATCATTATACCTTCATCATTCATACTTATCATTCATACTTACCATTCGTATTTAAGGCATAAACATTGTCTTCATTCATCTTCTTCTTTCGTAAAACATGACATACATACATAATCATGCCTCCAGGCATAAACATTATCTTGGTTCATAAAGCTTGTATGATCATGGTACATAAGATAAACATGCATTTCATACATGGTACATTTCATCTAGCATACATAATCCTAGTATCCATCATAGAGCATGCATGGGTAAGCTACATATAAACATGATGCATACTACTTAGGTTCATGGCATTCATCATAGAACATGCATAGACCTTCATACACACATATCTATGATAGACATTTCACCTCCTACATGCATTATTCTATTTAACATAACATACCCCTACATCAATTACACATGTTCATGGTATATGACCTAAGTATTCATGAGTAAAACATAACATAGAACCTAACATACAAAGTCATATTGCATAACACACAAAGCTAGGGTTTGGTAACATAAAGACCCTTACATCATGCTTAACCATACACTTACATCATAGTAACCTATAAACACGCATCCTTGAGACCTTAACCCAATCCAAGCCCTAGATTAGGAACTTGGCCGAAACCCTAAAGGACCATGGGTCCATGGAAAATTCACATAGGTCATGATTAACATCCAATACACTACATATCATGCCATAGAAAACCATTTGAACCCTTGATTGGATTTAACCCTAAGTCCTAGACCTAAACCATGTATTGGCCGAAACCCTAGAAGGGTAATAAACCCATAGGAAAAATTCATATAAATCACCATTATTACCCATATGATATCATAGGAAACATACTAATCATGCTTGAAGGGTTGAAGTTTAAACCTAGCCATGGTACCTTGATGGTGGCCGAAACCCTAAAGAGGTTTTAGGGTGCTACAAAATTTTCAAAATCATACTTTTATGCTTAACTTATCATGAGTAAACATTAGGAAACATAATAGGGGTTTTCAATATGATTTTATCCCCAAAAACTTACTTGGCCGAAACCTTCACAAGCCCTAACTATGGATTTCTCAACATAGTATGCCAACAAGAACTTAGATCATGACAAACAACTTGGAAGCTATCATACCACAGGTGAGGGGGTCTTACCTTGGTTTATCTCGGTTATAGACCTTAGATAGGGAGGAGGATGAAGACCTTGTTGTCCCTTGACCACCCCTAGCCTGTGTAACCTTGTAAAAAGCCTTGGATCTTGAAGGAGAGGCCTTCTTATGAACTTTTCCCCAAGGGAGAACCCTCCTATGGGGTTCGTCTAGATGGAGGAAGAAGGAGAGGAGAGGCTTGGTGGATGAAGAGAAGAGGAATAACTATCTTAAGTGTTAAGTTATCATCCCTCTCATTTATACACAATGAAGAGGGGGCAAGTGAAGAGACATGGTGCCTCCTCTCATGGTGACTCTTCACTTTCTTTAGCCTTAACAAAAATCCACTTCATTCTCTCCTAGCACTCCCTTGCTAGGTGAATTGGTTAGTACATGCATGGTGTTATCCTAGGTCCAAGGTTCAATCCTTGGTGCATGCACTTTATTTTATTATTATTATTATTATTTTTAATTTTATTTTTGAAAATTCCCCTAAGGCCCACCCATAATCATGCTAATATTCCTAATTAAAACTCATTTTTATTTATATTAAATTCTACCTAGAATTCACTAATAACCATGGTATTAGAAAAGCCCATGTAAGGCCTATTAGCACCTAGCTTCTTATTCTATATCGAAAATCATGGAGCATCATACTAAGATTTACACTAGTGTCCCTACGTTCCTCGAGAATCTATCTAGGCATGGTCAATATTTTTAAAGAAAATATTGAGAAAATTTTCCGGGTCGTTACAGTGTCAATGATGGATTTGCCCTCAGGTTTAGGTACTAGTTCCCAAACTTGGTTTCTCTCAAATTGGGCTAACTCTTCTTGCATAGCTATGATCCAATCAGGATCAGGTAGAGCTTCCTCTATAGTCTTAGGTTTAATTTTTGAAATCATTGCTATCTGACTAAGATTTCTATAGGAAGACCTAGTTCTGACTCCTAGAGTTGGATCACCCACAATTTGATCGGTTGGGTGACTGAGTCTGGGTTTCTTGGTTTTTCTAGAACTTGGTTCAGCCTCAGGTCCGGTTGGTCGGTTTGGTTCACTATTTGATTCAACTATTTGAGTTGGTTCAATAGTTGGTTCAATTGACTCATTAGTTGGTTCAATAGTTAGTTCGTTTATGGGTTCAATTAAAGATTCAACAGCTTGTTCATTATCTTCTTGATCAGTATTTGATGAAGTTAGATCTGAATTATCAGATTTTGACTTAATTTCTTCATCAAATATTAGATTGGTTGTTTCTTCAATTTTCTTAGTTTGTTTGTTGTAAACTCTATAGACTCTACTTGTTGTTGAGTATCCTAAGAAGATGCTTGGGGTTGACTTAGATTGGAATTTACCTAGATAGTCCTTGGTGTTTAGGATATGGACTTTGCACCCAAAGACCCTTAGGTAGTGTAGGTTTGGAAGTCTATGGTAGTATAATTCATAGAGTGTTTTATTGAGTCGTTTGTTAATTAGTACCATATTTTGGATGTAGCAAGCCGTACTAATTGCTTCTGACCAATATTGGTTAGCTAGGTTAAATTCATTGAGCATAGCCCTAGCGGCTTCCTGTAGGGTTCTATTTTTCCTTTCGACAATCCCATTTTGCTGGGGGATTCTAGGGCACGAAAATTCGTGTATGTACCCATTTACTTTACAAAATTCCTCGAATCGTTGATTTTCAAACTCTCCCCCGTGGTCACTCCTAAGTTATTTGATTTTAGTATCGTTTTGATTTTCAATTAACTTACAAAAGTCATTGAATAGGTTTAGGGTTTCATCTTTGGTCTTTAGAAACCTAACCCAGGTAAACCTAGAGTAATCATCAACTATTACTAAGCAGTACCGATTTCCGCTTAGTGACATGACTCCATGTGAATCAACTAGGTCAAGGTGTAGGAGTTCAAGTGTCGTTTGAGTTAAATCAGATTGAATTAGTTTGTGATTAGACCTGGTTTGTTTACCTTGATTACATGATTCACATATTAAGTTTTCATGATTTTTAATTTTAGGGATACCTTTAATTAGGCCAAGTTGAGTGATTTTTGAAATTATTCTCAAATTTGTGTGACCTAATCTCCTATGCCAGAGGTTTAATTGTTCTAACTGAGTTAACATGCATTTGGGTACTAGAGGTAGGTTTATAGTGTAAACATTATTTTTCCTAGTGCCCTTAAGCATGATTTCTAAGTCTTGCAGGTTTCTAATTAGGCAGTTAGAATTGGTAAAGGTAACTACATAACCAGTATCACACAATTGACTTATGCTAAGCAAGTTAAATTTAAAATTTTCAACCAAAAGAACTTTCTTAATAACAAAGTTAGATTTAAGTTCAATATTACCTGATCCAATCACCTTGAGTGTAGCATTGTTGCCAAATGCTACTGAGCCTAGGTTTTTGAACTTGAGTTTGGTGAATTTCAATTTATCTCCAGTCATGTGTCTGGAGCACCCGCTATCCAACATCCATTGGTCCAAATCTTTATATTCCTACACATAAAGAGTTTTGTTGATTTGGATCCAATTAGAATCACAAATAGCCTAAATTGATTTTCACAGCTTAGTCTGTCTCACCCAAATCTAGGGTTATCAATCACGTTTGCCTTATGGGTTTTTGTGAGACAGGTTTTCGTAGATAGAATTATTTTGAAAAATTATGATTTATTTTGAAAAAAGTTAAATTAATTTTGAAAATAATTAATTTTGATTTAAAAAATGTTTGAATCTACAATTAACCGAAAATTTGTGTTAGATTCGAATTTGACAAAAATAATTTGAATTTGAATTTCAAAAATTGGCTTACAGGTCTTGGCGATGCACTAGGTCTTCTTTGGCCGTAGCCTTATTGGATCATCAACCCTTTCCTTGACAAACCTTTTAATGAAATTTCATTTTCAAAACTACTTTTTGACAAAATCTGGTCTAACTAGTTTGGGTCTTGGATCGGTAGCTTCGGCTAGTTTCACCAGTCTAAAGAGACCAAGTAGAGTATACTTGACCTTATTAGAATTGGCTTCCCTAACGTACTATCATCTCACCGCCACCCAATACTATGTTGTTCAAATTCCAGTTAAGTTGGTTCAGTCCTTAAACTAACCATTCCTAAGTCTAAGCATGGTAAATTGCAGAAATTCAATAGACAAGCAAGCATGCAATTTAAAACAAGAATATAGATTTATCTAACTATGAATATTGTTTTTAATTTGGCTCCCCCTGGACTAAAGCCGCGGTAATGGTTCGGCAAGATGTGAATCTTGTCCTTGGGGATCCAATACTGATTTGATCCAGTTTGTTTGTTCAGGCACAGTTTGGGTACCCATGCCTGAACTTTAGGTCTGGACTGGTTCAGTACAGCATAGTAGGATTTTTGTCTAGATTTGGTTCTATAGCCTAATCCGGATCGATTTAGAACCGACTTCTATTTTCCAAGAATCATGTCAAGACCCTTGGAACCAGAAGTGAATCGTTCTAAGGCAGCTCTAAGATCCTTAACTCGAGTTTTCAAGAAAGAGTTCTCTGATTCAAGTTTTTCAACTTGAGCAGAGGTTCCTTCTTGAACCTTCTCAATTAAGGGTTCAGAGTCTGCTCTCTCTTTCAGGAGTTTTACTTCCTGTCTGAGAGACTCGACTTGGATTTTGGCTTTTGCCAAATCTCGAGAAAGATAAGAAATTAATTCGCATAATTGAATTCTAGAAAAACCACTTATAGTTATTTCGCCATTTTCTGAAAAAGTGAGCTTGCCGTCATCCGGCTCCGATTCTGACTCAGTCTTGATTTCTTCTGAGATGGTTAGTGCGAGCAGGTTAGATTGTGGGACCTCTTCTTCTTCTTCGGAGGAGGGCTCGTCCCACGTTGCCTGAAGTGCCTTCTTTCTTCTTGCTTTCATGGCTTCTTTTAGGTTAGGGGATTCGGATTTGAAATGTCCCTTTTTGTTGCACTCGAAGCAAGCCACACTTGATTTGTTCTTAGTTGATTCAGCTTGATCTTCCTTCTTTCGGCTGGCTTTTCTTCTTTTGGATTGATTCTTCAATTCTTTGTAGTAGTTTCGGGCCAGTCGGACCAGCTTAGGTCGATCTCCTTCGTCGTCTTCTGAGTATGAGTCTGAATCAGACTCGGGTGCAGGTTGAGGTTTCTTCTTGGATATCTTTCCAGCTTTACCTGCAATAAAGGCAATGCCTTTCTCGGCCAGGGTGCAGTTAGTCTGCTCATGTAACTCAAGTTCTGAAAACAGTTTATCTAATTTAATTTTTGAAAGGTCCCTTGAAACCTTGTATGCATCTACCATAGATGCCCACAAGGTGTTTCTCGGGAAAGCATTAAGAGCGTAGCTTATCAGGTCACGGTTTTCTACCTTATGACCGATGGTGTGTAGTTCGTTCATTAACTCCTGAATCCTGGCATGGAGTTGAGTTGCTGTTTCATTGTCGTTCATCTTGATCGTGTACAACTTGTTCAGGAGGAGATCTCTCTTGCTGATTCGAGTATCTGAAGTTCCTTCGTGCAGCTTGATCAACTTACCCCACAGCTCCTTTGCACTGTTGAATGGTCTTACCCGATTCAACTCTTCCTTGGTCAGGCCACATTGAAGTGTCTGGGTTGCTTTGGCATCAGCTTCAATTTTTCTTTTCAGAGCGGTATCCCACTCAGCGTAAGACTGTGGCACTCCTTCAGAATTCTTTGGAATCTCCAGGCCAGACTGGATGATTATCCACATGTCCACCTGAGTTTTCAGGTGGACCTCCATCCAACTTTTCCAGTAGGAGAAGTCCTCCCCACTGAAAAGTGGTGGTCTGGCTGTGTTGAATCCTTCTTGCATGACCATTATATCTAAAAAATAAGAGTAAAAGAAAAAATATCCCAAGACTTGGTCTTGGATTAGTAGTGCGGGAAGAAAAAAATATTTATCGAGGGGCGTTGCACCAACCTCGATTAACAAAAAAAATTTCGAACGAAAAAAAATTTAAAAAGATTTCGTAAAAATCCGAAAAATTCTCAAACTGGTGGTTGCACCAATTTTGAGCTTCCCCGCTCTGATACCACTTGTTGGATCGAGAAGAACGATAGAGGGGGGGGTGAATATCGTAAATCGTTTCGGATTGAGAAAAGAGCAAATACACAGCGGAATAAACAAAACACAACATAAAGACTCAAGTGATTTTACTTGGTTCGGAGTCGCGGTCGGCTCCTACTCCAAGGCCCACGGTCCTTGACCGTTTACTGCGGGCAATATTATAATCGCGCAAAATCTTACAAACAGTTGTACAGTAGTAAGTGCAGTAAGAATGCAATTAAAAATTGACTCTTCGTTACCGACGCCCAATGTAGATCATTCTTCGGTCCGTAGGGTCGTCGTCGGCGCTTGTAATCTAGAAATGGAAGGTTTCTGGAGCAGCGCGTTTGAGTCGAAGAGCGTAGAAGCGTTGGAAGGATTGTTTGAAGCCTTGGGGTCGAGGGGCTTTTTATAGTCTCCCGGGGCGCCCTGAACGTTGGGGGCGCCCCCACGTGTCAATTGATCCGGACATGGCTCGGTCAGCCGTTATCCCTCCAGGATCGGGCTGAGGTTTGACCGGGGGCGCCTGGGACGCAGGGGGCGCTCGGGTTGTCTCGTTCCGCTGGCTTCTCGCTGGCTTGATTCTATCCGCTTCGTTGGCTTGAGCCCAGGGCGCCCTGAGCATCCGGGGCGCCCGGGAGCATGGGGGCGCCCCGCACAGTGAACTGCCAAAGCACATGTTTGCTGCCCTTGGGGGCGCCCGGGACACTGGGGGCGCCCTACTCAGCTGCTCCCTCTCTCCTTTGAGGCGTTTTGAGCTGCAGAAACTCATTCCTTCGGTCCTGCATCCAGGGTTAGTCCAAAACAACACAAAGCAATCAAGTATTAGGTTTATACAGCCTTAGCTGTCTTGGTTCTGACTTTGGGTCTCCAAAATGGAACCCTAGGTCGAGCCGACGCCTACTGTTCCCTCGACGGGGAACATGTCCTCACCTACTCCTCTCAGGAGAATTTACCTTTTGCCAACCGGCTCCTCCGGTTGGACTTTTGCCCGATGCACCTGACTAGGTCTTCGTGCCCACCTTCCGAGTAGGTTTTCGTGCCCACCTTCCGAACAGGTCTTCGGTGCCCAGCTCCTTGCCAGGGCTTCGTGCCCAGTCCTCGACCAGGACTTCGTGCCCACCTTCCAAGCAGGTCTTCGGTGCCCAGCTCCTTGCCAGGGCTTCGTGCCCAGTCCTCGACCAGGACTTCGTGCCCAGTGTACCTAGGACTTCTTTTCCTGTATACTTAGTGAACATGTTATATCAACATAATATCTTAACTTTTGAACCCTTTTACTATTATCAAAACACATGTTCGACTTGGGTGTTGTCTGCACCAACAGTGGTGATTTCCATGGACGTGGCTAAGGTAGAGACCGTGGCAGGGGCTTTGCTCGAGGCTGAGGAAGAAGTACTGACAACACTCAAGGTAGAGGCCAAAAGTATGACAAAAGAAATGTAAGATGTTATATTTGCAACAAATTTGGATATTATGTAATGGAATGCCGCTCTAACAATGTGCAAGGAAATGTTAATTACGCATCAAAAAAAGGCAATGACAATGATGCGGTTTTGCTAGCAAGGAAGGATGGAGATTTCACAAACAAGAATTTGTGGTATTTAGACTCCAGGGCAAGCAATTATATGTGCAGACATAAAGATATATTTGTCGAGTTGGATGAAACAATGAATGGACAAGTCTCATTTGGAGACGCTTTCAAAATCCAAGTAAGAGGCATTAGTAAGATTCTCATCAAACTTAAAGAAGGAGCTCACACATATATCACCAATGTTTATTATGTGCCCGACATGAAAACAAATATTATTAGCCTTGGACAATTGCTTGAGAAAGGTTTTGATATGCAACTAAAGGATGATAGTCTTCGTTTGAGAAAGCAAAACAAACTTATTGCTCATATTTCTATGTATAAAAATAGGATGTTTTCTTTTGATATTAATCATATTACTGCAAAGTACTTAAGTGCATGTATGAAGAACAGAACATGGCTATGGCATATGAGGTACGGGCATGTGAACTTCAGAGCTCTAAAACTTCTTTCAAGCAAAGAAATGGTGAATAGTCTTCTTCATATTAATGCTCAAGAGGATATTTGCGAAGGGTGTGTTCTTGGCAAACACCCAAGAGCAAGCTTTCCAAATGAATCACACAACCGAACAAAGAAGCCTCTTGAACTTATTCATACAGACATATGTGGGCCAATCACTCCGGCCTCCATTGGAGGTCGTCGATATTTCCTAACCTTTATTGACGATTTCAGTAGGAAAACCTGGGTCTATCTTTTGATGAATAAAGACGATGCTTTTGAGAAGTTCAATGAATTCAAAGGATTGGTAGAAAATCAATCCGGCTATACTATCAAGGCGATGAGGTCAGATCGTGGTGGTGAATTCACATCAAAAGAATTTGAAAAATTTTGCAAAAATCATGACATCTGGAGGCCTTTAACCGCACCTTACTCCCCTCAATAAAATGGAGTTGCTGAAAGGAAGAATCAAACTATTCTTGACATGGTTCGAAGTATGCTAAAAACGATAGAAGTGCCTAAAGAACTTTGGGCTTAAGCGGTAAACCGCGCTGTGTATTTGCTAAATAGATATCCTGTAAGGAATCTAGAAAGAGTTACACCTCAATAAGCATGAACCGGATACAAGCCTTGTGTATCTCATTTGAAGATCTTCGGGTGTATTGCCTATGCACACATTCCGGATCAAAGAAGAATGAAGCTTGATGACAAAAGCTTACCTTGCATTTTCATTGGCTACGATGCAAAATCGAAGGCTTACAGACTCTATAATCTAGTGAACAAAATGGTTATCATAAGTAGAGATGTTGAATTTCAAGAAGATGGTGCTTGGAATTGGAGCACTAATATGGTGATGATTCAAGAAGAAGAGCGAGTGAAGGAGAAAGAACCAACTCCACCACCGTTGCCTACCTCTTCATCATCCTCGGATGAAGAAGATCCTCCTCCACAAAAGACAAGGAGTTTTCGAGAATTATATGAGGTGACAACTTCGCTTAATCTCATTTGTCTTTATGCTAGTGAAGTGATTGTATCTTTTGAAGAAGCTATTAAAGATAGCAAATGGAAGAAAGCCATGGATGAAGAGATGAAGGCAATTGAGAAGAATGAAACTTGGCATCTTACTACTTTGCCCGATGGCCACAAACCCATGGGTGTGAAGTGAGTTTATAAAGTGAAGAAAAATGCTCAAGGAGAAATAGAAAAGTAAAAAAGCGCAACTTGTGGTAAAAGGCTACAAACAAAAGGCCGACATTGACTACGAAGAAATGTTTGCTCCTGTTGCTCGAATGGAAACTATAAGGTTGATAATCTCTTTAGCCGCTCAACTAAAGTGGAAAATATTTCAGCTTGATGTCAAATCGGTGTTTCTTAATGGCTACCTAGAAGAAGAAGTCTATGTTAAACAACCGGCTGACTATATCAAGGGGGGGGAGGGGGCAAGAAAGAAAGGTGTTAAAGTTGAAAAAAGCTCTCTATGACTTGAAGCAAGCACCGAGAGCATGGAATTCAAGAATTGATGCATACTTCAAAGAAAATGACTTTATGCAATGCCCTTATAAGCATGCTCTTTATGTAAGAGCAGATAATGATAACATCTTATTGGTATCATTATTATCATTATATGTAGATGATCTTATTTTGACAGAAAGCTCACCTCAAATGATAAAAACGTTTAAGAAACCTATGGCAAAAGTGTTTGATATGATCGATATGGGACTTATGTCCTACTTTCTCGGCTTGGAGGTGAAACAAGGAGTTTATGACTCAAGAACAATATGCAAAGGAGGCCCTCAAAAGATTTAGAATGGATGATTGCAATCCAATTAACACACCAGTGGACTGCGGAACAAAGCTATCCAAGGGTGACGAAGGAAGGACAGTTGTTCGCACACTTTTTAAAAGCTTGGTAGGAAGTTTGCGGTACTTAACTTGTACTCGACCAGATATATTATATGGAGTCGGTCTTATCAGTAGGTTCATGGAGGAGCCTAAAGAGACTCATTGGAAGGCGACCAAGCGAATCCTTTGTTATGTCCGAGATACTCTAAATCACGGATTGTTTTATTCTCACTCTAATAATTCTCAACTTGTTGGATATTCGGATAGTGATTGGGGTGGAGACTGTGATGACCGGAGAAACACTTTCGGCTTTGCATTTTTCGTTAGAGATACGGTATTTTCTTGGGTGTAAAAAAAACAACCTATTGTTACTCTTTCCACTTGTAAAACAGAGTATATTGCGGCATCCTTATGTGCTAGTCATGCTATATGTCTAAGAAGTTTGCTAAAGGAGATAAAATTTAAACAAAAATGAAGCAACTTAAATTTGCATTGATAATAAATCAGCAATTGCATTGGGGAAGAATTCAATATATCATCAAAGAAGTAATTGATGTTCACTTTCATTCTATTCACGAACATGTGAAGAACAAAGATGTAAAGTTAGTCTATGTGAAGACTAAAAATCAAGTTGCTGATATCTTTACCAAAACATTGAAGTTTGAAGATTTCATTAAGATGCGAAATCTACATGGAGTTACAAAATTAAGTCTAAGAGGGGATGTTGAAAAGTAAACTTAATTAATTATGGATAGAAATGAAGTGGTAGCGATATGGATGAGGCAGAAAGTTAATATTGATAAGATAAGAATTAGTAAAGATAAAATAGTTGAGGTGGAAAGTTGATGGTCTGGATTCAATGTATTTAAGGATAATATTTATCCAATAAATCTACGGTAAATTGGCTTAAAATCCCTCATAGCAGGTCAACCTCTGCATTCAGTCCCCAGGTCAGAGAAAATGAGTTTCAACTCCCTGCCAAAACCTGATGCCCAACTGCAACTCCCTTGAAAATATGTATTTACCTAATTGCCCATGAAGTTAATTAAAACTTATATGTAGGTAGCTCAAAGTTTCCGCCCGAACCACCAACTGCATTGCCTGCCCTAACTCACCTTCGTGTTCCTTCTCTAAAATCTGACGAACAAAGTCGACGTTGATGCATTGGAAGCCAAAATCGAAGAGGCGATCACACCTTTCCAGCTCATTTTTCCGGTCGAAGCCCCAACTGGTAGTGCCACACCTTCTTGCCGTAACTCAAAGAGGGAATCACAATTTTTCAACTCATTTTTCCGCCCGCAACCCAAACTGGTAACGCCTCGCATTGTAGCCCTAACTTAAAGAGGCGATCACACCTTTATCAGTGAGTCTGAGTTTGATCTTTTTTTATTGAATGATTCCATGAGATTTGCATTTTGTTTTTTTTTATTATGTGTATTCAATGAGATTTATGTTTAGTTGTTGGTTGATTGTGGGATTTTCGTGTGTTTTTGGTTGATTGTCGAGTTGATGGCCAATATTTGGTTGATGGAGAAAAAAAGTTGTGTTACATTAATCTTTAGTTTATATGAATATTGATCTTCAGTTTATATTTGATTAAAATGTTATATTTTTGTGGATTAGGTCGAAAAATGGAATCTGGTATTGGGCCTTGCAACCTTGTATTTTTGGGTAGTTGTAAGTGCAAGAATGAGTTGTTTGTGATTTCAATTTTCAGTGGTTGTAGTTTGCTGGATATATTTGTGAGTCTTGGCAAAAAATGTGCAGAGATTACTCCTGAATCTATGATTCTGCAATACATATCGCCACAGCATAAGATGTACGTGACTTTGAATGACGATGATGATGTCCTGAATATGATACATCTTCATATGTGTTTGAAGCTCAGTATGATCGATTTGAGGGTAGAGAATAGAAATGCATACATTGGCAACCTAAATTTGGAGAGGTAAGCATTTCATATTTTTGTTTTTATAATATGTTATGTTACTTCTAGCATAAGTGCATATGATATGGTTTATTTGACACTACTAATCTTATTTAAATTCAATAGCTTTCATCATGTATGTATGGTATGTCTTTATTTTATACTTATTTGTGTATGGTTCATCTTAATAATTTTGTATCAAACTGGTAAGGGTTGAGGAGGAACAGACACAATCTAGGAGTGATGAGGAGATTGAACACACCTTGTTGCCGAATACTATAGATGCTTGGATTAATTGCATTCATGGTGAAGGGCAAACATTCACGGATGCTGCTGATTTTAGAAGATGTGTTAAAAACTATGCTGTTGCTACAAGACGATCATTTTTATATAGAAAAAATGACAGCGAGAAGGTTATTGCTATTTGTAGTGAAAGGAGTTGTGGATGGAGAATTTATGCTTCAAAATATAAAGCAGATGATATATTTGGGATCCGAAAATGTAACCTGCAGCATACATATGGCGAGAATAATCTACGTACTAGAGGACATCCTAAAGCTGATGCAACTTGGATTGCTAATGTGGTGAAAGAAAAATTGAGAGAAGAGCCCTCTTATCACCCTTGTACAATTCAAAAAGACTTGCAAAGAGATTATGGGGTAGAGTTAGACTATCGCAAAGTATGGAAAGGTAAGGAATTAGCGATGCATGATATTCATGGTACAGAGACGAGATGCTACGATAGGTTAAGATGGTATTGTCATGCTATTCGAGAAACAAATCCTGGCAGTATTACTGAGTGTGAGGTTGATCCTGTAACTAATAAATTTAAACGGCTATTCATTTGTTTTTATGCATGTGCAGTTGGTTTTGTTACTGGTTGTAGGCCGTTGATTTTTTTGGATGTGACTCATATAAAGAATAAGTATAAAGGTAGTATCCTAGTTGCTGTGTCGAAGGATGCCAATGATGATCTTTTCACAATTGCTTATTCGGTAGTGGATGCAGAGAATGATGATAATTGGGAATGGTTTTATTATCTTTTGAGAAGTGTGCTACTTTCATATCAAAGTATTCCATTCAATAAGTTCACATTTTTCTCCGATAGACACCCTGGGATTATGAAGGCAGTTGAGCAACTATTTGTGGGTAGTCACCATGCATATTGTTTGAGGCATTTAGTGGATAATTTTGTGAAGCAAGTAATTAAAACCCTACTTTTGTTTTGAATTTGAATTTGAATTTAATTTTAATACATGTTTTGAATAAAAAAGGTTTTTTTTATCAATATAGGTAATGCGAAGTTATCCAAAACATAACAAAAAACACTGGTCTTCGGTATTCAAGAAAGCTGCATATGCTCCATCTTTGGAGGAGCATGAACAGCATATAAAAAATATCATAGACTCTATGCCACTTGCCATAGGATTTATTGTACATTCCCAGCCACAAAGTTGGGCAAATGCTTTATTTCTTGGTGACAGATGGGGTGTTATGAATAATAACATGGCTGAGTGTTGGAATAATTGGGTTAAACCAGTTCATTATCTCCCTATTGTGGCTATGGTGGATCACATACGCATACAAATCATGGACATAATGCATCGACGACGTGAATCAACAATGGCGATGGTTAAGGAATTAAGTCCCAAAAAGGAGAAAGTTATTGCTATTGTTTATCTTGAATCCCGAAAGTTGAGAGTGCATCGGTCATGTAATTGGGAGTTTGAGGTAGTTGATGGGGAAAAAATCCTTTGCTGTTGATTTAATTGATAAGAGTTGTTCGTGCAGAGCTTGGCAGATCATTAAGCTTCCATGCAAGCATGCTTGTGCTGCTATTGAGTCAAAGTCGTTGTCGTTGTATGAATTCTGTGATCAGTATTTCAAGATTGGAATGTATCGCCAAGCATACAAAGGAATTATTAATCCAATCCCAACCGTTGACAGTAATGAGTCAAATCTTGATAAAGGAAATGTAATCAATGCTCCAGATGTTCGCAGTCAGCCAGGCCGTAGGAGGACTAAGAGAATACCATCACAAGTTGAAACACGTGCATCAAAGTGTAGTCGTTGCCATAAGAAAGGCTACAACAGGCGAAGCTGTAAAGAAGCCATAAACTAGCTGTTATGCTCAAAATTATGTATGTTTGATTTCTTTGTAAACACTTGGTTTTATTTTTACAATCATAATCTATAATTTGTATGAGTAGTCTGATACTTTTTGATATACACTTCTGCAGGAAAAAGAGATTGCTAGAAGGGGAATCAAGCAGGGTGTTACGTTCAAGAAAGCAGACGTGTATCAGTGGAAGCATTGGTGATTTACGTATTGGTTCTGGTTGAATGGTGGCTGCATTAGTGTTTTTAGGGGTAGGAAAAAATGGTGCAATATGTTTATGAACTTTGTATCATGTGTCAGTTATTATTGTGCACTATGGTTGTGTGGTCGAAACTGATGGTTGTATGTATGATATTTGTGACTTTGTATCATGTGTCAGTTATTAGTATGTTTATGAACTTTATTTAGGTACTTTGCAATATGTTGTATGTAGTTTGGTTGAAATTGTTAGTTTGATGGACTAATTCTGCCAGAAAATTGAGTAAAAATTTGTGATTGTTTTGTTTTGTACAAGAATTGTTCTGTCTGATGTTGAGTGTAGTTGTTATAGTATATACTATAGTTGTAGAGTGGAAACTTATGGTTATAGTTTATGTGACTTTGTACCATGTGTCAGTTATGATTATGTTTATGAACTTGGTTAGGTAACTTTGCAATATCTTCATTTTTCTTTGGTTGAATTTGTGAGTTTCATAGACAAAATCTGTCAGAAAATTGAGTACAAATTTGAATAAATAAGGTATATGTTATGTTTGATGGTTCTGTTTTGTACAAGAATTGGTTTGTCTGAAGTTGATGTTGTGGAGTAGAAACTTATGGTTGTATTTATAATTTCTGACTTTGTATCATGTGTTAGTGCCAAAATATCCCCAATAACAAGTGGCCAAATGTCCCTAAAGTGTGCTTATAGTTTCTGACTTTGTATCATGCCCATACTAATTAATACATAACTTTCGTCCCAATGTACCTGTAAGTTCAAATAGCTCATTCGTGAAAATATATAGTAGAAACTGAGTCAATTGGATATGTACCCTAATCAATATAGCTTGCGTCCCAATTGAGTATACTTGAGTTTGAGCCAAGTATACTCAATTTTTCTCAGACACATACTTGAATTTGGATATTTAGTACATAATTATCTAAAATATATACCTGATTCTGAGACAATTGTACTTGAATTTTTGAGCCATTGAGAACTAAAGAGGGAGTCTCGAACCTGAATACTCAAATTCTGGTCAAGTATACTAAAGTTGTTCAGACACATACTTGATTTTGGATATTTCGTACCTGATAATCTAAGGTATTCACTCTCATGTTAGGTTGTCTATGGTCATGATAACCATAGAGCTCTATTGTGTATTTTTCATACCTAATAGTCTGGAAGATGTGCCCTAATCGATCATGGGAGGCACATATTGGAGTAGTGGTGTCATTAACCTTAATCCTTATTATATTATCAAGAAACAAGGGAATGTGTACCTGATTTTTTGAGAATAGTACCTCATTCTCTTGAATATATACTTGATTATGAGCGAATTGTACTTGATTTCTTGAGCCATTGAGAACTAAAGAGGGAGTCTCGTACCTGAATACTCAATTTCTGGGCAAGGATACTCAATCTGCTTAGGCACGTACTTGAATTTGGATGTTTCGTACCTGATAATCTAAGGTATTCACTCTCATGCTAGGTTGTCTATGGTCATGATAACCATAGAGCTCTATTGTGTATTTTTCGTACCTAATAGTCTGAAAGATGTGCCTTAATCGATCATGGGAGGCACATATTGGAGCAATGATGTCATTAACCTTGATCCTTATTATATTATCAAGAAATAAGGGAATGTCTACCTGATTTTTTGAGAATAGTACCTCATTCTCTTGAATATATACGTGATTCTGAGACAATTGTACTTGAATTTTTGAGTTATTGAGAACTAAAGAGGGAGTCTCGAACCTGAATACTCAAATTCTGGGCAAGGATACTCAATCTGCTCAGGCACGTACTTGAATTTGGATGTTTCGTACATAATAATCTAGATGATGGACCCTAATCAATCATGGGAACCATTTAACCTTAATCCATATCATATTATCATGGAAACAAGAAAATATGTCGATAAATAAGAAAACTCACCTTCACCAACCCCTTTTCATGATTTTGATTGTAGGTGTACACAACATTAGGTAATGTGAAAGACATATACATGCATTTTTTCTCTTCTACTTCTAAGGTATTCACTCTCATGCTAGGTTGCCTATGGTCATGATAACCATAGAGCTCTATTGTGTACTTTTCATACCTAATAGTCTGGAAGATGTGTCCTAATTGATCATGGGAGGCACATATTGGAGCAGTGGTGTCATTAACCTTGATTCTTATTATATTATGAAGAAACAAGGGAATGTGTACTTGATTTTTTGAGAATAGTATCTCATTCTCTTGAATATATACTTGATTGTGAGCGAATTGTACTTGATTTCTTGAGCCATTGAGAACTAAAGAGGGAGTCTCATACCTGAATACTCAAATTCTGGGCAAGGATACTTAATCTGCTCAGGCACGTACTTGAATTTGGATGATAATCTGGCTGATGGACCCTAATCAATCATGGGAACCATTTAACCTTAATCCATATCATATTATCATGAAAACAAGAAAATATGTCGATAAATAAGAAAACTCACCTTCACCAACCCCTTTTCATGATTTTGATTGTAGGTGTACACGACATTAGGTAATGTGAAAGACATATACATGTATTTTTTTCTCTTCTACTTCTAAGGTATTCACTCTCATGCTAGGTTGTCTATGGTCACGATAACCATAGAACTCTATTGTGTATTTTTCATACCTAATAGTCTGGAAGATGTGCCCTAATCGATCATGGGAGGCACATATTGGAGCAGTGGTGTCATTAACCTTGATCCTTATTATATTATCAAGAAACAAGGGAATGTGTACCTGATTTTTTGAGAATAGTACCTTATTCTCTTGAATATATACCTGATTGCGAGCGAATTGTACTTGATTTCTTGAGCCATTGAGAACTAAAGAGGGAGTCTCGTACCTAAATACTCAAATTCTGAGCAAGGATACTCAATCTGCTCAGGCACGTACTTGAATTTGGATGTTTCGTACCTAATAATCTGGCTGATGGACCCTAATCAATCATGGGAACCATTTAACCTTAATCCATATCATATTATCATGGAAACAAGAAAATATGTCGATAAATAAGAAAACTCACCTTCACCAACCCCTTTTCATGATTTTGATTGTAGGTGTACACGACATTAGGTAATGTGAAAGACATATACATTCATTTTTTCTCTTCTACTTCTAAAGTATTCACTCTCATGTTAGGTTGTCTATGGTCATGATAACCATAGAGCTCTATTGTGTATTTTTCATACCTAATAGTCTGGAAGATGTGCCCTAATCGATCATGGGAGACACATATTGGAGCAGTGGTGTCATTAACCTTGATTCTTATTATATTATGAAGAAACAAGGGAATGTGTACCTGATTTTTTGAGAATAGTACCTCATTCTCTTGAATATATACCTGATTGCAAGCGAATTGTACTTGATTTCTTGAGTCATTGAGAACTAAAGAGGGAGTCTCGTACCTGAATACTCAAATTCTGGGCAAGGATACTCAATCTGCTCAGGCACGTACTTGAATTTGGATGTTTCGTACCTAATAATCTGGCTGATGGACCCTAATCAATCATGGGAACCATTTAACCTTAATCCATATCATATTATCATGGAAACAAGAAAATATGTCGATAAATAAGAAAACTCACCTTCACCAACCCCTTTTCATGATTTTGATTGTAGGTGTACACGACATTAGGTAATGTGAAAGACATATACATGCATTTTTTCTCTTCTACTTCTAAGGTATTCACTCTCATGCTAGGTTGTCTATGGTCACGATAACCATAGAGCTCTATTGTGTATTTTTCGTACCTAATAGTTTGGAAGATGTGCCCTAATCGATCATGGGAGGCACATATTGGAGCAATGGTGTCATTAACCTTGATCCTTATTATATTATCAAGAAACAAGGGAATGTGTACCTGATTTTTTGAAAATAGTACCTTATTCTCTTGAATATATACCTGATTGTGAGCGAATTGTACTTGATTTCTTGAGCCATTGAGAAATAAAGAGGGAGCCTTGTACCTGAATACTCAAATTCTATGCAAGGATACTCAATCTGCTCAGGCACGTACTTGAATTTGGATGTTTCGTACCTAATAATCTGGCTGATGGACCCTAATCAATCATGGGAACCATTTAACCTTAATCCATATCATATTATCATGGAAACAAGAAAATATGTCGATAAATAAGAAAACTCACCTTCACCAACCCCTTTTCATGATTTTGATTGTAGGTGTACACGACATTAGGTAATGTGAAAGACATATACATTCATTTTTTCTCTTCCACTTCTAAGGTATTCACTCTCATGCTAGGTTGTCTATGGTCATGATAACCATAGAGCTCTATTGTGTATTTTTCATACCTAATAGTTTGGAAGATGTGCCCTAATCGATCATGTGAGGTACATATTGGAATAGTGGTGTCATTAACCTTGATCCTTATTATATTATCAAGAAACAAGGGAATGTGTACCTAATTTTTTGAGAATAGTACCTCATTCTCTTGAATATATACCTGATTGTGAGCGAATTGTGTTGGTGCAGACAGCACCCAAGTCGAACCTGTGTTTTGATAATGGCAAAGGGTTCAAAAGTTAAGATGTTATGTTTATCTAACATACTCATTAAGTGTGCAGGAATCAAAGTCCTAGCGAAGGGCTGCTAGGCACCTGGCGAAGGAATGCCAGGAGACAAAACCCTAGTGAAGGACAGCTAGGCACCTGGCGAAGGAATGCCAGGAGACAAAGCCCTAGCGAAGGACAGCTAGGCACCTGGCGAAGGAATGCCAAGATACAAAGCCCTAGCGAAGGACTGTTAGGCACCTGGCGAAGGAATGCCAGGATACAAAGCCCTAGCGAAGGACTGCTTGGCACCTAGCGAAGGAATGCCAGGATACAAAGCCCTAGCGAAGGACTGCTAGGCACCAGGCGAAGGACTGCTTGGTACTGAAGACCTGGCGAAGGACAGCTGGGCACCTGGCGAAGGACTGCTGGGCAAAAGTCCAACCGGAGGAGCCGGTTGGCAATAGGTAAAATCTCCTGAGAGGAGTAGGTGAGGATGCGTTCCCCGTCGAGGGAACAGTAGGCGTCGATTCGACCTAGGGTTCCATTTAGGAGACTCAAAGTCAGAACCAAGACAGCTAAGACTGTATAATCATAACATATTCTTGTTTTATTGTATTTGCAACTAACCCTGGATGCAGGACCAAAGGAACGAGTCTCTGCAGCTCAGAACGCCTCAAGGGAGAGAGGCAGCAGTTGAGTAGGGCGCCCCGGAGGTCCCGGGTGCCCCCAAGGTCAAAGCAAAACAAGTAAAGCAAGAGAACGCTTCGGAAGCTCACTTGGGGGGCGCCCCCATGCTCCCGGGCGCCCCGTGCTCCCGGGCGCCTCGGATGCCTCGGGCGCCCCGGGCTCAAGCCAACGAAGCGGGTAGAGTCAAGCCAACGAGAAGCCAGCGGACCGAGTCAACCCGGGCGCCCCCTGCGTCCCGGGCGCCCCCAGTCAACTCTCAGCCCTATTCAAGTGGGGATAAGGGCTGACCGAGACTTGTTCAGATCGGCTGACATGTGGGGGGGGGGGGGCGCCCCCAACGTTCAGGGCGCCCCAGAAGGCTATAAATAGCCCCTCGACCCCAAGGCTTCAGACAACAAGTTTTCCAACGCCAATACGCTCTTCAACTCAGGCGCTCTGCTCCAGAAATCCTCCATCTCGAGATTCTAGCGCCGACGACGACCCTACGCACCGAAGAACGATCTACACCGGACGTCGGTAACAAAGAGTCAATTCTTAATTGTATTCTTACTGCACTTACTTCTGTACAACTGTTTGTAAGATTTTGCGCGATTATAGTATTGTCCGCAGTAAACGGTCAAGGACCGTGGGCCTTGGAGTAGGAGCCGACCGCGACTCCGAACCAAGTAAATCCCTGTGTTTGCTTTTGGTTTTCATGTTAATTTTCCGCTGTGCATTCTCTCTCTAAATCCGAAACGATTTACGATATTCACCCCCCTCTATCGTTTTCTCTCGATCCAACAAATTGTACTTGATTTCTTGAGCCATTGAGAACTAAAGAGGGAGTCTCGTACCTAAATACTCAATTTCTGGGCAAGGATACTCAATCTGCTCAGGCACGTACTTGAATTTGAATGTTTCGTACCTAATAATTTGGATGTTTCGTACTTGAATTTGGAAGGTTTCGTACTTGAATTTGGATGTTTCGTACCTAATAGTACCTCATTCTCTAGAATATATACTTGATTCTGAATCAATTATAGTTGGAAGGTTTTAGCAGTTGAAAACTAATGATGGAGGCTCGTACCTTAATACTCAATTTGTGGACATGCATACTCAGTTTTATCAGACACATACTCAAATTTCAGACCTTAATACCCAAGTTGTGTATCTGAATTTTTTATAATAGTACCTCATTCTCTAGAATATATACTTGATTCTGAATCAATTATACTTGGAAGGTTTCAGCAGTTGACAACTAATGATGGAGGCTCGTACCTTAATACTCAATTTGTGGACATGCATACTCAATTTTCTCAGACACATACTCAAATTTCAGACCTTAATACCCAAGTTGTGTATCTGAATTTTTTATAATAGTACCTTATTCTCTAGAATATATACTTGATTCTGAATCAATTATACTTGGAAGGTTTTAGCAGTTGACAACTAATGATGGAGGCTCGTACCTTAATACTCAATTTGTGGACATGCATACTCAATTTTCTCAGACACATACTCAAATTTACATTGCAAGAGTAAAAACCAACACTAAATTGTCAAATTTGATTAGTGGACACACTAAAGAGGGAGGCAGTTCTCAATTGTGCTTACAGAATAAAAACCAACATTGCCACAGAATTAAAACCAACATGTATCTGTCATTACTAAGAAAATACATTGCTTTACATAAGTAAGTCATAAGTCTGTCATTACACCAGAATAAAAACCAGTATTGCTACAATCATGTACAAACCAACATCTGTACCAGAAATTTGAAACACCACAATCTGTCATTACTATCAGAAGGCAAATTTGAAACACCAGAATATGTCATTACTAACAGAGGGCAAATTTGAAACACCACAATCTGGTATAAGAAGGCAAATTTTAAACATAACTGTACCAGAAATCATAAGAAGCATATAACTGTACCAGAAATCATCTCCTTAACATAACTGTACCAGATTTTATTTTGTTAACATAACAGTACCATAAAACATCTACAATACATCTGAATTTGGTTACACAAAAAGGTAAATTTGAAACTCCAATACATCTGCTTGAGCATAAGAAGCAGATAAGGTTGTCTATCTTCAGATGGTTTACATCTTAGTCAAATACCAACATTGCTTTACATCTTAGTCCATTACGTTTTTTAACATTCCTTTCTCATCTGATAATATATTTGAAGAAACCCGGGCCCGATAAGTGTCTATGTTGACATGATCTTGAAAACTCCAGATATCATCAGTGTCATAAGAGAGACACTCCATCCACAGGCAAATGTAGACACCACAATCAAGGGTAGCGCCTTGATGACGACAATGTTCTTTCACCACCTCTTCACTACCTATGGCAAATGCATGAAGATGCAAAATGCATCCAGCCAAAAACCTTGCCTGCAAAATAGTAAATGCTTTAATACTGTGATCTGTTAAGATATATTGGAGTAGAATATTGTCAAACTCACATAAACTTTAGCAGTCCCAAATGCAAATGAATCAGGGTTTGAATTCCACAATTTGAATTTCCCTTCAGCTGGATTAAAAACCAATAAATACCAATGTCATCTATCATTAATTAGGAAAATGATATATCTACATTTTCTAAATAGATCTTCATTTAGTTCCTGTAGTTTGCTGCTCATTGTGGATGTCAACCTTGCAAGGAAAGCACCATAATCTGCTTTGTGTATCTGCCTATATTTGCCATATTTCTACAAGTGTTGTAAGACTTCTTTCTACACATTGAAAATCAGATATAATCATGTTTCTTAATCTAATAAGAATTAAAAATCAAATATCAACTATCAATTATCTCAATTTAATATATACCTGTACGTTTGTGTCCATACAGTAAATCTCAAATCCATAACTTGGACTGTGTTTTTTCATAATATTCATATACACATTTATGATTTGACTATCAACAGGCTCACCAAACAAAAAAGGACAAAATGTAGCTCCAGTTAAGCTTAGGAACTCATCTTGTCATATAACAACACTGCGGGGAGTAAAAAATAACATTACAAAATTGATAAGAAGTGTTTAGCAAAATTTCAGTTATTGAAAATAAACCTACTCCAATTCTTCCCTACTGAGAAAGTCTGTCAACAACTTTTTCTCTTCTTCAGCTGTTTCTTGATGTCCACAAAAATCAATTCTCTTTTTATATACATCCAATGTAGCCTTGGGAGGACTCTGCCAATCCTTAACATCTACTATCAAATTTACCTATATAAAAACATACTTAGTAATGTAAGCTAAAATCTATACGTAGTTAGTAACAATATACAATAACATGCAAAAACAAGTAAATTTCAAAATAATGAATCTCGGATTTATACTTCATCTACCTGTTTTTTCCCTTCCTCTTACGTTTTGGTGTTGAGCTAGGAGGAGTCACAAACATAGACTCCTTTCTTTTTGGCACACGATCAGCTCTACACCTCACAGTATCCACAATGGAAAATTGAAAGTGGCTGATGTTCTCTGCTTTCGAAGTACCAATGTCACTGCCAGAAACTTGCTCTTTATTCAAATCAGAAATAACATCTTTTATTACTAAATCAACATTGTCATCAATGTTGGCAGTTGTCAATTCCACATTCAACTTCTCTAACCCAGCAAGTTCATTTTCACCACCCACTTCAACCTCAACAATCTTAGTCTCTTCTAAAATCAATTCCTCACTAACTTTTTTGGCCTCCAGCTCAGTGCTCTTAACATCAACAATTGGTTCAAGCAACCTCTGGGTATTAGAAATTCCAGAACATCTCAAACAAAGTGGCACCTGAAAAATATAAGTAATTAGTAAAAAAATGTGTTGTCATCATTATTTAATATAATAATTTTATTATTTCTATATTTAGAGAATAAGTTACCTGCTTGCCACTTAAGAGTATCTCCTCCTCAGGAAATGGTACTATATCTAACACCTTTTCACAATTATAAATAAAATGTCACTTCTACAATCATATCTACAAAAAAACATACTAAAAACATAGCAACTTACCCTACTAAAATCAATTCTACAAAATAAACTCTCAGCAACATCATCTTTAAGTGATATCTTACTCCTTTCCCAGCGAAACAACCGGGGGAAACAACATAAAGAACGTGCAAATCCAAATGAAGAAATTCTTTCATACAGCCATGCCTGAATACATATAGAGAGAGAGAGCAATATAATAATATTAAACATATCATAATTGCACTTGAAATATTAAAAACTCACCATCAAACCTACAGTACAACCATTTAAATACATTTTGCAACCAGCCTTTCCGTTGCCATTACCGGTATGCAAGATAATTTGGTGGCACAAAAATATATATGTTACATCTCCCCATGAATAATCAAAGAACCTCGTCAAGTTATCAATGTAGGACATAATAAATCGAGGAGTGGAATAGTTGCTAACTGGAAAAATAACACAGTTAAATAGAAGACAAATAAACAGCCTAACAAAATCATCCACTTAAGATTCCTTCTCAGATCCAGCTAATGACTGCAAATTATCATGAATCATGGTTCTATTTACGTTGCCAATTTTTCCTCCAAATAGCCTAAGAACAAAATTGGACTCCATGCTAGCATCAAGATCAACCGGTTGCCCCACATGGGCCAAACCAAGGACAATGCTAAACTCAGTTGAAGTGAATGGAACTACAATGTTGTCACCAAAAAAGAAAGAACGAGAAGGCAATAATTGGAATCTCTTTAAAACTAAATCAACTCTGGTACTACTGATAGACATCTCAGACATCTCGAGCCATGGAGCAAGTGAAGTGCTTTTAATCCTCTCTTTTTGCTTATCACTCATAATTGGTACCACCTCACCTAGTACATCTTTGAAATATCCAGGAGAGCAACGGGAACAAGATTGTTTGCTACTCTTAGTCTTTTCCTCATTTTTCATTACTCTCTTCCCCTTATCTTTCACCATAGATTTAGCCTTAGCCTCCCTTGTGCTCTGTGTAAGAGCTTTTTTTCTCATATCTGCATAAAAAGTAAATTCACCGAAAATAAATTAAGTTATCAGTCATACCATCATGTACAAACCATACAAAATTGGATATCATACCACTTAAATTCAGTATCTTATTTAGTTTATTGATAATAATTACATAATCACCACATAACTCATTCAATCATTCAATTAGAGAAGATAAAACACAAACACATTTACTCATTCATACCCTAAAGTACAAATCCTAACCTTCTGCCCATCAAAGTGCTTAAATTGGGTACATTACTCAATTTATTGATAATTACTACAAAATACACAGATATCTCATTCATTACTTGAATTTAAGAAGATATAATAGAAATACATTCAGATAAATTATAATTTGAACACCACAAACCCTAATTTTATTCAACCTAACAAAATCAACAACACCCATGAAATAAAACTTCGAATTTTGACAGAATTTTACAGAAACATACGTAAACAATTATCTTAATTTCATTCTACAAACAAGATTACCAAGAGGTCAAAATCTAGGGCACAGAAACAAAACCGACCTTCTACTTGAGATATATCTGTTTCTGCCTTTGGAATACACGTAGACCACTTCTTCGCATTAGTATTCCTCTGGTTGTACCGGTTACCACCTTTTTACTTCTTCAAACCCGACGTTCATCGACGATTCTTGGGTTGAAGGTAAAAGCCGGATCTTCACTTGGTCGAAGATGAACGACACTTCGAAGATGTGGTTCTTTGGTTGAAGGTGATAGGCGAGTCTTCCTCTGCCTATCGCCTCTCTGGTTTTTGTCTTCAACGCTCACCGGAAGTGATTTCGACGATCGTCGATTTCGTTCGACGCAGCTCCAAGCCGGGAAGAAGACACACGGAGTGAAGAGCGTTTAAAAGTAAAGGGAGGGCAGTTCGGTAAATTCATATGAGAAGGAGTTAAGTCAAACGATCAGGCATTGTCAGAGAGTGGAAACGAAAATTACCTGCCACGGGGACTGAAACGTGATTTATATTTTTTATCGGGATATAAGACAGTTTCTCATAAATCTATAAATGTGTAATGTTTCTAACAAATTATATAATGTTAAAAAATTTTGAATAGCTTACCCACGTCTCATTTGTCTTCTATGAAATTTTTGTCCGCTACTCGTTTCCCAACAGGGAGAGACCCTCGCCGAGTTCTGGTGGTGCACCGAGTGCTGCCTCGACTGGGGCGCCGACGGCGGTCCTGATCTAATCGTCGACGATGGCGGCGACGCCACCCTCCTCATCCACGAGGGCGTCAAGGCCGAAGAGGAGTACGAGAAATCGGGCAAGCTGCCCGATCCAGCCTCCACCGACAACGCCGAGTTCCAGATCGTGTTCGGAATCATCCGGATTGGCTCAAGACCGACCCCAAGAAGTACCACCGAATGAAGGAGCGGCTTGTGGGCGTGTCGGAGGAGACCACCACTGGTGTTAAGCGGCTCTACGAGATGCAAGATAGCGGTACCCTTCTCTTCCCCGCCATCAATGTGAACGATTCCGTCACCAAGAGCAAGGTGACTTTTCTAGACCTAAAAACACAGTACTTTCTTAGTTTCTTGATGTTTTGTGCTTTTCAAGCCAGATCTGCATTTTTTTTTATTCTCGATCTAGATCCGTTTTATCAGATTTTACCTTAGAACTAAAATTTGCTGTTTCTTATTTCGATCTGATACTGACTTTATGCAATTCGGATTTGGCTTTCGAGATAGGAAATCTCATACCTTGTTGGCTTGTTGCTAATATTTTAATAGCTCGCCTCTTTCTTTTACCGTTCTCATAACCAGTCATCGCTTTTTTGGAGAAATTTGATCCTAAATTTCTGATTTCACTGATGTTAACAGTTCGACAATCTATACGGGTGCCGTCACTCTCTCCCTGACGGCCTGATGAGAGCCACCGATGTTATGATTGCCGGCAAGGTCGCGGTGGTATGTGGCTACGGGGATGTCGGCAAGGGCTGCGCTGCTGCTCTCAAACAAGCCGGCGCTCAGGTTGTCGTCCCTGAGATTGACCCCATCTGTGCTCTTCAGGCCCTAATGGATTCCTGTTCGCACTTTGGAGGATGTTATCTCTGAGGCTGATATCTTCGTGACCGCCACCGGAAGCAAGGACATCATCATGATCGACCACATGAGGAAGATGAAGAACAATGCCAGTGTCTGTAACATCGGCCACTTCGACAATGAGATCGACATGCACGGGCTGGATAAGGGTTCGTTTTGAATTTCATGAGCGATGAGTTCATGCGGAGGAATAATCAGGATGGAAACGATGCCAGCAATTATGGACTCTACTTCACAAATTACACTTGTCTCAAATCTTTTATGTAGGACTCATTGTTAAATTTTCATATAGTTCATGACTTTCAGCAACTCTTTCGTACGCCAATCTATCGTGTAATAAATAAAATTATAACAAATTCTATCCTTCCAGTAAATTCATAGAAACTTTATGAACTAATTATGACGGACTTGCTTGCAATCATCTCTTTTCTATGTGCTAATCCTTTAGCATCAGGAAGTCAAAATGAACATCTATGAAAAAAAGAGACTGAAATCATACACAAGAAAAGATCAGTCAAAATACAAAACCCAACAAAACAAGACCGATTATCCTTTACATACCTGCATATATTTCTTAATTAGTTTTACCAAAAATAGTATGCACCCTACGGTGATCCCAGGCGCAGTTCAGAAAAGTCTATCCCCTGCTTTCCCTTTCACTTCTAGAACAGAAAGCTCTCGGTCCAGCATTCGGAACACGAACCTGGATCCTTGCAGTAGAGGAACCACTGCAAGCTGGAACACTTCTCGATCACATCCTGCGTCAGATTCATGCCGACGTCCATCTCGTCGACGAACTTGGAGTGACAGATGTCCAATTTCTTCAGCTGCTTGCACCCGTCCAAGATCAACACCAGCGCCTCCACCGTCACCACGCACCGCGCCATCTGCAGCAACCACAGGCCCGGGAAGTTCTCCACCATGGCGGCGGCCTCCCCTGCACCAATCCTCGTCAGCAGATTCAGCGCCCGTATGTTCTTGCACAAGCGGCCGAGGTCTCTCAGCGCGATCATGGTGGCCGTCCGGTGAATCATCGCGCGGAAGCACGCCAATTGGCTCCAGTGTGGTAACAGGGCGGCCAAGGTGCCGAGGGGGAAGGCAGACCGCAATGGGAGGGAGACCGCGCGAATCCGGGGAGTTCGATGCGCGAAGTTCACTAAGGAGGAGTCCGGCATTGCAATGGAAGTCGGCGCGATGAAGATCTTCCAGCAATCGTAGGAGGCGGGGCGCGAGAGTACGACGGAGAGGAGCGTAGCATACTGCTGCTTGGAGGGGCCTCGGAGATGGTCGAGCGGGCGGAGGTCGAGAGTGCCTCTGGAGAGGAAGAGCTCCGTGCAGGCGGCGGTCTGCCAGGCGCGGCAGATGCGGGAGGCGACGATGACATCATCCATGATCAGGAAGTGGAAGATATTGGCCAGCACATCGGGGAGCAGCTCCTCCCACCGACTGTAGCCGGTGGAGGGATGGGAGGTCTCGCCCAGATCTGGGGGCAATGCCACCGCTTCATCCTGCTGCAGTCCAAAGATGAGGAACTTTATTCCAAACGCTGAATAAGTGATTAATATAAAATTAAAATGCTTTCATTTGGTTAAACAATGAAAAACCAAATGTTACAAGGATTACCAACATTCTATGATTCTAAGGGCATCCACAGTGACGGAACATCTTGAAGAGCTCATTCGTTATCACATCTATGTCACGTCAAAAATAAAAGCCTCTTTCATTTCTCCACTATCAAAAAAACGTCTCCACAACTCCTTCGTGAGTCCTACATTTTTTATTATATATATTTCTCATCTCTCTTTCATATTTAACCATATATATAATTAAATTTTTATAAAATTTAAATCCATCAATATATATGAAATCAATCAAGGTTGTAAAAATCGCTAGACGGTAGTCGAGCGGAGGACTACCGCCTAGCGCCTAGTCGGCGCCTAGGCGGTGCCAAGGTGGGGTGCCGCCTAGCGCCTAGGCCGACTTTTGCAACAGTAAAATCAATTTAATAAAAAAATCAACATAATTTTTTTAAAACAAATATTAAATTAAAAAATCAATTAAATTAAAAAAAAGAAATGGAAGGAGCAGCTCCATACTGACGAAGCCGCTCCTTCTGACACGGGAGGGAGCTCTCTCCTACTTTCCCAGTGTGGGTGCTCTAAACGCCGGACAAGGTGTCTTCTAACGGATCATTCTTCTAATAAAATAGTGAAATGAACTTGAAGAGCTGTCAGACGGTCGACCCGTAGTGGGGTGGGCCGACCTGTGGTGAGTCGGCCATTTGGCAAGGCGAGACTGGGCAGACCAACCCATAATCTAGCGGGTTGGACAACCCAACCCAATCCAACCCAACCCATGGTGGGTTGCGGGTTAAGCGGTCAACCCACGAGCCCAAAAAAATATATAAATGTTTAAAAGTTTTAAATTTGGATTGCGGATTGGCGGGTTAGGACTTATGGTTTTCATGGAATTGTAATCAAGTAGATTTTTGTGTGTTTATTATCTTTAATGATTCTTATCCACAAAGAAGTTGTGAAAGACGGATGATTTGGAGTACTTATGTGGTTATGGTTTATTAATTTTTTCAAAAATTCAGTAATATTGGTACAACATAACCATAACCAATATTGAAATTAAATTTTTGAAAAACTAATATTGAATTATATATATGGTACAACATAACATTATTCATCTAAGAATCATCCAAGTTCCTTGCATCCATCACTAAAAAGTCCTATTTTCACATAGTTTCCTATATATTCATAGCATTTTAATGGTCTGTAACAGATCTAAGGCATCACCAAATGCCACTTCTATGAGTCTACACTGGCATATGCTCTAGTGCTGCATTTAAGAAAACTTTGGGAACTATAAATTCCTGGATAGAATTCTTTTTATTATCAAACATAAAAATAACAGAAAATAATAATGGCTAGAGATTACTATTTATCAGAAACTGACTTATTTGTTACCTATAAGTTCCAATCTCCAATATAATCCAAAAGTTCCAACCTACTGTTCATTTATTGGCACTTATCATAACCAAGTGAATTCAACATTTTGGATCAAGTCACTAGGACCAGAACTTCATGAAAATTTTCCCTAGTTATATCTAAAATTTAAACCCTATCTAGATCTAGGTTGAAGTTTCAACCACCTTCATATAGAAGGTTCTCATGAACAAAAGTACAGACCAACATCTGAAGTTCAGATATCAGATGGAGCCAGGTCCTTTGTTCAGTGAGGTCATTTGACCCCCACTTTTTTGTTAATATTTTTTAATTCCATATGTAGTTTAAAAGTATTTATTAGGATGTAAGCAAAATAAAGTATCTCTTTCAAGGTTGAGGCGCTTCCAAGATTAGATTCTAATGACTGTTAAGGGATACAAAATAGAAGACACATATCTCATATTGACAATGACATTAGATGAGCTCTCCCCTAATTGCAAAATGATTTTTTATTATCTTTGAACCAATTTGAATCACTATGCTAATTCATTTATCTTTACATCTTGGTTTAATTAACATATATGTCATATTCAAAGGTTTGTTGTCAACAGAGGCCATGCCAAAAAATCTGCACTAGTACCTTAAATTATCTCAAATTTGTGTAGTATCTAAGGAGAAAGTGAATTCTCTTGATCATATTAGTTTCTTAAAAAAATATAAAATAAAATAAACATAGCACCATAACAAACAAGGTCAATAATCATTATAAGAGAATATCAGTAGAAATATATTTACCATAAGTACACGAAAATGAACCATCTTTGAGGAAAACTAGCAAAATAAAGACGCAAGTCCATTTCATCAAAACAACAAGAACCATTGAGACAACAGATTATTGAGTAATACAAATATGAGAGAGAAAAATCGAAATAGATAGTCAAGCATCGACCCAACCGACATTAGAAGAATCGACAAGGACGGAAAGTAGAAGAATTAGGTAAGGAACCAATAAAGAGGAAGAGACCAACCAACCCTAATTCGACACCAAAGTCGGGAGATGAAAGCGGATCCGCAACGCGGTAGAAGTGGTCCAGGTAGATCGATTGTCGTCCCCAAATGGAATCGGAGGAACTAGTGCAGTCCATAGAAGCAGGAAGCGACGGCAAAACCGAGGAGACAGGCCGCCGAAGGAAAGAGAAGGAAGCCGAGGCCACGGAGTCGCGAATGGAAGGAAAAAAAAAAGGCAAGGGAACCGAACGCTTGATTGATCGATCGTGTTTAGCTACGCGTTTACTTGTTGACTTTTTGTAACAGGTCCCACCAAACTATTATTCTCCAAGGTTACTGTATTTGTTTGTTTTATAATCCAGATTTACTAAAATCTTCCAAGTTAAATTTGAAAGTAGAGAAATTATGTCGAATTAAATTTTAAAATATTTTTTAAATTTATTTAATAAAATAATCAAATTAAGTTAAATAAAAAATAAATATAGACATTGAATGATTATTCAAATTTAATTTAATTTATTTTTTATGAACTTAAATTTAATTCGTTTAAATATTATTGGATCCTCAATTTAAATTTAATTAATTATTTAAATATTTTATTTATTTTATTGATTATTAAATTTGATAATTCAATTTTTTTTATTTTAAATATTTTCTTATATATTTAATATGGAAATTACTTACGAAATAATATAACCACTAATACTAACTGAATACATAAATATTTAAATTTGTTTATTTAATCTATCAAGTCGTTCAAATTTATTTATAATTTAATTAATTAATTATATATAATAAATATATAAATAAATTCTTACTAAATTAAATATTAAACTTATTAATAAACATTCTATTCATTTAAACCAGAAATATTTAAGAACCGCCCTAAATATTTCAGTACGTCCGCTGGACCCTAGCCCGGGATTGTCCCATGCTATTGTAGCTCCAAACCAAGAAGTGGGAAATTACCTAGCTGAATTAAGATTTCAATTTAATTTGGTTTGATTAGAATTAATATTCTATAGCGTGGTTCAGTTTTGGTTTTACTTTTAAAATTAAAAAAGTATTAATTTGCAATAAACTTAGATATTTGGAGCATTAAAAAATTGTTGACCCAACGAAAAAGAATAAAGGGAAAGTTATCCTTAATTCCTTGCATATGAACTCAATTCTCTCCTCATTCCATAGATCAGAAAAAAAAATTATTTTCACTCCATATATGTAAAATTTTATATTTCAACTATCGATTTATCATATTATTCTTAATTTTTTTAGATATAAAAAATCTAAAATAAATTATAATTCATCCTAAATTTAACATCATTTAACTAAAATCTTATATATTTTTTTTATCAAATTAAGTATGACCTAATCAATTCTTAGCTAATCGATTGGTATGAACTCCTAATCAATTGGTTAGGCGGAAAAAAATTATACTCAATTTGATAAAAAAATATACTAAATTCTAATTTAAATATGTTGAATTTAAGAAGAATTATATTTATTTTTGGACTTTTTATACTTATAAAAAATAAGAATAATGTTCTTTCGTGACAAATACAACTGATTGATTACCCATCAATTCCTAATCGATCGAAACTCTCCAATTGATTGGAGTAGCTCCAATCGAGTGAGCAACTTTGATCAATTCTCGATCAACTGGATTTGAAAAAAAGGATCGTACTCAATTTGATAAAAAAATATACTAGATTCTAGTTATATGATAGTAAATTTAGGAGGATTTATATCTCATTTTAGACATTTTGAACTTAAAAATAATAAGAATAATTTAGTAAATCAGTATGTATTAGAGAATTGAAGTAAATATAACTTTACATGTAAGAAGTGGAAATGAACTTTTTTTTGATATAAAGACTGAAGATAAAGTTTAAGATGTAGTTGAGAATTTAAAGATAATCTACATAAAGATAAAATTAGTTAAATTTTACTAAGTTAACTTAGGCAGTGTTTGAGAGAGCTTTTGCTAGCTGTTTTTTAGATTCTAGCTACATAGAAGCACTTTTGAATGCTAGATTCTACTTTAACTTCTGCAACTTTTACTCAAAAGCTGGAAGCAAAAATTTGATATATTTTTTTTACTTCTGGTTTTTTTTATTATGGTCCAGAATTAAATGTTGACATTTATATCCGTAATAAATTTATCATTTTACATAATTGTTACCACACTTTTAAATAAAATTTTATATAATTTATATTTTTAGAATATTTTATACATATTTTTATAAATTTTGTCATTTTTTATATTTTTATATTTATTAATTTTATATCTCTTTTAAACATATATTATTAAAAAAATTAATTTTGATATAATATTCAAAATATAATAATAAATATATAAAACATTATGGATGATGTATCAAAATTGTATTTAGATAATTAAAAAATTAATTTATATAATTTAAAGATATTATTATCATTTAATTAAACATTAAGTTTGAAAGTAATTATTTATCAAACTCTCAAACTTTATATTGTATCAATTTTTTACTTCTATTTTCAAAAATTCCATGCTTTAGATTTCACTAACTTCAAGATAATTTCTATAAAATTTACTTTTCAATAAGCAAAGCTCTCCTAATCACTCTCTTAGTTGATTTGGCCTGATTTTTAAAAATAAGATAGAATAGAATGCCCTAATTTGATTTTGGAACGGATGAGAACTTTTGTCCATTCAGAGATAGAAATTTGTCCATAAGTTTCCATTAATGAAATACTAACCCAATAAACGGTAAATACTTTTTAATTTATCTTAATAATGAATGAGAAATTTACTAAATCAATTATCTAAATAAACGATGAAAAACTTATCAAATCAATTATATAAGAAATATATAAATTGAATATCTAATGTCAATTATAAAAATTTATATATATAGTTTCTTCATTACTCAACATAATGTTAGATCGATGTAGCTTGCTAGAGGGGGGAGGGAGGAGGGGAGGTGAATAGCAATTTTTCGTTTTCTTCTCTACCTACGTTGTTAGTGCGCAAGCGGAAATATAATAAAACAAGACTAACAACTAAACAATGCTAACAATACCTATTTACGTGGTTCGAAAATGAAGCTCCTACTCCACGATAGTCCGTGAGGTGGACGATTCCTCGATCCTTCAGCGGATCACTCCCTGGATGCCCTCCGGCTAGCTCGCGTAGCTCCTTATGGGTGGAAAAACATTGCCACAAACCTAAGTACACCTCTGAGCTCTAAAGACTACTAACAAGCCTTAACCAAGCTTGTTTCAACAGGGGTTTCCAGCCCCCGATCCTCTTTAAATAAAACTCAAGGCTGGAAAACACCCTACTAGTTGACTGCTCCCAGGGCAGTCAACTGCCCCCACTCAGATTCGACCGTTGCAGCTCAACGTTCGAATTCTGATTACTTACCAGTCGACTGCTCCTGGGGCAGTCGACTGGTCCAGGGTCGAAAACCTTCTGTGAGTTTCTGTTTGTGCTGGCAGTCGACTGTTATATTCCCAGTCGACTGCCCAGCTTATACAAACACTCTTCCTCACTCTAACGACCCTCCTCCACGCGTGCCTTCAGGTATACTCCCTTGGCTTGCCCCTTGAAGTCTTCTTCACCGGCTATCGCCCCTCGGATGCGCACACAAACCTTCCCTTGGCTTGCCTCCATGCCACCCTTCACGTGTGCCCTTTGAAGTCCACTTCCCGGCTTACCCTTGGAGTCCTCCTCCCTCGGCTCTTGTCCCTTCATGACTTAGCTGACTCTTCACCAGCAGCCTTGACTGTTGCCTTCGCGTCCTCTTCGTCTTTGGCTCTCGTTCCTCGGATGCACACAAGCCTCTAGCTTATTTCCATGCCATCCTTCATGCATGCCTCGATGTCCGCGCCCCTCGGCTCATCATCCCTGCTATCCATGGTCTCTCAGGTGCACACAAGCCCACGACTTACCTTCATGCCACCCTTCACCGTACCGAAGCCGTTCAGCTATGTCAATATGTGTAACCTGCAATCCTGCACACTCAAATACACATATTAAATCACAAGGGTAAACCTAACTTAAACCCTTTGCCCAAACATCAAAATACATGGTCACTCCGGACTATAAATTACCTCAATAATCTCCCCTTTTTTGATGTTTGACAATACGTTTAAGTTAGGGAAAACAAATAACAATAAATAGCAACAGCAATGCTAAACAATCATTTGGACTTACGTTGCTAAGACTCCATCTTGGACTTACACCGCCAATGCATATGCAATGCAAATATGGATCCTATCCCAAGGCATCTCCACACCTAACTTCCCCAAGTTAGGAATTTTTACCAAAACGGATTTTTTAAAACCTATCCCAAGGCTCCCCCTACATTGGACTTACAAAGACTTTTCAACAACCTCTCCAAGGTTCCCCTTACGCCAAGAATGGAGCAACCATGCTCCCCCTTTACCTAGGCTCTCCTAAACCTAGGGTTTCTTGCAAAGGCGTGTTTGGTTTCCCAAATTAAACCCAACACTTCTCCCCCTTTGCCTAACATCAAAAAGATTCAACAATTTCCCCCTTATTGGATTCTTTAACCTTTGAATGATGATAAACACAGTGTACTAACCCCCCTACAAGGTTCTACACTTGTTTCACATTAATTAGACATTTTTCAGCAGCTGAAACCCATTTCCAGCTTTTACCAGTCGACTGCCCCTGGGCCAGTCGACTGATACTCTGAAAAATCAATTTTTCAGCATTTCTGACCCAACTTCAGAAATGCATAACTAATTCCATAAATCTCCAAAAATTCTTAAATTTTGTGGAGAAGTTTGTGGTACCCATACCTACTTAGGAAAAATACATTCAACAATGTATCTATCACCATTCCCAAGTTTGACATAAAATCCAAAACTACCTATAAATATTATGCAAGAGGCAAACAGGAGGCAACCTCCCCCTTAACCTATGTCCTCTCCTAATTTTCAATTTTCACATTCAATACTAAGTTAAGTTCTACCCAACTTAACACCATAATACCAAGTTAAGTTCTATCCCAACTTAACACCATTCATCCTTTCATCAAGTTAAACCTAACTTGACACCCCAAGTTCTCCCCCTTTTGACATCATCAAAGGATTGCCCCAAGCAACCCTACCCCTAGTGCCAAAAAGAACTTACTTGATTTCTGAAAAACCCCTCAGAACTCAACACACAGACCTGGGCAGTCGACTGATACAGTTAACTGCCCCCTGGGTTGTCGACTGATATAGTCAACTTCTGAAATTCTAGCCTAATTTCAGAAACCTCTAGAAAATTCTAGAAAATCAGGAAAAACCTAAAAGTTTGCAAGCACACTTGTTAGGATATACTCTACCCTAGAAAAATATGGTTCCATGAAAAATATCAAATGTGCATGACTTTTGGTACAAATTCTAATTTCCTCAAAAATAGTCATTTTGTATCAACTTTCAAATCTATCTATTAATCCATGTGTTTTCCAACTCCATCCATTAATTTTCCACACATATTACTGCCTTCAATTTTCCCTTTTTCTATGTATTCTTAATATGAGAAAACCCTCTTCTTCTTATCTCTCAACCCTAGATACATACGTACTTATCAATCTTCCTTGAATTCTATGATATCCACAGAGTCTCATTTCATATAATCACCATTAAATCATGAGGCAAAACTTTATTCAAGGACTATGAAATCATAACCAAGGATTTTAATTCAAAGTCATATCCTATCATTCAATAGCAATTTATGACCTTCAAACCATATAATATCAAGTCATGACATAAAATCTTATAAAGTAACATGACCATTTCTTATGCTTCCAATTTGTAAGTTCTTATCATTCAATATTCTTTTCTACCAGGGGCAGTCGACTGGCAAAACAAACAGAAGGTTCCCAGTGTCGATTCTACCTTGATCAGTCAACTGCCTCTAAGCCAGTCGACTGATACCTAAATTTCAGGTTTTCAGTTTAATTTCAGAAATGCCTAAATAATTCCACAAATCTCCAAAAAATCTAAAATTTCATAAAAAGATTTATGGAATCTATGTATACATGGGAAAAATATGTTTTCACACAAAACTACTCCAGATCCCAAGATTGACACGAAACTCAACCATTCCTAAATTGTATCATTTAAACTTCTCCAAAAGTCCTAATTTTGACTTCTTCTTGATGTATCTTCTCATATCTAACCATAATACATTTCTAGTACCTAGTTATATGACATTCACATATTAAACCCTAATTTTTATCAAATATAATCCCATTTTTTATCTTTTTCTCCATAAATTCCTTTAATGTGCCAATTCCCTAGGATTAAGACTTACCCTAGTCTTCCAACCCTTTTGCATATTTCATAATTCACCTAGACTTCCTAGAAAAACATCTCCTGAGATCCATTTACCATGGATCCCAAAGGCTCTTAGAGCTCCCTCTTGAGCTTTTAGCCCTAGCCACCTCTCTAGGTGACTCAACCCATACTAGACCACACCGGTATGCCCCCGGTGATTCTTGGCCTACTAACCTAACCTTCTTAATCTTGGACACCTTGTCCTTGGTTAAGTCATCCTTTTTACCTTTTGATGGCATCCCTTTGCCATTCTTGGACTTCTCCTTCTTGCCATAATTATATGCTATCCTAGCATACTCCTTTCCATTGGCATTGGAGACCTTAGACCGGTATCCAAACCCCGATCTATCATGGTTGGGTTTTAGACTACCCAACACCATATCTAAACTCTTAGATCCAATGGTGAATCTCTTTAGGGTTTTCTCTAACCTATCAAGCTTTTCCCTTAAAGCTTGATTTTCCTTTTCTAGGCTTCTATCCCTAGAATCCATATGTCCTCCTTGGGCATTCCTAGACCTACCCACCTTTCTAGGCATATGTCTCCCTTTCTTGGGATTTTTGCCTTGATCCTTAGGTCTAATGGTCTTAGATTTTTCATGATGCATTGATTTCCTAGGGGTTTGATCCACAATATTAACCTTACTCCTATCATGATATTTAAATCCAAAATTATGCACAAGCA
Source organism: Boesenbergia rotunda (assembly GCA_024364735.1). NCBI lineage: Eukaryota > Viridiplantae > Streptophyta > Magnoliopsida > Zingiberales > Zingiberaceae > Boesenbergia > Boesenbergia rotunda. The sequence goes on from JAGFNQ010002791.1 coordinate 120,489, forward strand.
AATATTTTTCATTAATTTTAGCATGCAAGGAGGAACTTAAATTTGAATTGCATTTTAATTTAAAGTTAAGGATTACCTCCCTTACCCTTGTAGCTCCCCCTTGATGTGAGTTTCTTTTCTTTCTTTCCTCCTTCTCCCATCTTCTCAATTGCTCCATTTTCTTTAGCTCTCATTTTCTTGGACATTTTGTGTGATAATGCCCTAGTTCTCCACACGTGAAACATCTAATTTTTTTTCTTTTCCCTTGGGCTTCTCCATTCCTTCAACCCATGTTAGATTTAAACGAAATTGAAATGGGTTTAGGATTTACCTCCTTTTTCTTACCATTTGGACACTTGTCCTTGTAGTGTCCCTTTTCATTGCACCCAAAGCAAATGATGTGGTCTTTTGTTCATGCTTTGGTGGAGGTAGGAGCTTCTTCTTGCTCTGGTATTGATGAGGGTCTCCTCTCCACCTCAATTCTTGAAGTTGATACCTCTTCTTCTTCTCTTGATGAGGTGGATAATCTCTCACTTAATTCTTCTACTTCACTTAATGAAATGAGCAATTCTTCTTCTTCTTTGTCTTCTTGGACCGTTTGACTTGTCTCTTTGGGCTCTTCCATTTTTGAACTTGTGTAGGGTTCTCATGATATTTTTTCAACTTGTTCCACAACTCATATGGACTTTTATATTCCCCTACACCACTCAAAACATCATTAGGTAAAAGATTAACCAATGTACCAATTACATTTTCATTCGCCCTAGAATGTGCTTGTTGCTCTTTTGTCCAATATCTAGGTCTAAGTCTTTTCCCATGCTTGTCTCTTGGAATTTCAAATGGCTCTTCTATGATCATCCTACACTCCCAATCCATTCCAAGCCACGTCTTCATTCGCATCCTCCAGTAGTCGAAATCTTCATGATCATAGGGAGGTGGAGTGTAGATGACATCCCCCAACTTCTCTTCCATCATCTTCTCCTCTAGCTTGTGCTCCTTTGGCAGTTAGTCCAATAAGAGCGGTCCTTTGCTCTGATACCACTTGTTAGATCGATGTAGATTGCTAGAGGAGGGGGGATGAATAGCAATTTTTCGTTTTCTTCTCTACCTACTTTGTTAGTGCGCAAGCGAAAATACAATAAAATAAGACTAACAACTAAATAATGCTAACAATACCTATTTACGTGGTTCGGAGATGAAGCTCCTACTCCACGACAGTCCGTGAGGTGGACGATCCCTCGATCCTTCAGCGGATCACTCCCTGGATGCCCTCCGGCTAGCTCGCGTAGCTCCTTGTGGGTGGAGAAACCTCGCCACAAACCCAAGTACACCTCTGAGCTCTAAAGACTACTAACAAGCCTTAACCAAGCTTGTTTCGTTAGGGGTTTCCAATCAAACCCGAGCCTCTTTAAATAAAGCTCAAGGCTGGAAAACACCCTACCAGTCGACTACTCCTGGGGCAGTCGACTAGTCCAGGGTCGAAAACCTTCTGTGAGTTTCTGTTTGTGCTGGCAGTCGACTGTTATATTCCCAGTCGACTGCCCAGTCGACTGCCCAGCTTATACAAACACTCTTCCACACTCTAACGCCCCTCCTCCATACGTGCCTTCAGGTATAGTCCCTTAGCTTGCGCCTTGAAGTCTTCTTCCCCGGCTATTGCCCCTCGGATGCGCACACAAGCCTTCCCTTGGCTTGCCTCCATGCCACCCTTCACGTGTGCCCTTTGAAGTCCACTTCCTGGCTTGCCAGTGGAGTCCTCCTCCCTCGGCTCTTGTCCCTTCATGACTTAGCTGACTCTTCACCAGCAGCCTTGACTGTTGCCTTCGCGCCCTCTTCGTCTTCGGCTCCCGTTCCTCGGATGCACACTAGCCTCCAGCTTATCTCCATGCCATCCTTCACACATGCCTCGAAGTCCGCGCCCCTCGGCTCATCATCCCTGCTATCCATGGTCCCTCAGGTGCACACAAGCTCACGGCTTACCTCCATGCCACCCTTCACCGTACCGAAGCCGTTCAGATATGTCAATATGTGTAATCTACAATCCTGCACACTCAAATACACATATTAAATCACAAGGATAAACCTAACTTAAACCCTTTGCCCAAACATCAAAATACATGGTCACTCTGGACCATAGATTACCTCAACACATAATAGCCTTTTCTGTGATGGCAAAGATACTCTTGGCTAAAAGGAATACAAAGGATTTGAATAATAAAAGAGATTAATGTTATCAAAGTAGCCATCACCGTCCCGTGTTCAAAACTTTCACAAGCAAATAAATCTCAATCTCGAGGATTGAGAAGAATAAGAACACAGCTAGAGAATATTTATTAATATTCTTATCATAAATAATCTAATATGATTTTGTATTTTAAAATAAATAATTTTTAATAAATATTTATAGGGATCTATAGGCAAAAATATTCAAAAAATCGTAGCGGAAATAAGAGATCTCACGAGCGATGCATGCGAAAGAAAACTCATACAAAGTTAATTTACAAATTCCTATCGTATGGTATACCTTTGGTGCGTGCCCTTCGCTTATCCCGCTTATCCGAGGTATGTCGGATCTCTTGCACGTTCAAGTGTCCGTGCCTCTATGCGTATCCACACGAACACGATTTCTCAAGCTTCGGAGAAGAATCACCTTTGTAGTGCTAGCCACAAGAGGAGATTCACAAAGCAAGAAGGAGAGGGAGAAGAGGGATTTTGGCCAAGAGAAGGAAGGGAAGGAAGAATGACAAGTTCCTCATCCAAATAACAAGAAAAACTCTTTTATACTCATCCTATGAATATGAAGAGTTTTTGTCCCTATAACTTCCCTCCATTAATGCTAATAAAAACCCACTTAGAGCACATTTTCTCATGTGACTCTTCAAATTCTCTTCATCCAATGAAGAAAAACTTTTCATCTACCTATTTAATAAATTAATATCTCATTCAAATGTGGTCGAGTCTAATCTAAATGAGTCAAACTCAAATTAGATCTCAATCCTGTAATACAATTGGATTCACTTGAGCCTAACTCAATTAATCCAATTCGGATCAAATTTTAGTCAAACTAAGATCAATTAATCTCTCAAGCATCGTGTCATTAGTGTGTGACCCAATAGGTTCTCGTAACATTGGCAATATGTCTAAACCGCTTTAAACACATAAGCAATGAGCGACATCTATCAATGCATCATTGCTACCCAATTGACAAAAAAATCGAGATCTGACTTAACCTCCTTGACTATGATAATATATGACCTTGTCTTTTCATCCTCGATATCTAGATTGACCAATGAGGCATAGACCGTGTCATCCTCGATCAATCTTTGTGTTTCTTGATCCCCGAGTGGACTCACTCAAACAAATGAGCTCAATAACTCATATTGACTCATTTGAGAATGATCATGCGTTTTAGTAGTCCTACTCGATCAAGGGGCCCACAGATATCACTCCCATCATATGGAAGAGATGGATCTCATCTACATCACTCACATCCCTCCGCATAATTCATTACATACCCAGTGATCGCCTTTATAGTCCACCCTGTTACGAGTGACGTTTGACGATATCAAAAGTACATAACTCCTTATGTCGGGAACCATAGTGACTTCAGGTCTAAGGACTATTAATCATACTAATAGTCATATGAGAAAGCTTATGACACTCATATGATAATCTATGAAACTTTCTCATATGACGAGTTAATTTAGTACACATTTTCTAATGTATACTCATGTATCAACTGTTGGGACCGGGTGCATGTTGACATTGATGCGGGTTCGTAATTTTAAAATTAATTACGTGCAGCGGAAGTTTTAGCATAAATAATTTCTCAAATTATTTAACCACACATCTAAGCATGCAATTTTATCTTGTGTAGACATGATCATATATTTAAAATTTTGCAGAAACATAAACTAATTTACGTATTACCTCGCGTAACTTGAAGGAAGGGACGAGATCCAACCGTAAGCGTCCCTTGGAAGATCCGCCTCTATTCGCGTCCACGCCGAGTATCTTCGGGATGACTTCGCAAAGCCACGAGTTTCGTGTTCTCGAGAACTACTAGATTCTCTGAGAACGCGACGAGAAAAACCAAGAGAGAAGTCGGAAGACTAACCACAAAAGGATGGCCGGCTGGTGCTCCTTCTTGGGGCTGGTTGGCGCACGGCAAGAAGGGGAGAAGAGAAGGAGAGAAAGAGAGGGAGAGAGCCTATGCCTTCGTCTCTTTGATTATCACCCAAGCCTTACCTTGGTCCTTTATATAGTGGCCTCTCAACCATCAAACCTCTCAAATATGGAATAACTTATTCCATCATGCCAAGTTTGATTTTATATCATGGTTAAAATCATATTTTAATTCATGATAAAAATCAATCAAGTCTCTTCTCTCTTATGGAATAAATTTCCTTATCATGGTAAATCAATCCATGATTAATTTTATAAAATAAATCAATCCATGGTTTATTTTAATTTCCATGAAAAATAAACCAAACCTTGGTTTAAAAATTTATATCATCCATAATTTTATAAAACAAACCACAATTGGTTTATTTTATAAATTGAACCAAAAACTTGGTTCTCTCCCTTTGTTGTGGCCGACTAAGCAAAGAGGATGGATGCCCTCTTTGGTCGGCCCATCCAAGGCAACCCCAATGAATTAAACTTATTTAATTCATCTATTAAGTCTTCAAAAGACTTAGCCATTTTACGCTTCCGATGCGTCTCTGAAAAATTCAGATTCGACTTATCGTTTGGCTCAACCAAACCTAATCTCTCTTGATTGGAAAATCCAATTTTCAACTCGTTTTAAATCCCTCGGATTACTCGTAGTGCGTGTGACTAAATAGGCTTTCGATTTATGTTGACCGTCTATAATTAATCAATTATAGAACGATCATGAGTGACACCTAGTAGTACATCATGATCCCCAATTAATCGAAAGATCAACGGTTGACCTCAGAAACAATTCTGAAACCCTTCAGCAGCTATAATGAATCGTGCCCCATTCCCTTCACCATCTTATACCCACTTGGTTCAGGACATGGTCTATGTGTGTCAGTCCCCACTAGGCTGACTACGTCACACCTAGCCCAAGTAACGTTTTCTCGTCCTACGGATTCTAATTACTCTTATGTATTTAAGAGATTCATACTCTGAACATGTCATGCTCTGGCCAGAGGCTTCGAGTAACAATCCGACGATAGGCCTCGGGTATACATCTCCTCGCAAGTGTTGATGCAGTCTGACCCTGATTGTTGTTTTGGTGTTGACACCGATTTTAGTTTAGGTTGATGATTATGATGATTATGATTAAGTCCTGATCGGGGATCAGGCAGGGTATGGGAAATCCTAGCTTGGAGGGCTAGGTATTGGAAAATCCTAACCTGGAGGGTTAGGTGTGGAAAATCCTAGCTTGGAGGGCTAGGTGTTGAAAAGTCCTAATTCGGAAGGGTTGGGTGAAAAGTCCTAGCTTGGAGGGCTAGGTGAAAAGTCGTAACTTGGAGGGTTAGGTGCAAAGTCCCAACTTGGAGAGTTAGGTGAAAAAGTCCTGGCTTAGAGGATCAGGTCATAGCTTGGAGGGCTAGGTTTGGAAAAGTCCTAATCCGGAAGAGTTGAGTGAAAAGTCCTAGCTTGGAGGGCTAGGTGAAAAGTCCTAACTTGGAGGGTTAGGTGCAAATTCCTAACTTGGAGGGTTAGGTGAAAAATCCTTAGCTTGGAGGGCTAAGGTGGATGAGATCCTAGCTTGGAGGGCTAGGTTGGAACCCCTGGATCGGTCTGGTGACCGATCAAGGAGTTGGCACGGTGCTCCTTCGTGGATCAGTTTGGTGACCGATCCAGTGATGATTGATCGGTCTGGTGACCGATCAGGGAGTATGCATTTCACCCATTGCTTTGCTCCTGATCGGTCTGGTGACCGATCAGGGAGCAAACAGTGAGGTTGAGTTCCCTTGCTGATTTGCTCCTGATCGGTCTGGTGACCGATCAGGATCACTGTGCAGATCGTTTTGGAGAACGATCCAGCGTCGTGGGTTCCTCTCTATGATCGATTAGGACGGAGCCTGATCTGTCTGATCATGAACTGATCGGTCCGGTGATCGATCAGGAGGCTCCCTGATCAGTCTGGTGACCGATCAGGAGGTTTGGACTGCGAAGATCAGAAATCGCCCGATAAAGGGGTGGATCGGTCTGGTGATCGATCCACAACCTGGGATCGGTCTGGTGATCGATCCAGGAGAGTCCCAAAGAAATCACGATTTCTAATTGAGCGTTGGGGACTGATCAGGAAGGAGCCTGATCGGTCTGGACCCAGCCTGATCGGTCTGGTGACCGATCGGAGACTCTCTGATCGGTCCGGTGACCGATCACTTTAATTCAAAATGTACTGTCAGACGCTCTGATCGCGTCTGAACGTATCCGATTCTCTGCGCTTAACATCTGATATATGATTTGCTGTGTGATATACTGCTCTAACACACTGATTAAGCTGCAGGTGACAGGGAAGGATTCAAACACTCAAGGAGAGTCAATGGTGGCCTTTCCTTGGAGCATGTTTGTCCGTTTTCCATCTCAGGTTGCAACGGCTGGAGCTGCAGACTGGAGCTGCTGACTGGAGCTTGGCTGAGGGAGGCTTAGGAAGTCCAGGGAGAGCTCAGTGGTAGCTGGCGTTGGCAGGGAAGCAGCTGGAGGCTGCAGGAGATGGTGTCACCTGATGCTGAGTGGAGAAACAAAAGGGCGGAAGAAAGCTTCTTTGAAGCAGAGTTCGCGAATTGAGTTCTTGCTGCGCCTTTGGTTTCTCCACAACTTGCTTGCGTGTTCTGAAATTTCATCACCTTGAGCAAGCTACTGCAATCTTGAAGCAACCATTCATTACTTGAGCGCTAGAAGGAAGGAACAAGAAGCTCCGAGTCCAACAGCAAGAAGACACGAGGAGAAGGCTCTTGCGTGAGATCGTCGCTGGGTGGAGCTCTGAGGGAGCTTGCTGTGTTCTTGCCTTTGCTAAGTGCTAAGTAAGATCTTTCTTTGTGTTTCATTGTGCTTAAACCTATATCTGTAATTGAAACGCTGTGGAGAGGTTTCTCCACCGAGAAGGAGGTTGTCTTCTATCCGGTGTTAACCGGGGCTTGATCTGCCGACGATCAAGGGATCGCCCACCTTAAGGGCACGCCAAGGAGTAGGGGCAAGTTATCCCCGAACCTTGTAAACCCTCCTTGTTAGCGATCTTGCTAGTTGTGTTTGTTTGCCTTCGTTTTCTGTTTTTGTTTTCTGCACTTCTTTGTTTCCATTGATTCTTCCGCTGTGCTACTGATAAGTTTGAGTGTAGAATTCGATAAGTGTCTAAAGTCCAAGTGTTTGGCTATATTCACCCCCTTTCTAGCCATCCGGGTTCCAACAAGTGGTATCAGAGCTTGGGGCTCTGTTTTTGCGGATTAACAACCGAGAGCTACCATCCATGGCATTGAGAGAAGGATTTTCCACCACCCGACCTCCTTTCTTTGATGGCGCTGATTTCCAATATTGGAGATCAAAGATGAGTATTATTTGAAGATGGACTTCAACACTTGGTTCGCGGTGAAGGAGGGTTTCACTCCTCCTAAGGATGATGAAGGCAAGGAACTTGAATCATGGCGGTGGACAGCCGAACAAACTCGGAAGAGTGAAACCGACGCAAAGGCGGTTGTCACTCTACAATGCGACATGAACAAAGACCAACTCATCAAGGTTGGTCCTTTCACAAGTGCAAAGGACTTGTGGAACAAGCTCATTGAACTCCATGAGGGCACTCGAGATTCAAGAATCGCCAAGAGGGACTTGTTCCTCAATCAACTTCAAAATCTCTCCATAAAGGAGAATGAATCGGTAAGTGAGCTCCATAGCCGGTTCAAGGAAGTCCTCAATGGGCTTCATTCGATTGATGAAAAGGTCGAGAATCGCGACCTTGTGAGGTATGCACTAAAAGCATTTCCAAGGAATGCTTTGTGGTCATCCATGGTGGATGTCTACAAAGTATCCAAGGATTTATCCATTGTTAAGTTAGATGATTTGTTTTGTGAAATGGAATTACATGAAATGGCTAACAAAGGCCCCAAGGAGAAGGGAATCCTTAGTTGCAGGGGATCGATCCAATAAGAAGAAGGAGGAGAAATCCAAAAAGAAAGAGGAGAAATCGAAAAAAAAGAAGAAGGTCTTGAAGACCACTTGGGATGAGTCATCTTCAAGCTCATCCGATGAAGAGAAGGAGGAGAAGAGCACAAGGCATGTGGCACTCATGGCTCTTGGAGAAGAGAGCAGTGATGAATCTTCCAACTCCTCAAACGTGGCTTCATCATCTTCGGATGATGAAGAGGTAACTTCTCCCGAACTTGAAAAATATTATAGAGCTATTGCATGTTTAACCAATATGTTGAAGAAGTCAAAAAATAAGGTTAAAGCATTGCAATTAGAAATTGATCAATTGAAACTATCTAGGGATGATAACATTGATGACTTACATGTTGAATTGTTAAAAGATGAGATTAAGTCATTAAAACTTGAGGTTGAACATTTGAAATCCTCTAAGGTTGAGGATGTAAATGATTTGCTAGTAGAAGAAAACCAATCATTAATGAGTGAAGTTGAGAAACTCAAGAATATTCTTGAGAAGTTCACAACTAGCTCTAAGACCCTAGACATGATCTTGAATGCCCAAAGGGCAGTCTACAATAGGGCCGGTATTGGTTACCGTCCTAAAGAACCCTCATTTGTGTCTCTTATGTCTAGGACTGATATGAGACAATCTAGGACACCCAAGGTCCAAAAGAAAGTTGTCAAGGCATGAGTGCCTAAGTATTGTTTAGTTGATGCTTTTGGTCCCAAGGTTTGGGTACCTAAAACTTCTATTTTTTGAATTGTGTAGGTTATGATTGAGGGGGAACATCTATCAACTTGGTTCGTTGATAGTGGATGCTCCAAACACATGACCGAGGATAGATCATTGTTTACCACACTTCACAAGAAAAGTAGAGGTAATGTTTCATTTGGTAACAATGGTAGTCTTAGGGTCATAGGAATAAGAGACATTCATATATCCGAATGTCTTAGAATTTCAAATGTCCTTCTAGTCAAGGGGATGACATTTAATCTCCTAAGTGTGAGTCAATTGTGTGACACGGGTTACACAATTGATTTTCAACTAAGTTAATGTCTAGTTAGACAACATGACACCTTGGACACGGTACTAGTAGGAACAAGAGTAGACAATATTTATTAAGTTTCATTTAAAAGTGCTACTAATGCTTTTGCTAAGTGTTTCATGTCAAAAGACGAAGAGTCCACCCTTTGGCACCGGAGACTTGCACATACGAACATGAAGAACATCCGGAAGTTGGCCAACAAGGGATTAGTTCGTGGCTTACCAAGCATCAAGTATGAAAAGGACAAACTTTGTGATGCATGTCAAATGGGTAAGCAAACGAAATCTGCACATAAAGGTAAAAGCACTGTAAGTACTTTTACAGCCTTAGATTTACTTCACATAGATCTATTTGATTGTAGTACTATCATATCATTGAATGGAAGTAGATATTGTTTTGTGATCATTGATGATTTCACTAGATATACATGGACCTACTTTTTAAAATATAAGGACCAAACCATAGATGTTTTCATTTCTTTTTATAGAAGAGTTGAAAATGAAAAATCATCAACAATTAAGTCGACAATTAGAAGTGATCATGGAGGTGAATTTCAAAACCAACGGTTTTTAGAATTTTGTCAAGATAGAGGTTATAGACATGAGTTCTCTACTCCTAGAACACCACAACAAAATGGTGTTGTAGAAAGGAAGAATCGTGTTTTACAAGAAGCTGCACGAAGCATGCTTAATGAGTACTCACTCCCGAGTTACTTATGGGCTGAAGCTGTGAATACAGCTTGCTATGTGCAAAATCGAGTCCTCATCCATAGGTTTTTAGGAAAGACTCCCAATGAACTTTGGTTTCGGAAACCACCTACGGTTAAACATCTTAGGGTGTTTGGTTGTAAGGTGTTCATCCTAAACACCAAGGACCATCTTGGAAAGTTCACGGCAAAGGCTGATGAAGGGATACTAGTCGGGTATTCCCTCGTTAGCAAAGCCTACCGAGTCTACAACAAGAAGTCTAGATTAGTTGAAGAGTCTTCTGATGTTGTCTTTGAAGAAATTCCAAAAGTCAATGGTCAATCAGAAGATGAAATCTAATTCGAACTTAGGAGACTAAGTTTGAATGAGAGTCCAAATTTTGTTGATGGTGATGAATCCGATGACGGTGAGCCTAGACAACCCATTGATCAGCCGGATCCTGAGACTGAGCTTATGTCTAGTGAACCTATTCAAGAAGCACCAGCAACACCAAGGCAAACTAGATTAGCCTCTAGTCATCCCCAAGACCAAATTGTTGGAGACATCCATCATGGGGTTAGGACTAGATCATTCTTCCGGAATGAGGCTAATGAAGTTGCTCTAATTTCTGAAATTGAGCCTAGAAAAATTGATGAAGCATTAAGTGATCCCGATTGGATCATTGCAATGCAAGATGAACTAGGTCAATTTGAAAGGAGTCAAGTTTGAGACTTAGTCCCTAGACAATCATCACATAATTGGCTCTAGGGCTCCTACTAACAATCTCCCACTAGCACTAGTGTCAATCACTATAATATCTAATACCCAGTGATCTAGTGTGATCATCATGCTTCTTCTGTGCCAAATCCTTGGTCAAAGGATCCGCGATGTTAGCATCAATGGGTACCCTGCATATCCTCACATCTCCTCTATCGATAATCTCTCGAATGAGATGGAAGCGCCGTAGTATGTGTTTGATCCGCTGATGAGAGCGAGGTTCCTTAGCTTGTGCAATAGCCCCATTGTTGTCACAATAGAGGTCTATTGAGTCTACTATACTAGGAACCACACCAAGCTCTATAATGATCTTCCGGATCCAAATAGTCTCTTTTGCTGCATCAGACACAACAATATACTCGGCCTCTGTTGTAGAATCTGCGACTGTGTCTTGCTTCGAACTCTTCCAGCTCACAACGCCATCATTCAAGCAAAATACATACCCTGACTGCGATCTGAAATCATCCCTGTCGGTTTGGAAGCTTGCATCACTGTAACCCTTTACAACTAGCTCCTCATTGCCTCTAAATATCAAGAAATATTCTGTCTTCCTTCGTAAGTACTTAAGAATATTCTTGACAGCTGTTCAGTGACTTTCACTTGGATCTGACTGGTGTCTGCTTGTCATGCTCAAAGCATACGAGACATCTGGACGAGTACAAAGCATGGTGTACATAATAGACTCTATAGAAAAATTATGTCCTACTTCTATATCACATATAAAAGTTTTTCTAAACTATGTATGATCTTTCGTAAGTGGTTTTAATACACTGTAGAGATCTATAGGCAAAAATATTCAAAAAATCGCAACGGAAATAAGAGATCTCACGAGTAATCCATGTGAAAAAAACTTATACAAAGTTAATTTACAAATTCCTATCGTATATGTATACCTTTGGCGCGTACCCTTCACTTATCCCGCTTGTCTAAGGTATGCCAGATCTCTTGCATGTTCAAGTGTCCGTGTCTCTATGCGTATCTACACGAACTTGATCTCTCAAGCTTCGAAGAAGAATCACCTTTGTGGTGCTAGCCACAAGAGGAGATTCACAAAGCAAGAAGGAGAGGGAGAAGAGGGATGTTGGCCAAGAGAAGGAAGGGAAGGAAGAATGACAAGTTCCTCATCCAAATGATAAGAAAAACTCTTTTATACTTATCCCATGAATATGAAGAGTTTTTGTCCCTTTAGCTTCCCTCCATTAATGCTAATAAAAACCCACTTAGAGCATATTTTCTCATGTGACTCTTCAACTTCTCTTCATCCAACGAAGAGAAATTTTTCATCTTCCTCTATTATTAATTTATTAAATATTTTAATAAATTAATATCTCATTCAAATGTGGTTGAGTCTAATCTAAATAAGTCAAACTCAAATTAGTTCTCAATCCCATAATCCAATTGGATTCACTTAAGTCTAACTCAATTAATCCAATTCAGATCAAATCTTATTCAAACTAAGATCAATTAATCTCCGAAGAATCGTGTCCTTAGTGTGTGACCCAATAGGTTCTCGTAACGTTGGCAATATGTCTAAACCGTTTTAGATACATAAGTAATGAGCGACATCTAGCAATGCATCATTGCTACCTAAGTGACGAGAAAATCGAGATCCGACTTAACCTCTGTGACTATGACAATATATGACCTTGTCCTTCCATCATCGATATCTAGATTGACCAATGAGGCATAGACCATGTCATCCTCGATCAATCTTTGTGTTTCTTGATCCCCGAGTAGACTCACTCAAACAAATGAGCTCAATATCTCATATTGACTCATTTGAGCATGACCATGCATTTTAGTAGTCCTACTCGATCAAGAGGCCCATAGATATCACTTCCGTCATATGGGAGGGATAGATCTCATCTATATCACTCACATCCCTCCGCATAATTCATTACATACCCAGTGATCGTCTTTATAGTCCACCCTGTTACAGGTGACGTTTGACGATACCAAAGTACATAACTCCTTATGTAGGGAACCGTAGTGACTTCAGGTCTAAGGACTATTCATTCAAATAGTCACATGAGAAAGTTTCTGACATTCATATGACAATATATGAAAATTTCTCATGACGGGTCAATTCAGTACATATTCTCTAATATATACCCATGTATTAACTTGATATGATCATATATCCATGACTTGTGAGCTCAAGTCATCAATTGACCTACATGCTAGTCTCCATCCATTAATATTGTCCTTGAATATTAATGCTTGACTAGGAATGATTTAGTATAGTGTTCTCTATATCATCTCACTATCGATTCAACCAATCGATATAATGTAGATAAGAACCTACTACCCAAGAACATTATTATATTTAGTTATTTGACACAAATTAATGTATAATAACTAAATATGCCTTTATTAATGATAGAATATGATACAAAAAAGTCCCTAGTCAATCATCACATAATTAGCTCTGGAGCTCCTACTAACAATATCATTATAAAGTATTTTTTATAATATTTTTTAAAAGAAAAATTAATTAAAAATACCAATGGTGTATTCTAGTAATATGGAGTCAAAGGATGAATAGAACCGAATAAAAAAAAATGTTTTTCTGAGTGAGATTTATAATTTTGGAGTTGAATAGAGAAAGAGGAAAAGTTTTTGGGATGAGATTTATGTTTGGAGTTGAATAGAAGAAAAGGAAAGATTTCTAATTTAATATTTAGGGTTTCACTGATAAATATAGAAAGACTAAAGTGTAGAGGTTGCATGTGAAGCCTGGAGTGAAAGTTATGGGTTTAGAGGAAAAACATTAAGGAAAAAAAATTTAAGAAAAATAAATATAAGAGAAGAAAGAAAATTATTATAAATAAAATTAAGAATACTTTTTAACAAAAATAAAAATAAGAAAAGAATGAAAACCGATATAAATAAAATTATGATTTTATAATTTATTTTAAAAATAATTTATTTGACTAATAAATATTTTAAATTAATTAAATAAAGTTAAATTTGAATAGTATAAAATTAAATTAAATTAAGTAAATGGTAGTTTTTAATTATTATTTTATAAAAAAAATTAATTGATCAATTTTAACTCCGATAAGTTGTCAACTCAATTTATTTACTCAAATATTTAACTGATAATTAATTTTTTTTAGCTTCGATGGAATGACTATATATATGATGAAAAGTTAGTGTAAAATGATCGTATATATGATGAAAAGTACAGAAAGACTTCGTGTCTAAGGTGGTAGAGATCTAGGGCCGGAAAGTACCAACGTAAGTGTTGATTTGAAAATTACTTCTAAAAGTTAGAACAATAAAAACTGTTAATTGTAGCGTTTGATACAAAATCACTACTCACATTATCTAATATTAACATTTTCAAGATTACTTCTAACAGTGCTATCATTACATGGGCGTACCATGAGTAGGGCCTTGACTGGACTTAAGCCCAGCAAGTCCTCCAACTAAGAAATTTAGTATTGACATATTTAAACCCAATATTTTAATTATATCAAAACCTAAATTTGCGCTTCTTTATTTTTGTATTCTCATCTTCTCCGTCTGTCGTTCTTCACCAATTGGTCGTTCTTCACCAAATCACTCAGGTTTATCTTACTCTTAAGATCATGTACATATTTAATAACTATTTTTATTTTCCTTTTACTTTTCCTTTCTTATGCTTTTCTTTTCTTTTTTTCCTTTTACTTTTCCCTTCTTCACCAAATTGCTCAGGCTTATTTTTCTTTCTTTCAATGACAGGTTTCAGTCTTCTAATCTACTCTTCTGCATTTGAAAATTAATCTTCACTCTTCAACCTTCACTGTTTAGGTATGTAATTGTGAATTTATATTTTATCATGTGGGATCAAAATGTTTGATATTTTGTTCGTGTGCTTGTGTATATGTATTTTGTTTTTTTTTTAGATTGATAATTGTTTTGCTCTGACTTGTGTTCAATTAGGAAAGATGAAATAGTTAATTTGATATTATTAGGATTTGGGATAATGAAATTTGATTTAGGTAGTAAATAATTTTTATTTGACATTTTTAAATTTTTATTTTTATGTTTGTAATGATAAGCAAAATTAGAAAGACAAATCAAAAAAGAATATTAATGATTATTTCTCGAATGACAATGATCAATCAATAAATAATCCAAAGTGTTCCAAATGCATTCTCTTTCAAGCCCAAAGTCTACATTGGAAACAAAAAAAAAAAAGAAACTTGATCATGAAGTGCTAGATACAATAGAAAATAATCATCCGTATTACGAGCGAGATCCTAGAAAATAAATTGTAATTTGGTAATATCCATGTGATAAATAAAATGGGATTCGGAAAGAATACATTGGTATGGGATCATATCAACCTATTTATAAATATCCTTTTGTTGATTTTAAGCAACAAAGACGCAGTTTTAAGTCTTCCTGGTTTATAAAGTTTCCATGGCTTGAATTTTCTAAATCAAAGGAAAGTACATTTTGTTTCCCATGCTATTTATTTGACACCCCATCTTTATAACAAAAGAAATTTACTGTTAAAGGATTCAAAAATTGAAAAAGAGTCCAACATCAACAACCAAGTCTTATCCCACTAGATTGGGTCGGCTAAAAAAATTCAAAAAGAGTGAATAGCAAAAATTATCTATTGAAATGACATGAAGGAGAAATTAGTTCACATCATAGTGATAGTATGAAAAAATGAAAGAGTTTGAAAAATGTTTCTCAGCATATTGACAAAAAAATAATGAAAGAGTCAGCAAAAATGGTAAAGCAAAATCGATTGCTTTTAAAGACTTCTGTAAGAGCTGTGTGGTGGATAACATCGTAAGGTTGTGCATTTAGAGGACATGATGAGTCATCCGATTCTCACAACCAAGGTAATTTTTTAGAATTGGTCAACTTTCAAGCAGAGTTATGCAAAGAAATTGGTGATATTATTTTGTCTAAAGCAGCTAAAAGTGTCAAGTATATAGCATTATCAATTCAACAAGAGATATTAAAAATTATTGTTGATATTGTGCGAAGTAAAATTCATGGTGAAATTGGAGATACTAAGTTTTATATTCTTGTTGATGAGGCAATTGATGAATCCCATAAAACGCAAATGGCTATTGTTTTACGATATGTAGAAGGTGATGGGGTTGTTAGGGAACGCTTTATGGAAGTTGTTGCTGTTAATGACAAATTCTGTAACTTTGAAAATACAAATTTGTAACATACTATCACCATAAGCTTTTGGTAGAAAACATGTGAGGTACCAAGGGTATGATAGTGCTAATAACATGAGGGGAGAATGGAATGGGCTACAAGCTTTGTTTCTCGAAGATTGCCCATATACATATTATGCTCATTATTTTGCTTATACTCCAACTTGTCTCAGTTGTAGCAGCTAAAGAGGTATCAAATGTATGAGTATTTTTTTTTCTAAGTTAACATCCATTGTCAATTTTGTGACTGTTTCTTTGAAACAACCCGGGCAATTACAATCAATTAGGGAAGCTGAAATAGTGGATTTGATATTATTAGGGGAACTTGGGACTGGTAGTGGGTTTAATCAAGCTTGTGCTTTACAACGTCCTAGGCCTACTCATTGGAGCTCACATTACTGTTCTATTGGTAGAGTTATTGAATTGTTTCATTCAATTTGTACACTTCTCGAAGATCTTATGGAGAATGAATCAAATTTAGTATACGTGTATGATCCCGACCTTGCCTATAGGTAGGTGCATAGGCCGGGCCAGCCAGCCAGCCTGGCGCTAGGAAAGGTTTGATAGACAGATCAGCAGCAGAATCCCCAGGTAGGTTCCTGAGCCTGGAAGCCCCCTGGAGGGCAGTGTCAAGACAGACACCGGTCCTCCTATTAAGCAGACGCTTAGTCACCCACACTCCTTGGTTCCTCTCCGACCCAGAGCTAAGTCAGACACCACAGTCGGACGCGTGCCGACTCACGTTCCCATGCCCTCACAAAGACCGGATATTTAACAGAATCAGACAGACATACCTTGGCAAACTCCTGACCCAGGGTACGACCCTGCTAACGGGGTTCCTCACGCCTTACTCACCTCTGATATTTCTAGCGGTCAGTCTGCCCATCCAGTACTATGGTACTGCGCACCCAGTACTCTCGTACTGCTCGAGCACCCCGCGTCATGCCGCGCCGCTCCTAAGTGCTCCCTATGAGCTGGCAGCTACCACCCTCTTGTCTCGTCAATACGAACAAGGGTTGTCAGCTCCCCCGGTTATATAAGCTTCGCACTCCCCATACCGCAGGTACGCGCGCGCGAGTTCTCGCACCTCTTGTCTCATTTTGATTCAGTTTCCACTACTATGCCTGCGGATACTGACTTGATCGTCGGAGTGTCTGACCGGGGAAATTCCCGGCGGGTTTACTAACGGTCGCTGTTTTGCAGTGCCATGACGAGGCGCGGTTGTCTCTTCGCCACCTCATTGGCTCGTGCCGCTCAGGAAGCCGTCCGGCCCGGTGGGTCGCCACCTCGCTTCGCGACAGGATCAAATTTGGCGCTAGAAGGAGGGACACCAGTAGCCTGATCGGAAGCGGAGATGGGAGACTCAGCCGGGTTTTAATGGTTGGTACTCCCAAAGAATACAAGCCTCTTTTCAGCTGACCCAAGATGGCCCATCAATCCACCGGAGGCCTTATTGTAGGACCGGTGCCGTCGATAGAGGGGGGGGGGTGAATATCGACCGTTCGAAATCTTTCGGAGTACTTCGTAAACTTTCGATCTAGACTTAGAGTGTTAGCGCAGCGGAAAATAAATAGAGCGAAGAAAAACAAAGACAGTGACACGGCGGATTTTTACTTGGTTCCCGACCCCCCAGGGTCAGTACATCCAAGGCCTATGCACGGGTACGCCCGTCCACTATTGGTCTCCTTCTCGGACTTTCCGGAGGCGGAGAAACCCGACTTACAGTGCAAGTTTACAATCAGAATATAAGTAAAATTAAGTGCGTAATAGTAAACTCAAATCGAACAAGTAAGATCTGAAAACTCGGCCGATCTGGACCTCCGAAGTGCCGCGCACTTCCTCCTGGAGCCTCCCGGTCGTAGAGCCTCGTCTTTAGCGCGTTGTCATCGGTCGGAATGATCAGAATGGCTCTGGAATGTTGTATATGAAGCAGAGGGGTCGAAGCCCCTTATATAGGCCTCCTGGGGGCGCCCTGGACGCTGGGGGCGCCCCGGAAGACTCGGTCAACTCTTATCCTTGCGCCTACCTCGTCGCTGGTGATAAGATCGTTGACCAGGGTGCCCCGGACCTCCAGGGCGCCTTCATGATGGCTTATCTGTGTTTTGAGTTCGAAACTGCACATACAGCTTTGAACCAGGGTGCCCCGGACGCTCAGGGCGCCCTGCTTGACACCTGTTCTGCCTGCTTCACATTTACTATGTTTTTACACTTGGCTCAGGGCGCCCTGGCTGTTCAGGGCGCCCTGGTTGGTGAGGGCGCCCTCAACACTGGGGGCGCCCTCCATAAGCCTGCAAACTGGTTACCTTACTTGCTTTGTCTCCAGTTCTTGTTACCTGCAAGATACACAAACACAAAGCATATATACATATAATATTAGGCTTAAGGACTTGGTTCGGACTTCAGATTTGCACGAAACCCTAGGTCGAACCGGCACGAGTTCCTATCCCCGAGAACTCGCCCTTCACCTACTCCTTTCAGGAGATGGTTGCCACCCGGCCCTTCGGGTGGACTTTTACTTAGCTTCCGATTACTCCGGATCTCGAGACGCCCAACCCCTGACCCGTCTCTACTCCTGTCCTTAGTCATCGCTCAGCTAAGTTGCTTAGTCCCTCGGACCAAGTCTTTATTTCCTAGCAGTCCTTCGCCAGGTGCCTAGCAGCCCTTCGCTAGGTCTTTGTTACCAAGCGGTCCTTCACTAGGTGCCTAGCAGCCCTTCGCTAGGTCTTAGGGTTACGATACCTAGCAGCCCTTCGCTAGGTGCCTAACAGCCCTTCGTTAGGTCTTGAGGATTCGATACCTAGCAACCCTTCACTAGGTGCCTAGCAGCCCTTCGCTAGGTCTTTAGGGTTCCGATGCCTAGATTAACTAGGACTTTTCTTCAACTCAGGTTACTTCACTTTTACTCCCCTTTGTCTATTCATTGTATCACTGACTTAAGTGAATTGTCAAACATTAAAACACTTAAAGAGGAACATCATTGATGTAACTTGCACCAACACTTATTGCAAATCCCACCGTAGCGGCGCTTGATTTGCTCTCTTCTAATGAGCCGGAGAGGATAGACAGAGTAATGGAAAGAATATCCTATATACTCTCTGCATATCGAAAATCTGGCCTTCTGGATGTATTATATACACTCTGCATATCGAAAATTTGGCCTTCTAGATAGATCTCACATACTCTTTGCGCGTATCAAGGCGGGTTTTCTAGGAGAATGATTGCTCTTCATTTCCCTCGGCGCGGCTCTCAGCGGACGCGTGGTGCTCCATGCTCCCTGAGATGTCTCCGACGACCGGGAAGCCTCAGCGCAGCTCTCAGCGGACGCGTGGCGATCCACGCTCCCTGAGATGTCTCCGACGACCGGGAAGCCTCGGCGCGGCTCTCAGCGGACGCGTGGCGCTGCACGCTCCTTGAGATGTCTCCGACCACCGGGAAGCCTCGGCGCGGCTCTTAGCCGACGCGTGGTGATCCACGCTCCCTGAGATGTCTCCGACGACCGGGAAGCCTCGACGCGGCTCTCAGCGGACGCATGGCGATCCACGCTCCCTGAGATGTCTCCGACGACCGGGAAGCCTCAGCGCGGCTCTCAGTGGACGCGTGGCGATCCACGCTCCCTGAGATGTCTCCGATGACCGGGAAGCCTGGATGCGGCTGTCAGCGGACGCATGGCGATCCACGCTCCCAGAGATATCTCCGACGACCGGGAAGCCTCGGTGCGGCTCTCAGCGGACGCGTGGCGATCCACGCTCCCTGAGATGTCTCCGACGACCGGGAAGCCTCGGCGTGGCTCTCAGTGGACGCGTGACGATCCACGCTCCCTGAGATGTCTCTGACGATCGGGAAGCCTCGGCATGGCTCTTAGCGGATGCGTGGCGATCCACGCTCCCTGAGATGTCTCCGACGACTGGGAAGCCTCGGCGCGGCTCTCAGCGGACGCGTGGCGATCCATGCTCCCTGAGATGTCTCCGACGACCGAGAAGCCTCGGCATGGCTCTCAGCAGACGCGTGGCGATCCATGCTCCCTGAGATGTCTCCGACGGCCGGGAAGCCTCGGCGAGGCTATCAGCGGGCGCGTGGCGATCCACGCTCCCTGAGATGTGTCCGACGACCGGGAAGTCACAAAACCCTCGAATCGGCTCTCGGTAGGATGTGTGCCGGCCCACGCTCCCTGAGAGGTTCCCCGACCGGGCGGCTATATTCTCGCTCCGTACGAGCCTTTTCCCTCGGATCGGCTCTTAGTAGGATGCGTGTCAGCCCACGCTCCTTGAGAGGTTTCCCGACCCAGCGGCTATATTCTCGCTCCGTACGAGCCTTTTCCCTCGAATCAGCTCTCAGTCGGATGCATGCCGGCCCACGTTCCCTAAGAGGTTCCCTGACCGGGTGGCTATATTCTCGCTCCGTGCGAGCCTTTTCCCTCAGATCGGCTCTCAGTCGGATGCATGCCGGCCCACGCTCCCTGAGAGGTTCCCCGACCGGGTGGCTATATTCTCACTCCGTGCGAGCCTTTTACCTCGGATCGGCTCTCAGTCGGATGCATGCCGGCACACGCTCCTTGAGAAGTTCCTCGACCGGGCGGCTATATTCTCGCTCCGTGCGAGCCTTTCCCTCGTATCGGCTCTCAGTAGGATGTGTGCCGGCCCATACTCCCTGAGAGGTTCCCCGACCGGGCGGCTATATTCACGCTCCGTGCGAGCCTTTTCCCTCGGATCGGCTCTCAGTCAGATGCATGCCAGCCCACGCTCCCTGAGAGGTTCCCCGACCGGGCGGCTATATTCTTGCTCCGTGCGAGCCTTTTCCCTCGGATCGGCTCTCAGTCAGATGCATGCCAGCCCACGCTCCCTGAGAGGTTCCCCGACCGAGCGGCTATATTGTCGCTTCGTGCGAGCCTTTTCCCTCGGATCGGCTCTCAGTCGGATGCATGCCGGCCCATGCTCCTTGAGATGTTCCCCGACCGGGCGGCTATATTCTCGCTTCGTGCGAGCCTTTCCCTCAGATCGACTCTCAGTCGAATGAGTGTCGGCCCACACTCCTGAGAGGTTCTCCGACCGGGCGGCCATATTCTCGCCTCACCCGAATCCTACCCCCAAGCCGGCTCTCGACCAGGCTCGCGGTGATTTCCACCCTTGGAAGCTTCAATCAGACATTCTCACACTCACCTCGCTAACTCGGCGAAAGCGGAACCAGCTCCTGGCTCGATCCTCGATTCGGGGGCATTACCTCAACCAAGCGCCTCGCTTCAAACCTGCATGCGGGCTAAGGATAGCTAGGCCCTCGCGACCACGACCTCTTGAGCGGGCGCGCCCCATCCGACTCTTGAATGGTCCAAGGGACCAACATGAACCCAGGATTTCCTTCGTGCTCGCCCGAGTCGAGGGCACTAAGGGAACATCACCTGCGCCTAAGAGCTCGATTGGCCGATACACAATGGTCCTGACATGGAGGGCGCTCACTCCCTGAAAAAGGGTGGACGGTCATACCCTTCCCCCATTTGGATCGCTTACGCTTTAGCACCAAACATACATGGGCATAAGTACATGAGAATAAGGACGAGGGAAAGGGAAAATAGCATTCATAATAAGCAATTCGGTCCCCGCCTACATTAGAAACCAACAAAGGGCGGCATGCAACTATAGTTTAGGCGTAGAAGACTGCGATGGGACCCCACCCTACGCCTTCTCACGCCCCTTGCGAGCCACCTGCACCTTGGCTTCCAGAACTTCGTAACGCTCGCACACCCGCGAGAGGTCGCCTCGGCAGGCGGCCAACTCCTCTTCCTTAGCCTTCAGATTGGTGAGAAGTGTAGTGGCCGACTGGCTGGTCTCCAGGAGATCCGCCTAGGCCTTGGCCAACGTAGAGCGTGCTTGAAGTTCCCGAGTCCGAGCTTGACGCTCGCTGCGCTCCAGGTGAGCTATTTGTTGTCGCAGCTGGGCAGCTGAGGCCCGAGCCGCGGCCAGCTCCGCCAGATGATCCTGAAGCTGCACTTCGGCATGAGCGACACGCCCATGAAGGGTCGTGCTCTTAGACCGCAGAGCGTTCCAGGCCTCTTCACCTGGTTGCGGCTGCGTGTGGAGGAGCTGAGCTTCTAACGCCTCCCGTCGGGATTCTGACTGATGGAGGGACCAAGTCTGGGCACTGAAGGAAATGCTCATGTCGTATAAGGCACCGGTTAACTGCAAAATAGGCGAAGGGTTAGCCGGGAAAAAATTAAGCAAGCAAGAGTTATCAAAAAAGCATACCTGACAAGCCTCCGCCACGAGGCTATTGATTCTGGCAATAGGATCTTGGTGATCAAATGACCGCAGACCTTGGTACAAATGGTCGCTGAGGGGGGTATGCAGATAAACCACTCGAGCAGATCCTAGCGGCTCAGAGTCAGGAACCTCTTAAGTAGCGTGGGGGTCTGCTCGCGAAGGCAGGATGAGATGTATTAGGTCAGGAACCGTGACCCCCTCGGGAAGAGAAGGAAGGGGGATAGCAGGCAGCGGGCCAGACAAGCCGGCTGAGACAGGAGGAACCATTGGACGAACAATCCCGGAAGCAGGAGGAACGGGGACGACCGTCATAGATACCAGGGAGACGGGAATCCTCGGCAGAAGGGAAGGACGAGGTTTGCCCGTCTGCCTGCTCGAAAAGACGGCCTGAGTCAAAGAAGATGCCGACAAGGTATCCCCTGCGGCGGAAGGAGCAGAGACAACGGGCACGGACACCCGCGAGTCAGGAGGCCTCACTGGAGGAGAAGAAGAGGGGGTTTTCCGAGGGAAGGCAGGCATAGTTCCAAAAGGAGGCGAGCGGTCGCGAGACTGGCTCCGACGACGACTAGGCTCCAAGGGAGAGGGATCCGTGGCCAGAACCTCAACATCGAAGTCCAACGCCTCCTCCCCTGGTGCCTTCCTGTCATAAGAAACGTCGATAGGACTTAGCGCAGGGGAGGAAGTGTTGGGTTCTCTGATAAGTACCATTTTTGTGATTATTTTAGATGTTAAAATCCATGTTTGATCCATGTTTTTATTGCTTAATTATGATTTTACCCTAGATTTTAGAACTTATCTTTATTTTGGACTTAATTGCAAAATTACATATTTTTTAGATTATTTGGCCACTAATTTTCTGATATATTTTTGTAGGCATGAAAGGATCCTGGACCTAGGGCATATTGGGTCAAACTTGAGTTGGATGTGAACCGGATCGAATTATCAAGCCTACGATTAATCCGGGTCGTCTGATTCAAGAGCGGCTAGATCTGAGCCATCCGGGACGATCTGAAGCAATCCGAGCTAGGATTAGGGTTGATCAAGCTCTATGATCAAGATCTGAAGGTTTCATCCCAATCAGAGCTAAATCAACCGTTGGATCAAGCAAGGAGGGCTCTAGAGCGTCCATTCACAGATAGAGTTGATCTGGACCATCCGTTGCATATCTGGAGGATCCGAGCTACCACAAGGCAGATCCTGACCCTAGATCATCATCATAAAAGTTTGGCTCAAATCAGATCAAGATCTACCGTTGGATTTCATCAAATCAATCACAGCCGTCCATTATTTCCTATTTAATCAGAAACGCTGCCCAGCTTCTCCTCGTCGCGTCTTCGCCGCAACGCACTTCTTCTTCGATAGTTTCTCAGTTTTCTTCAGTTTTTCTTCAATCCGAGGCGCGACCGCATCATTCTCTCCTTTGGATCAAGTTTCAGATCATTGGAAAAGGGTTTCCGAGAAGAATCTAGCTCTAAATTGCCCAAGAACAGGACTGATCGAGGTCTCGTCAGTTTTGCCATCACTTCCTGGAATTCAATGTTGCGCACCATTTCATCCATCTGAGAAGTTCAGAGGGGTTCCCTGAAGTGCTCGGACCAATCTCAAATCATCATCGCAGCTGAGTTGAAGGAATTGGATGGGTTTTCACAATTGAGCAGAGCTGAGCTAGATTTGCTTCGCAGAGGCAGTTTTCCGGCGATGTGTTGAGCTTGCGGGTTCGAGGCTCATATCTTGTGTGACGGCAAGACGAACTTGAGCTCAGAGAAGGGATAGATGCTAGTTTAGTTAGTTAATTTCAGTTTGTTTGCTGTAATACCATTTCTGAATTCTTTCGTTTCTGAATTTTTCTGTTTCATTAGTTAACTTCGTTCTCTTAAGTGTTTTTGCTTAATTAAGTTTCATTTTGTCAAGTTAATTAACTAGGAATCTCGTTTAGTAAACAATAGTTCTTAGTTTCAGTTTCTTTGATGTTTAATTGTTGCGTGCCATTTCCTTTCCTTGCGTATCAGTTTCCAAAGCCTTGTCCTGCGTATCAACTCATTTCAGCAGTTTAGTTTTTTGCTTCTGAATTCTGTGGTAAATGCACATAAATTCTTCTAATCCTTTCCGTACTCTGATTGTGCGAACTTGATCTTATTTTTGCTTGTGAGTTTCTGAACTCAGTGTATCCGGTTTTCAGATTTCAGTTCCTGCACATGATACGTTTCTGAAGCAGCAGATTTATTTTCTGCACATAATCAGTTCTTGCACATGATTCGTTTCTGAACCTGCTTTTGTATC
Organism: Boesenbergia rotunda; assembly: GCA_024364735.1. Lineage (NCBI taxonomy): Eukaryota > Viridiplantae > Streptophyta > Magnoliopsida > Zingiberales > Zingiberaceae > Boesenbergia > Boesenbergia rotunda. The sequence continues at coordinate 144,806 of JAGFNQ010002791.1, forward strand.
AAGTTAAGAGTCAAAATTGATTGGAATCAGTAAACTTACCTTCAGCAAACTATTGCACTAGATTTCAAGCTTCCAATGGCATTCGGCAGATTTTGAACTCCCTAATCCATTTCTGTTTCTGTTTATTTCTGATCATCACAGCTAGCTGCAATTCCATTTGCTTGAGTCGATTCCTGAAGTGATCATCCATTCTCGCATGTCAGTTGGTTTTTGCTAGATCAGTCAAATTCTGCACGCCCAAAATTCTGCTATCATCATTTCTGAAATCCCTGCATTCAGTTATCTGCATTTCTGCAAATCGGATTCCTAATTCTGCATTCATCCTTGCATTGAGCTTGTTTCTGAATCAATTCTGAATTCTAGTTTTCTTCTGAGTATTTCATTGCAGTTTGTCCAATCATATTGCATTTAGTTGCTGTCGAAATTCTGCATTGGAGATATGGTGACATTTCTGCAGTAGTTATAGCATAAACTTGTCCTGCATTGAATCAGAGTTAGGATTTCACACTTCTTCATTTATTCTTGCATGCCATTCTGCCATAGCTTTGTCTTCCAGCTGAACTGATCTGTGTAGTTACTGAAGTGTTAGTCAAAGATTTGACATTTAGTATCAGTTCCTTTTGGCAATTAAATTTCCTTCTCTTTGTATCAAGTTGATTTAACTTTTCCACCTTGTATCAAGCTGAGTTTCGGCCTGGAATTACAACCTCTGGAGTTCATCACCAATTGCAATGTACTCTAGCATTTGAGTTTAAGATCCTTCCTCTTTGTAGCAAGTTTACTTCATTTCGTTTGCATGTGGCACGCAAGTGAAATCATGGAATGATTTTAGTATCAATTTGGTTTAGATCGCTTTCATTTGGAATGTCTTGAGTTTGATGTTGTTGTTTCATTGCTTAGAATTTGTTCTACCTTTGAAATCAGAATTGGTCCAAAATTGATTGAGTGGTTTAGTGGATTAAGTGTAAATGGGTTGAATCATTAAATGCCATCACTTGTTTAGTCATGAGTTAAGTTTCCCTTTTTCTCATTTCATTTTCACTCCGAATCGCAATTCAAACCCAAATCACATTCGAAACCCAAAATTCACAAACGACACCTAAATACGAGCTTGAATCGAACAACGTCAACTAGCCCCGAGAAAAATACGATCTGTGGCCCCTATATTACATTTTCATATTTTTGATTGTAAAAGGGTTTCCACCAGTTATTCATTTTATTAATATTTAAATTTGATGAGCCCATACATTTCGTGACAAAATAAATTAGTATATTTGGGCCCGTCATTCTCCCGGCACAAAATCATAAAAATGCAGCGGAAACAAGAACCCACGAGCGATCCATTCGAAAGAAAAACTCGTACAAAGCTTATCTATCTAATAGATTTATCTATAGTGTATACCTTTGTAGCGTGCCCTTTGCTTATCCCGCTCGTCCAAGGTGCGCCGGATCTCTTGCACGTTCAAATGTCCGTGCCTCTACTCGTATCAACACGGACACAATCTCTCAACTTCGGGAGAGCTATCTTAGTTGTGCTAGCAACTTGAGGTAGCTCGCAGAACACCAAGAACCCTACAGTAGGGTTTCGGCCAAAGGAGGAAGATGAGGGAGGGAAGAAGGAGTGGAAGAAGAAGAAGAAGTCATCCAAAGTCACAAGGCCCTCTTTTATACTCATCCCATGAATATGAAGAGGTTTGTGTCTCTTTGGCTTCCCAATAAAGAGCACTTCTTTTCATGTGACTCTTTATCATTTCCCATGCAAGAAAAGAATCTTTTCTTTTCCCTTCATTAAACACTTTAATGAATATCCCTTTAATCCCGACCGGGCCCCTTGGGCTTCCGACCAAGTCTGCCGAGTGCCGAGCTCCCGACCCAGTCTGCCGAGCTCCGACCCAGTCTGTCGAGCTCCGACTTAGTCTGTCGAGTGCCGATCCAGTCTGCCGAGCTCCGACCCAGTCTGCTGAGCTCCGACTCAGTCTGCCGAGTACCGACTCAGTCTGCCAAGTGCCGACTCAGTCTGTCGAGTGCCGACTGAGTCTGCCGAGTGCCGACTCAGTCTGCCGAGCAGATCTCCCGATCTGACTTCTCGAGTTCCCAACTCGGGCTCGGACCTCCCGAGTTCCCAACTCGGGCTCGGACTTCCCGAGTTCCCAACTCGGGCTCGGACTTCCCGAGTTCCTAACTCGGGTTCCCTAACTAACCTCCCGAGTTCCCACTCGGGCTCAGGTCTCCCGAGTTCCCAACTCGGGCTCCCGAAGCATCATGTCCTTAGTGTGTGACCTAATAGGTTCTCACGACGTTGGCAATGCGCCTAAACCCTTTAGACACATAAGCAATGAGCGGCATCTAGCAATGCATCATTGCTACCCAAGTAACAAGAAAAGTCGAGATCCGACTAAACCTCCATGACTATGATAATGTATGACCTTGTCCTTCTATCCTTGATATCTAGATTGACCAATGAGGCATAGACCGTGTCATCCTCAATCAATCTTGTGTTTCTTGATCCCCGAGTAGACTCACTCAAACAAATGAGCTCAATATTTCATATTGACTCATTTGAGCATGGTCATGCGTTTTAGTAGTCCTACTCGATCAAGGGGCCCATAGATATCACTCCCGTCATATGGGAGGGATAGATCCCATCTACATCACTCACATCCCTCCGCATAATTCATTACATACCCAGTGATCGTCTTTATAGTCCACCCTGTTATGAGTGACGTTTGACGATACCAAAGTACATAACTCCTTATGTAGGGAACCGTAGTGACTTCAGGTCTAAGGACTATTCATACTAATAGTCACATGAGAAAGTTTATGATACTCATATGACAATCTATGAAACTTTCTCATGGTGGGTCAATTTAGTACACATTCTCCAATGTATACCCATGTGTCAACTTGATATCACATATCCACGACTTGTGAGCTCAAGTCATCAGTTGACCTACATGCTAGTCTCCATGCATTAATATTGTCCCTGAATATTAATGCTTGACTAAGAATAATTTAGTGTAGTGTTCTCTACATTATCTCACTATCAATTCAACCAATCGATATAATATAGATAAGAACCTACTACACAAAGACATTATTATACTTAGTCATTCGGCACAGAATACAAAGTAAGTATAATAACCAAACATGCCTTTATTAATGATATAATATGATACAAAATGCCCCTAGTCAATCATCACATAATTGGCTCTAGGGCTCCTACTAACAGGAAGATGCGGGAGTGGCTGGAGAAGTGTTAGCCGACGTAGCGTTTGCTGAGAGCATAGCTGCCATTGACGCTTCGAACGTGGCCTCCTTCTCTGCAGCCACTGCTACCAGAAAGTCACGCAACATCTTGGAAAAGGCACTAGGGCATCGGAGAAGAGGGTCTGAGGAGAGGGGAAGAAAGCGACGGGAAGCAGAGGCGGTGAAAGAGGTATTCGCCGAAGACTATATAAGGAGCCACAATTAATCTCAGCTGTTGGGAAAGGGGCTGCGAGTAATGGCCAACCCTACGACGTGGCAAGGGGGCGCGATAAGACAACAATGGATCCAGCGGGCAGATGGTTCGCTGCCCAAGTCAATCAAAACAGGCGGCTAACACTTTAATGCCTGGAAAGCCATTGAGCGAGAGACACGTGCCCCTACTACTTAATGTGTCTCTCAAGCCATGGGAGAGATAGCTAAGTTGCCAACCGGGCGGCACGAACAAACAGGAAGTGAGACTAACTCAAAACCCCCACGGGCCAGCTCCCGTTGATCCCTTGGTCCGAGTCCCGGACGGACGCGTGGCGGCTCACGCTCCCCGGACCCCACTCGGCCCAGGGGCCAAACCCCCATGGGCCAGCTCCCGTTGATCCCTTGGTTCGAGTCCCGGACAGACGTGTGGCGGCCCACGCTCCCCGGACCCCACTCGGCCAAGAGGCCAAACCCCCACGGGCCAGCTCCCACTGATCCCTTGGTCCGAGTCCCGGATGGACGCGTGGCGGCCCACGCTCCCAGGACCCCACTCGGCCAAGAGGCCAAACCCCTACGGGCCAGCTCCCGCTGATCCCTTGGTCTGAGTCCCGGACGAACACATGGCGGCCCACACTCCTCGGAATCCACTCGGCCAGGAGGCCAATTCCCCATGGGATGATTCCCGCTAGCCCCTCGGTCGGACGCAAGAAGGTGTACATATCCACAATGGGTCCCAGCCAAGCGACCAGGCCTTCACACAAAGGCACGAACCGGGGGTTCATGCACACACCCGGAAAGACTAGCAGACGGACGCTTGAAATTTCCATCGCTCCCATGACCGGGCTGGAGGCAGGCGGAAATTATGCCAATTGGTAGGCTTTGGGTCTGGCTCACCCGCACAGTCACTCAGATCCCTGGCAATCGAAAAGGAACACAGCCACACTTGCTCGAGTAAGTAGGGAAGGAGGATCACGTTCAAACGAAAAGGGGCGTTACAAAATTGGGGCAGGGGGCCCTTTGTTTACAAGAAAAAGAAAACAAGAAGTTCGACCCTCACTTGAAGGGTTGTTTGGTCACGTCAGGAAGGTCCTTGCACATGTCCCGAAGCTGAACTGCGGTGGAGGCCAGATCGGGGGGTAAATACCCACCCAGCTTGAGTTGACGGACGACGTTAACTCCCTATTGCATCATCACGTCCATGAACCATTGGGAGATTTCAGTAGTGTGGGTCGGGGCATTAATGCACTCAAGTCGGTGGGCCTCCCGCCGATCAGCTTCCGCCTCTTTATAGACACGCAGCTCTACCAACTCGGCTTGCATTGCTCCCCAGGACGCCTGACGTTTACACAGCTCTTCTAACTCCGCTTGAGCCGCGTCGCAGGTCGCCTGGCGGCCGTGCCAATCCTACAGTTGGTCCTGCAGCAAGCCAACTTCTCGCCTCTCGGCCGCCAGTTGCTCTCGCAGAGCCGAAATCTCCTCGACGGCCCAACGCAGGTCGGCCTTGGTCTTCAGAAGGTCCTTCAGCAGCCCATCCTTGCGCTTGCGATCCTGGAGCTGGGCCTGCTCAGCCTGGATGACTCGTTCCTGCGCTCGTACCACCTCAGCGTCGCCAGAGACAATATGCGCTTTAGCGATCTCCAGCTCCTCCTGAGTCTGGCGCAACAGGTCCTGGAGGCCACCGCCCTCAAGCCGTTCAGCGAATCATCGTTAGAAATCAATTGAGTGTGCCTAAGCTGAGCCTCGAGGTCCTCCACACGCTGCTCGGCGTGGTATCGGGCCCTGGCGTGGTCCAACATGGACACGCACATGCCGTAGCCTTGAGACCAAGCCTACAACAGAAGAAACTGGGTGACACGTCGGCTAAAGGAAAGAGTAAGACACACAACAACCCATAAGCACGTATCTGCGTGGATGTGGCCATAAAGTCGTCCGCCCAGGCACTTGAACCGACCGAGCCACCTGCTCGCAGGCCTGCCATGAATCTGTCCGCTACCGTACCGTACAACCGGATATCTTGCGACCGTATGGAGGCAGTGCCGCTCGGTATTGTCATGCTAAGGAGCCAGTCAGACAGAGAGGGCGGCAACATGTGCTGCAAGCCTTCGCCGGAGGGTCCTTCCTGTTGGGTCGGGGGCACCTCCCCCGGAGGGAGCACGGCTAGCTCCAACGACACCATTAAGGGAGGAGGAGGTGGCAGTGTGGGGAGATCAGCAGTCGGCGCCATGCCTTTCCGCCTTTTCCTGGGTCGGCTGGAGGAAGCCTCCAGGGGGTCGGGCGAGGCAGGCGTGGATTCATCGCCCCGAGGGCGTCGCAGAGAACGACTCAGAGGACGGGTATCCTCTGAGCCAGACTGGGGGGTTTCTTCCTCCTCTTCTGGCAAGGAAACAGGTGACCTGGAACCAGAGAGAGTCGCCTCGTGTTCCGCAAGATGCTCAAAGACGGACACCCCTCACTCTTCCAACAGTTCTGGACCCTCGCCTCCATTTCCTCAGCACTCATTCCATAACCCTCGCCTCCATAACCCTCCTCAGCACTCTTCCAACAATAGTCAAGTAGTGATAAGGAAATAAGAAAGAAGAAAGGAGCGCTCATCAAGAGAGGCAGGCCATACAAACGGCGCAAGACTAAGGCCAAACGCAGACAAGATGTTCTCGACCAGTAGCGGCCCAACAGAAAAGTGCCGACCTCCGAATCTGGAAAGGGCATGCGTGAAGGTGGGGAATTTCCAAGGATCTGTATAGTGGGGAGGTGCCGGAGTAGCGTCCCTTCGGAAACCAACGGGCCAGGTCGGGGACACAGCAGGGCGGATAAAAAAATACTTATCCTTCCAACCTTTGGTGGAGGAGGGGAGCGAGGAAAGGAAGGAAGTCCCGGGGCGGGCTTGGAAGAAAAACTTGCCTAATTCTTGCCTCTTCAGGTAAAAGAAGTGATGAAAGAGTTCGGCCTGAAGAGGAAAGCTATACCATTGGAAGATAATGGCAGTCCCACAAAGAAGGCGGATGGAGTTGGGAGTCAATTGGGACAGATTGAGGCGAAGGTATTGGCAGACCGAAGCAATGAAAGGATGAATGGGGAAGCACAACCCCGCTTGGAGGTGGTCTCGCGATAAGGTGATATAATGCTCCGGAGGTTTGGCAGGCTGATCGGAGGAAGCCGGTAGCAAGGTGTCGTGGTCGGATGGGATATGAAACTCTACCTTAAGGGCCTCGAGATCGTCGTGGTTGAGGACCGACTTCGTGGTAACGTACCAGGGGGCTGGGTCACGAGACGAGGAAGCCATGGGAAGTAGAATAAGGAAGGAAACCTAACCTGTGAAGAGGTCGTCAGAGGAAAAAGTCGAGCCTGAAGATGCCGCCGCAACCTTAGCCGGAGGAAGGAAGACAGTACACTGGAGTGAAAGGTGAAAAGGCGGTGGTAAAAGTAAGAATTTATTCAGTTACACCGATCATTAGAACCGCCTGACGGTGGGCCACAGCAGAGGCGGCGGGCAATGATAGCCGCCTAATCAGGCCCAGAGGGGCCCAGGAAACGAAGCGCCTCGCGCCCAACTTCATCCCTCGAGGGACAAACGGAAAGCACCTCGGCGCTTGGAGGAGGAATGGGGAAGAGGCACGTGGAACAATCCACAGTCGAAAGCATTAATGACCGGGATTTCAACCTGCTCAGGGATACTGAGCAATAAAAGGCAAAAAGACAAATGACATGACATCACTGGCCGACCGAGATCCCTAGGCTCCGACAAGATCGACAAAAGGCTCCTAGAGGGGACTAGGATTTCCCGGCGCGCCAGGCTTACCTCCACGGGCGAGGGTCCAGTCAGTCGGACTCGCCGTTTCCTTCGACTAGACTCGAGGGGGATGCTTATGATCCCGGCCTTGCCTACAGGTAGGTGCATAGGCCGGGCCCGCCAGCTAGCCTAATGCGAGGAAGGGTTTGATATACAGATCAGCAGCCGAATCCCTGGGTAGGTTCCCGAGCCCGGAAGCCCCCCGGAGGGCAGTGTTAAGCCAGACACCGGTCCTCCTATTAAGCAAACGCTTAGTCGCTCACACTCCTTAGCTCCTCTCCGACCTAGAGCTAAGTCATACACAACAGTCGGATGCGTGCCGACTCACATTCCCATGCCCTCACAAAGATCGGATATTTAACAGGATCAGACAGACATACCTCGGCAAACCCCTGACCTAGGGCGTACCCTACGCTTCCATTCTACCAGTCGGACGCGTGGCTACCCACGCTTACTGGCCATTATCCGACTCGGTCCCCCGCACTCGGACCCGCCAAGTCGGCGCTTGGGGTATGGGCTATCCCGCCCTACACCCCCTACATCATTATATCCAGGGTATGACCCTGCTAACGGGGTTCCTCACGCCTTACTCACCTCTGATATTTCTAGCGGTTAGTCCGCCCATCCAGTACTGTCGTACTGTGCACCCAGTACTCTCGTACTGCTCGAGCACCCCGCGCCATGCTGAGCCGCTCCTAAGTGCTCCCTATGAGCTGTCAGCTACCACCCTCTTGTCTCGCCAATACGGACAAGGGTTGTCAGCTCCCTCGGTTATATAAGCTTTGCACTCCCCCTACCGCAGGTATGCGCACGCGAGCTATCGCATCTCTTGCCTCATTTCAATTTAGTTTTAACTACTATGCCTGCGGATATTGACTTGACCGTCGGAGTGCCTGACCGGGGAAAATCCCCGACGGGTTTACTAACGGTCGCTGTTTTGTAGTACCATGCCGAGGCGCGGTTAGCTCTTCGCCACCTCACTGGCTCGTGCCACCCGGGAGACGGTTTGGCCCGTGGGATCGCCACACCGCTTCGCGACATGATCACTGACCATGACCTCCTGGGTGGCAGTTGGCACGTCCAATGCCACATCATTGAACCTCTTGATGTAGGCCTTGAGGGTCTCCTTTGGACCTTGCTTCAGGGCGAACAAATTAAGGCTCGTCCTGTGGTGCCGTCGACTGCTAGCAAAGTGCTGCAAGAACACTCTTTTAAGCTCCTCAAAGCTCATAATCGACCCCTCGGGGAGCCGGTCGAACCACCTCTGGGCTGCACCAAAGAGGGTTGTCAGGAAGGCTCGGCACTTGACGCCTTCCAGATATTGATGAAGCATAGCCGCGTTATCGAACTTCATCAAGTGCTCCTCCGGATCCGTGGTCCCCACATACTCAGGGACGGTAAAGAAATGGTGGTGGCGAGGCATGGGGTCCTCCAAGATCCAGGGAGCGAAAGGACTACGTACCAACGCGATTGAAGCAGGGTCAGCCGGAGCCTTTCCCTTGTCTGGTCGCCTCCCACGCACCTGGTTAGAAACTGAGGCCTCTGTTGACACCGAATGGGCCTCACCACCTTGGTCCGGGGGACGACCACAGGGGGAGGTGCAGAGCCACCCTCAGGCCTAACAGGCCTGCCTTGTCCTCCAGAAGGCCGACGCGCAACTGGCTCCGGACCCTGGGGCCCCTGGCTGGTGGCTTATGAGGGCCTCTGAGAAGCCCTCTGAGCTCACGTAGCCATTAACACCTCGTACTCCTCACGAGAGACATCCACAGTCACCTGGTTGGGGTCAGACATCTCCACATCCGATTAGGCTGCTGGTGTCCCTTCTTCTAGCGCCAAATTTGATGCTGTCGCGAAGCGAGTTGGATACCCCTATAGCTAAGTGGGCCTCCGGGAAGAGCGAGATCGCTGAGGTGGTCTACCAAGCTGGATCGCCTTTAGCCTGCAAGACAAAGACCGTTAGAACCCGCCGGAAAAGTCTCTGGCTAGGCACTCCGACGGTTAAGTTAGTACTCGACGGTGGCAATGGAAAGCAATAGAACAGTATGAACATGCACTATCGCGCATACCTGGGAAATGCGGAGTGAGGAGGCTTATATAGCCGGGGAAGCTGACAGCTCCTGCCCCGCCTATCACCTGTTGTCATATAGCGAGGACAAGGTAATGCATGCCCAAATGTGGCAGGATAAAGTAGCATATACTGTATTAAGGAAAGGGGCACTGTCAACTTAAGGGTTGGTGCCGTTGGACGCCGCTCGGCCTGACATCAGGGTATGCGGTCGTGGTACGGGGGGACAGGATGTGGCAGGAAGATCAATACCTCGGCGAGATATCTATCACTTGAGACCAGGATGGCTTCAGTCCTGCGTCAACCCCGTACAACGTCTGGTAGTCTAGTGTCAGGGAGTGGTTGTGCCGACTGGGGCACTCAGTAATGAGGCCAGCTGAGGGCCTATAATGGTGCCGACTGGGGGCACTAAGTGACGAGGCCGGCTGAGAGCCTATGATGGTGCCGACTGGGGCACTAAGTAATGAGACCAGCTGAGGGCCAATGAGGGTGCCGACTAGGGGCACTAAGTAACGCCTCCTCCGGTTCGGGCTTACCCTCGGAGCGTGTGCCGCCACGCATCGACGGGGAGCCAACCCGGGAGGGATCTTAGAGCATAAACATCCGACTCGGGATCCGACTAATACTAAAGAGCGTGGGCCACCACGCGTCAGTTCAGGGGCCTGAATCCAAGCAACCCCTATCCGACGGGCTTTACAGCCCACCAACCATCTTCTTTCTGACTAGGCACCAGGCTGCCAGGCCAGGCTACACGCAAGCTGGCCCGGGATCAATAACCATACCAGCTAGTTGTTTCCTCCATCTTTTTCAACATCAAATTTGGCCTATAACTTGTTTCGATGGGTTTGTCGTTGGATTTAAAGCATTGGCAATTGGGGCATTGGCAGTAGATAAGCTGAGCTGAGCTTGAGACTACGCGAGCCACTGCTCCCAAATGGGCTGGAGCACACGCAACATAATTGGGCCAAGCTCATATTAGTAGGATGCTATGATTAAAAAATTTAGTGTAATTTTATCGAACCACATTAGATGGACTTGATATTCTTCGAAAATCTATATTTACATCTGCACGATGATGAGCGATGCGCTCACGCAATGTTGCCAACTCAATTTTATTTTATTATTAAATTTCTTTTGTTCTCTCTTCCCTTTCGCTCTTCGTTCAAAACCCTTACTCGATTTTTAATCTCTCGAGTTTCTCAAATCTAAAATTTTCTCGCTCTTATCCCTTCCTTCGTTGGCATCTTTCGTCACTCTCGCTAAGCATAAAATACAAGTGCAAACTTCTTCTCGAACAGGCTGGAAGCTCCTGATGGACCTCAGAATAGCTGTGACGAATGTGGGTCTCAAAATTTAGATATGTGTAAGCTGGAAATCCTTTTTGCAATCAAAGAATGAAAACGTAGTAAAGGGGCCACAGGTCATATTTTTCCTAGGGCTAGTTGAGGTTGTTCCATTCGTGCTTGAGTTTATGTGTCGTTGATATTTTTGGGTTTCAAATAAAATATGAGTTTGGTTTCAATTAGAATGAAAACTCAATGAAAGGGATAAAAACTTAACCATGGAACTTAACCAATGAACTCAAACAATTTGGAGCTTAATTGCAACTTAGCCTAATTTGGAGAGCAAATCTGATTCAAGGCAAAACAAATGCTAAGCAATGAAGCAACAAAGTTAAATTCAAGACAGACCAAATGCAAGCAATCTAAACCCACACTAATACAAAAACCGTGCCAAGATTTCACTTGATACAAAGTGCAAGCAAATTAACAAACTTGATACCAAGATGAGAAGAATTGATGTGCCAAAGATTGGAATTAGCTGCAGCAATTATAGCCGATCAACTCAGCTTGGAAGGCTAAGCTAACAAGGAAGCATTTGTAGAAATCTATGAAGAAATTTTGAAACTTGAAGACTGATCAAAGCAGGTACAAGTTTAATTCAGAGACTCACAAGATCAGTTGAGATCAAATGCATAAACTCATGCTTGAAAAGAAATCCAAATAACTCTAATTGATATTTAGAAAGTGGGCTGATCTATTCCGAAACGTTGCAGAAATTTGACACACACAAAACTGCAGAATTTCAGAAATGCAGGGATTAGATGCAAATCAAACAAGCCACTGATAACACGTTCTCGAATCTAGCTTCAGAAGGAACAAACTTAGAATCGCAAAGATGCAGTTTACCAATTCAGAGATAACTGAATGAAGAAGGCAATTCAGTAAGGCAGAACATGAGTGGGAAAATGCAGTAATAAAGTGGATGCAGTAAGACAGATTCGAATGCAGAAATTAACACAGCAACCAAAATAAATTGCTCAAATCTACTGTTCGTATAAAATTCAAAAGAGCTCATGTTCTATTGATACAACTTTAGAATTGAGACTGAAACTACAACACTGCATGCAATAAGACTGAAACTGACGAATTTCAGACTAGTAGAATTCAGAATCTAATGCTGAATTTCAGAAACTGATACTCAGAATTTGATTCCAAATGCTATGGAAATGAAACAATCTCCAATGAAAATTCAGAAGAAAAACCAAGGTTCATTGATTCTCAATTTAGATACGATCAGTTGATACTCAAAACATGAACTGATTTGTAGGAGATTGAAACTGATATGAGGGAAGCTGAAGTTAATTGCAGAAACTGCTACAAGAGCAGACTGAGCAGAAATTCAGGTAGAAATCTAGATGCAAAACAAATTAGCTCCAATGCATTATAACACTAATTGTTTTCTCTGATTCCGAGCATCAAATCTAGACAGAAATCAAATGCAAGGGAAGCTACAAAATCAGAAGTAAATCTGGCACGCAGAAACAGAATTGCTGCACCTATTAAAATGCAAAACAAGAAAGCAAACAAGCTGGAATCAATGCATTAATCTACAAATCAGAAAAGCTTAAAAGGGATAATGATTACTTAACAAAAACTAATGAATCTATCAGAAATAAGGCTGAAACTACTGATATGCAGAAATTAAACTTGGCACGTAGCTATTGAATTGATACGCAAGCAGGGGAAAACTGAACAAAACTGGAATTAAATCTAAGAGTTCACTAAACAAGCTTCCTAGTTACTTGACTTGAAGATTTGATACTTAATTAAGCAAAAACAATTAAGAAAACAAAGTTAACTAATCTGATGCGAAGACAGTAACAAAACAAAGTGCAGAAATGGAGATTACAGCTAAAACTCGAAATTCAATAAGAAATCTAAGCCTCAACCTTCCCTAGCTCAAATCCTCCTTGTTCGTCATGCAAGGGTTGGCCTCGAACCCCTAAGCTCAGCAAACCATCAAGAATCAGTCTCTGCGAATCGAATCCAAGATCAACTCTGCTCAAACTGAAATTCCCATTCGACTTCTTCAATCCAGCTGCTTCCAACTGCAATGGTGATTCGGGGATGGTCAGAGCACTCTAGGGAACCTCTCCAGATAGCTCCGGTGGATGGAAATGGAGCGCAACTGAGATCGAAGGCAGCAAATGGCAGAACCGAAGAAACCCTCTCTCGGCTCTGTTTCTTGGGCAATTTAGAGCTGAAAACTTCACTAAGACCTCCTCTTGATGATCAAGAACTTGATCTAACCAAAGAATTGAGGGGTCGCGCCCCTAGATGAAGAAACTACTGAAGAAAACCAAGAACAAACGAAGAAGAGAAGTTGCGGCGAGGAAGACGCGACGAGGAAGAAACTGAGGGAATTTTTGATTAAATACTTAACAATGGACGACCCAGATTGATTTGGATGAATCCAACGGCTGATCTTCATCTGATCTGACCCAAACTTTCATGATGTTGATCAAGGGTCAGGATCTGCCTCGTGGTAGCTCGGATCCTCCAAATTTGCAACGGATGACCCAGATCAACCTAATCTTTGAATGGAAAGTCTAGAACCCTCCGAGCTTGATCCAACGGTTGAACGATCTTTGATTGGGATGAAACCTTCAAATCTTGATCAGAGTGCTTGATTAACCCTAACCCTAGCTCGGATTGCCTCAGATGGTCCCAGATGGCTCAGATCTAGCCGCTTTTGAATCGGACAACCCAGATTAATCCGAAGCTTGATGACTCGATCCGGGTCCACTTCCAACTCAAGTTTGACCCAGTATGTCCTAGGTCCATGATCCTTTCATGCCTACAAAAATAGATCAAAAATTTAGTGGTAAAATAATTCAAATATATCAAGATTTGCAATTAAGTCCAAAATAAAAGTAAGTTCTAAAACCTAGGGTAATTTCACAATTAAGCAAGTAAAACATGGGTCAAACATGGATTTTAGCAACTAAAATAATAAATAAAATGGTACTTATCAGCTCCCCAAACAAAGTTGACGCTGCCGCTCTCACCATCCATTTCCGATCATAAGTCATTCCACTCCAGTGTCTATTTTTTCTCTTTGTACAATATTGTTTATTAGGATTCCCTGATCCTTCTACCTTGCTAATTTTTATTTAACGTTTAAGGTCGATGGTAGCAACGCGACCACGTATAGCTCTACTACACGGTAGCTGCTACATGTTGTGATAATTACTGTATTGTAGGGCTTGCATATTGTAGAATCTACTTATATAGTAGCTACTACACACTGTAGCAGCTACTATACAAGTAGATCTGCTAGGGTTATGAACAATAGCTGTGTTAAAGAATGAAACTATCGAAGATTGAAAAATTAACTAAATTGAAAGATGCATTCGAGGAGTTAAAGCAATAGTTAAATTCTCTATAAAGTAGTGATAAAGATTAGACATTATTTCAAGTTATTCTATTTATAATTTTGGTTAGATGATCTTCTAGCTTAGTCATTGGAAATGTTAAAGCTACTATACTATATTTCATTCAAGTTGTCATTATTTTTATTTCAGAATTCTAGTTTGATACATTTTACTTTATCGAGTATAACTACAATATAAAATTGAAAGTATATTCTATATTGTAGTAGCTATTTGACAGTAATTGTTACGTTAAAACGACACTAGTTGCTACAATGTTTTAACAGCTATTTGTGTAGTAGTTTCTACAACATTATAGTAGCTACCGGACAGTAGCTGTTACAACGTTATAGTAGCTACCCGATAGTAGTTGCTACAATGTCGACTAGCTGCTATAACTTGTAGTAGGTACTGTTAGTAATATGAGAGAAGTGTCCTAAGGCAATCGCCTTATGATTGTAAACATTTATTTTAATAAATGAAAATTCACTATTTGAGTATACATGTTTGTGTATTTGATTGGGATCTTAAACTCATTTACTGAATGTCCGCAATACAATTCACAGCATGAGAGAATTTGTGATGGAATCACAACTAGTGATAATCTCTACATGTGCAATTGTGAAGTATTGAAAATATCCCTAGTCGATGAATTGATAAATATGGACACTATCAATACTGTTGAGACTAGCATGGGTTATTCTCTAATCAGCTGATTCTCACTGGCTGGTGACATTGGGATACCCGGAGATAAACATGAATGCTAGTTAAGGGAACTAGTTCATTGGAGTGACTAGCTGTAAAACTTCATATGGTAATCTACATATAGATATGTCAATGAAAGTTCTTACTGCAGCTTAAGTGCGATGTTCCTTTGACTTGCGGTGTTCAAGTCATCTTGGTCATGAAGACTTATACTTTGACATCTTAAGCAAGCATCTCCAAGGAGGTGTGGACCCAGGATGGTTGGGTATAAGCCGAAGTGCCCGAAAATGTTTGAACAGCCTACAAAGGATTCACCACTCCTTGCGAGGAGATGTATACCCAAGGCCTATCGTCGGATTGTTACTCGAAGCCTCTGGCCAGAGCATCACATGTTCCGAGTTTGAATCTCTAGGAAACATGAGAGTAATTAGAATCCGTTGGACGAGAAAGACATTACTTGGGCTAGGTGTGACGTGGTCAGCCTAGTGGGGACTGACACACATAGACCGTGTCCTGAACCAAGTGGGTATAAGATGGTGAAGGGAATGGGGCACGATTCATTAGAGCTGCTGAAGGGTTTCAGAATTATTTCTGAGGTCAACCGTTGATCTTTCGATTAATTGGGGGTCATGATGTACTACTAGGTGCCACTCATGATCGTTCTATAATTGGTTGATTATAGACGGCCAACATAAATCGAAAGCCTATTTAGTCACACGCACTACGAGTAATCCGAGGGATTTAAAACGAGTTGAAAATTGGATTTTCCAATCAAGAGAAATAAGTCGAATCTGAATTTATCAGAGGCGCATCGGAAGCTTAAAATAGCTAAGTCTTTTGAAGGCTTATTGGACGAATTAAAAGAGTTTAATTCGTAATGGGTTTGGCTTGGTGTGGCCGGCCAAAGAGGGTGCCGACCCTCTTTGGTTTGGCCGGCCACAATAAAGGAGGGAAACCAATTTATTTGGTTTAAATTATAAAATAAATCAAGCGCGATTTGTTTTATAAAATTATGGATAAATAAATTTATATAAAGAAATTTATATAAAGAGATTTATTTTCATGGAAATTAAAATAAACCTTGGATTGGTTTATTTTATAAAATCAATTATGAATTGATTTTTCCATGATAAGAAAAATTTATAAATTTCCTTGTAAATTTTATTCCATAATAAAAGGAGATATGTATTTGTTTTATTATAAAGTTAGTTATAATAAAACTTGGCATAAACGGAATAATTCATAAGAAAATTTATAGGATAAATTTCTTATGAAAAATTCCGTTAAAGGGGAGACTTGGCAAGGGAGAGGCTACTATATAAAGGAACCAAGGCTAGGCTTGAATTCCTTAATTGAGTTATCAAGAGATTTAGAAGCTCTCTCTCTCTCTCTCTCTTATTCTCTCCCTCTCCTTCTCTCCTCCTCCTACGGTCGGCGCCCACTCTTCACCCTAGGGCCGGCCTCCACTCCTCCTAGGGCCGGTGCACCTTCACCTCCTAGGGTTGGCGTGAGCTACCTCCACCAAGAAGGTGCCAAAGAAGAAGAAGAAGAAGCGGGTCGCAACTCCTTCCTTCCCGGAATTTTGATTCCATTACTTGATGGTTAGTTTCCATCTTTCTCTCTTGATATTCTAGTTGTACTTTTGGAGAATCTAGTAGTTCTCGTCGGCACAAAACTCGTGGCTTTGCGAAGTCATCCCGAAGAGAACTCGGCGTGGACCCGAATAGAGGCGGAGCTTCCAAGGGACGCTACGGTTGGATCTCGTCCCTTACTTCGAGTTACGCGAGGTAACGAGTAAATTAGTTTACTTTCTGTAAAATTTTAATTTATAATCATGTCCACACATCATAAGGTCGCATGCTAGATACGTGGTTAAAAATAATTTGAGAAATTATTTATGCCAATTCTTCCGCTGCACGTAAATATTTTAAAATTTACGAACCCGTATCCTTATCAACATGCACCCGGTCCCAACAGTGGTATCAGAGCCGGTTAGTGTTCGACATAATCATATAATTGTTTTGCGGAAAACTTTGTCATGATCTCAATTTTGGAAAATTTTCCAATTATGGAAACTTTCCAATTATGATAAATTTTAGATTTAGGAATTTCAAAGTTTGGAAATCCTCATGAAATTTCGCAAACTTTTGAAATATCCTAGTTTCTGAAATTTTATGATAATTGTGAAAACTTCTCATTTTTGAAAACTTTCTAATTTTGGAAATTTCCTATTTTAGAAATTTTCCAACTTTGGAAATATGTAAGTTTTATTTGTACCAGAAACTTACAATTATTCTGAAAACCTGTTATGAAATCTCGCAATTTTGGGCACTTTCTTTCAAGAAAGTCTAGACAAATTTATGGATCATTAATTGACAATTTAAATTCGAATTGGTTTTAAATTATTAACAAAATTCTTTATTTTGGATTGAGCCTCGGGGAGCCGTCCAATTTAAAGTTAGTTGTTGTAATTTAATTTCCCATTTTGAATAAAATTGTCATGTTTAATTTGGTTACGTCTCGGGGAGCGGACCAAATTGGAGTTACGACAAATTTCTTTTCTTTGGGTATCTGAGCCTCGGGGAGCCACCCTTAGAAAATAATTTGTTGTAATTAATTAATCCATGAATAAAATATGTGATCAAATCTTGGAAATTTGATTTAAGAGGTGATGCTCTTACATATTGTTGTCTCCAAAATTAATTAGGAAAATGGTTTCCTATAGAGTTTTCTTAAATGAGATTTTCATGAAAATAATATGTGGTTGAATTAAGGGAATCTGTCTCTTAATTTAATAAGATTTGATTTAGAGAAATCAAAGTCTTAAACATATTATTTCCGAAATTGATTATGACAATTTAGGAAATTGTTTCCCAAAACAATTCCTTGAATAAAGTATGAAATTAGAATTAGGAAATCCGGTTCCTAATTCAATTAATGAGACTTGATAAATTAAGTCACATACATACTTTATTAAGGAAATCGTTAGTCATGACATAATTATATGTCATGAATGTGCTTAGAAAAGAAAGGATGAGACCCAAAACCCCTTACAAAATATTACGGCTAACACCTTCCATTAATATGGTTAGAACCGGAGTTTTGTTTCTCGTTTGGGTTGATGGACACATCCATGCCCGACTTGAACCTCAACATGTTCAAACAATGGAATTAGTTTATGAATAATATAGTTGGAGTCAGAGGTCAATCCTTAGTTTTGGTTGTTGGACACATCCAAGCCTGACTAAACGGTTGAATGAGCTCCAACCATATTAAAACTATTTCTTGATTAATGGGTCAGCCTTAAACTTGGAGCATCGATTTGTTGTGCCACAGCTAAGGTCGATGTAAAGAGAGGTGCAGTTGGGTGCTATGTATAATGATGCATACTTGTTAATGAGTTAACAACCCAATGATTTATGCAAACATTCAATTAGTTGATAGCATAAAGTGATAGTTACATATATGTGATATGTAATCGGTATAATTACCTACCTTCATAACTAAGAATAATTTGATGACCACAGCCATGATTGTTCTTATCTATGGTTGGATATCAACCTATTTGGAGATGTTCCTACGATCTCCCGAATTGATAAAAAGGGTTATTCAATTCGAAAAATAAATAGGATTTAATTAATGTATGCTGATGCATTCTTTATCATTCTTCTCACATAAGCTCAATTTGTATTTTTAGGATAATCACTCGATCATGTCTTCTCTGAATTTGTGTTCCATTTTGGACACCAATAAACTGACTGGGCCAAACTTCATGGACTGGCTTCGAAACCTGAGGATAGTCCTCAAGGCAGAGAAGCTTGCTTATGTCCTTGAAGATCGACCTCCCAACCGTCCTCCTGAAAATGCAACTCCAGACCAGTTTCCTGAGTTGCTCTACCTGCTGAAGACTGTAGAGCCTTCTGTGAAGCAGGATTAAAAGACGGTACTGTTAGTTGGTTCCTCGAAGAAAGGTTCTAAGAGGAAGGCCAAAGAACAGAATAAGGGAAAGAAGAAAAAGGCCAAAAAGACTGAAAATACCCTAAAAGGCACTTGCCATCACTGTGGCAAGGAGGGTCACTGGCGAAGAAACTGCAAGGTTTATCTTGAGTCCTTGAAGAAGAAGGCATCCGATGCCGATCCTCTTCAAGTATCTTCGTTATTGAATGTAACTCTATTTCATCAAACACCTGGGTACTTGATACTGGGTGTAGCTCACATATATGTAATGACATACAGGGGCTAAGGAATAGAAGAAGACTCGTCAAGGGAGAAGCGAATTTGCGAGTTGGAAACGGAGCAAAGATTGCAGCTGTTGCCATCGGAACATATTTGCTAAAGCTCCCTACATGACGTGTCTTAGAATTGGATAATTGTTATTTTGTTCCTTCGTTAATAAAGAACATTGTATCTATTTCATGTTTGAATGAAAAGGGTTATCATTTAACTTTTAGTAACAATTGTTGTTACATAACTTTAAATGGCGTTCTTTATGGGAATGGAACTTTGTGCAATGGTATCTACACGTTAGATTTATCCGGTGATGTTTTCAATATCGAAGTTAGCAACAAACATGCTCGAATAGATAATCGAATAGACTCCTACACGTGGTATTGTCGTCTTGGCCATGTAAGTAAGAAACGCATGACCAAATTACACCGATATGGAATTTTGGAATCATTTGAACCCGGTTCATTTGATACATGCGAATCATGCTTAAAAGGCAAGATGGTCAAATTACCCTTTTCTGGAAAAGGTAATCCAGTGGGAGAATTGCTTGGTCTAATACATACTGATGTATGTGGACCAATGTCAACTCTTGCACAAGGAGGCTATAACTACTTCATCACCTTTATCGATGATCACTCACGATTCGGGTATGTGTTCTTGATGAAACACAAATCTGAAGCTTTTGAGAAATTCAAAGAGTTCAGAAATGAAGTAGAGAAACAGCTTGGCAAAAGTATTAAGATACTTCGATCCGATCGGGGTGGTGAATACTTAAGTCAAGAGTTTCAAGATTATCTTAGGGACAATGGGATATTGTCCCAATGGACTCCGCCGTATACACCACAGCATAATGGTGTATCTGAGAGGCGCAACCGAACCTTGATGGACATGGTTAAGTCGATGATGAATCATGCAACTCTTCCAAAATCCTTTTGGGGCTATGCACTTAAGACAGCTGTTTACCTGCTAAACAGAGTCCCGACCAAGGTAGTCTCTACTACTCCATATGAGAGGTGGAATAGTAAGAAACCCCACTTAACTCTGTTGGGGCAATCGACCCTGAGATGATCTGGAGGATCATGATATTTTGATGAGTGGGCAATATGGTCAAGTTAGGGTTTGTGTTATTCTCACATGTGTACATAAGTGTGCAGGTGTACAGGTACGCATGGACTTGGTTGACATCTTCAGGTGAAGGATGACATGGAGGTAAGCTGGAGGCTTACGTGCGCATCCGAGGGACCATTGATAGCAGAGATGATGTGCCGAGGGACGCAGACTTCGAGGCGTACGTGAAGGGTGGCATGGAGGCAAGCTGGAGGCTTGCGTGTGCATCCGAGGGACGAGGGCCAAAGATGGAGAGGGCGTGAAGGCAACAGTCAAGACTTCTGGTGAAGAGTCAACTAGGTTGAGAGTGGCTGAGTATGAGTGCATGTACTCAGGGGTTAAGCCGGGAGGGTTTGAGTGCGGAAGGATTTGTACTCGGAGAGAAACCCTAGGCTTGGGTCTCGGACCAGTCGACTGGCCATGGGGCAGTCGACTGGTACCAACTGGAACAGCTGGCCAGAATTTGAACGTTATACTGCAACGGTCGAATCTGAGTGGGACCAGTTGACTGCCATTTGGGCAGCCGACTGGTAGTGGCTGTTTCAGATTCGAGCTCTATGTAAAGGGGCTCGTTTTCTCCTATTGTTTCTTGACGAAACTTGCTTGGGTAGGGCAAGTTAGTAGTCTTGTGTGCTCAGTAGCTTGCAAAGGATTGTGGAGAGGTTTCTCCACCCACAAGGAGCGACACGTTTCTAGCCGGAGGTTATCCGGGGAGTGATCCACCGAAGGATTGTTGGATTAGTCACCCGGCCGGGGTGGATACCAACTAAATCTGGTATTGTTAGCATTGTTGTTTATTTTGCATATTATTTCCGCTGCGCTAACATCTGTGTAGAGTTCAACGATCCAAAAAAGTGCATTCACCCCCCCTCTGCACACCACATCGATCCTTCAGTTGGTATCAGAGCGAGTATCGCTCTTGATCGGACTAACCGCCGAGGGAGCACTTGCTAGAGGAAAAGGGGTCATGGAAGACAAATTTGGTGACGACATCAACTCACCACCATCATACGAGCATGAAAATTTTGAGTATTGGAGAGATAGAATGAAGACGTGGCTCGGGATGGATTGGGGTTGTAGAATGATCATTGAAGACCCATTTGAAATCCCCAAGAACAAGCATGACAAAAAGCTTCGGCCTAGATATTGGACAAGTGAACAACAAGAACAATCTAGGGCCAATGAGAAGGTAATAAATATTTTGATCAATATATTGCCTAACCATGTTTTGAGTAATGTAGGGGAATATTCAAATGCATGCGAACTGTGGAATAAGTTGGAAGAACTCCATAAGAACCTCTCACAAGCTCGAGTAGTCGAAGCATCTAAAGAAGTAAATTCAATGTTCCAAGAGGACCAAAATAAGAAATTGCCCGTGTCATCAAGTGAGGAACCATCTACCTCATCAAGAGAAGAAGAGGAAGAATTAGTATCACGGATTGAGGGGGAGGAGAGACCCTCATTCTCGCAAGTACAAGAAACGACCTCCACCTCCACCAAAGCTAAGTCAAAAGAGCATATCATATGCTTTGGTTGCAACAAAAAGGGGCACTACAAGGATAGGTGTCCCCTAAGTAAAAAGGAGGTAATTTCTAAGCCCAAATCCATCCAAATTAAATCTAATATGGGTTGTAGGAATAAGGAAAATCAAAACAAAAGAAAGAGAATTCGGTGTTTCACATGCGGGGAGCTCGGGCACTATCATACAAGATGTTCAAGAAGTAGTGAGCTCAAGAAGATGGAACACCTTAGGAAGTGGAAAAAAGAAAAAAGGGAGAGGAGCATTCATTAAGGGGGAGCACCAAGGGTAAGGAAGGTATCCTCTAACTCTACTCATGCTTCAAGATCTTTTACGAATACTCAAAATGTGTGCATGAATGATAGAGTTGATAACAATTGCGTGTCTATGCGTGTTTTTGGTTTTAAATATCATAATAGGAATGGAAGCAATTTTGTATGCCGAAACACCAACAATCCTATGGTTCATAATAAGTCTAGAAACTTAAGGAATAAGGATAAAGACATAAGCTCTAGGAAAGGGAAAAATATGCCTAGGAAAATAGGTGAACCTAGAAATGATTAAATTAAGTTTAGTAATTCTAAGGTTAGGAAGTTAGAAAAGGAAAATCATGTGTTGAGAGCAAAACTTGATCATTTGGAAAGAAACCTAGGTAGAGTCACTCAGGGGCCCAAGAGATTGAACATGATATCAAGGGACCAAAATCGTAAGAACGGTAGGCCGAGTTTGAAATACTATTCTAGGAGGGCTAGTGATGATAAAGTATCGTATTCAAGAATGCCCTATAACTATGGTAAAGAGAAGGTCAAAGATTGCCAAGAAAAGANGCTTTTCACCCTGGCATTCCTTCGCCAGTGCCTAGCAGTTCCTTCACTAGGGCTTTTTACCCTGGCATTCCTTCGCCAGTGCCTAGCATTCCTTCGCTAGGGATTTTTACCCTGCACACTAGAGTGACATGTTAGATAACAAGTAAGACTTAACTTTTGAACCCTGTTGCCATTATCAAAACACAGGTTTGACTTGGGTGCCTTCTGCACCAACAGTTTGTACCAAGCCTGAATTTGGGATGATTTTGACTGAAATTATATTTTTCCCAAGTAAATATAAGATCCACAAATCTCCTCACAAGATTTCAGAATTTTTGGGATCTTGTGGAATTAGTTAGGCATTCCTGAAGTTCGACTGAAAATCTAAAATTCAGAACAGCAGACACCAGTCGACTGGCTGGAAGCCAGTCGACTGAGAAACCTTATGGAATGTAATTACGGTGTAGCCCAGTTGACTGCCCTGAGGTCAGTCGACTGGGTCGCGGGTTCTATAAAAAGAGAGAGCGCGCCGGGAAAGCAAAATCTAGGGTTTTGACTCATTTCTCCCGGCGATTTTCACCTCCTTTCAACTCCCCTTGTGTCCTAAGCTCCTCCTAAGCTCTAAAACTCTTTCCTAAGGCCTTCTCTAACTCTGATCTACCTCTAGGGTTAGTAGAAAACTCCTCTTCAAGTCAACCCACGCGATTTTCAAATCTCAAAATGCAAAGGGCGAAAAGGTATGATGTTTAAGGTTTATTTCTCCATTTAGGCTTCGTATTGACACTAATATGATGATTTTTGTGTTTCCTTTGCTATCTTCTATTTTGGGGGGTCACTTTGATATGCATACATGTGTTTGGTGTATTAGGGCTGTGTCTAAACGATCTAGGGGTGAGGGGTCATCTCGACCAGGTCCCCAAGGCCCAGAAGAGTCTAGGTTTAGAAGTTTGGAATGCAAAAAGCGATTCGAGGAGAACGAATTTGTTCAACTACCCTGTCGATATCTCAATAAAGGATACTTTGAGGAGAAGGGGCCTCACATTATTGAGATGATTACTCATTTCGGCATAGTACAACTTGTCTATTGCCAACATGATGTTAATCTTGATCTGTGCAAAGAGTTCTTTGCAAATTTGACTTATCTTGACCAAGACAATAGAGTTTATGAGTCAAAGGTAGCGGGTGTCACCATTCCTTTCACACCCGTGGTTTTAGCCAGTTTTCTAGAATGTCGGGCCTCAAACAATCTCAATACCTACTTTCCAAACGTTGTTGAACCACTTGAATTCCCAGGTGTAACTATTGATCAAATTCATGTCCACTACTTCAGGAGGCATCGACATGAATCTGAGCGTACTTTTGATGCAAAACCCATGAGTCCATCCAGCTATATTCTGTACAAGATTGTGGTAGAGTGTCTGCTACCCATTGTCACTAAGGGGAGGGCAAGGATCCGGTTGCCTCACTTGGTGATGATGTATGCTCTTGAGCGGCGGCTTGATATAGATGTGTCATTACATGTGTTTGCATCCATTTGTCATCTTTCCCAGAGTGTGAATGGGAAGATATACATGCCGTTTTGCCATAGGTTGACTGAGTTCTTTCAGCTCCGTTTTGGTATTCGAGTCATTGTTGGTCAGGTGCGCCACTTGTCAAAAGACTATGATCAGATTGGCACCCGCCAATTATCTTTAGCAGGCATTGAGTCTAGACAGGGGGTATTCATGTGGAGGGAGCGACCAGAGGCAGCTGATGCAGGTGAGGAGCCTGCTGAGCCTATCACACGAGCAGAGTTTACCCGACTCCAGGAGGATGTTCATACTATTCAGGAGGGCGTCCAGAGTCTTCAGCAGGACCAGGCAGCTACTCAGAGGGAGGTACATGGTCTGACAGAGTTTTGCCAGGGGTTTATGACCAGGCAGGATACCATGTACGAGATGCTGCAGCGATGAGATTTATCATATCAGGGTCCTCCTGCTCCTCCACCTCCTCCTCCAGATGGTGATGACCACATGTATTTCTGATCAGCTGATGCAGTTTTGGGTTATAGTGTTGAGAGTGTCTTGTGATGATTACTTTATTATACCTCTCAAACACTCCTCATTTCGATGATTGTACTTCTCTAAATGACTTCTGGCCTGTTGGCCCATGGCACTGGCGTGATGTTTATTTGCTGACTGACTTTATGTATTATGCACCTTTTATGCTATTATATTCAGAGTGTGTCTTAGTTTCATAATGTTCTTTTGTAATCGTTATCTATATATTCATGATATGTTTGCAATTCTCAAATGATTGCTATCTAGTATGGTTTGGTTGAAAATCAAGAAAATATCATGATTAGAAAAGATGATCATTAAAACATAAAGGGCATTTATTTGAAAAAAGGGGGAGTTGGGAATCATTTTGAATATCAACTAGAGGTGCTAGAGAATGACAAGTATAAGATCCCATCACTAGAACTCTAGATTGATACAAAGTTGGCCTTAATTGGAAATTTTTGAGTTTGTACCAAAAGTCAAGCACGGTTGATGTTTTTCATGAACCAAAATTTTTCTAGGGTAGGAAATACCTTAACAACCGTGCTTGCAAAGTTTCACATTTTTCTAGATTTTCTGGAATTTTTTATTCATTTCTGAATTTTGACTGAAATTTTGAAATCTGTCGTATCAATCAACTGCCCTGGGGGCAGTCGACTGGTAGTGTGGGCAGAATGGGTTTCTGTGATTTCTGAGGGGGTTTTCATAAATCTGGTTAAGTTCTATTTGGCACCTAATGTGGGGTTGCTTGGGGCAATCTTTTGATGGTGTCAAAGGGGGAGAACTTGAGTGTTAAGTTAGGTTTTGGTTGAAACTTAACTTAGGTTTGGTTGTAACTTTAGAGTTAAGTTGGGAGACCTTAACTCTAACTTAGGATTAGCAATAAGGGCTGAAATTTGGGAGAAAGCATAAGTTAAGGGGGAGGTAGCCTCTTGTGTGTTATGCTTGAATTTCAATTGCTTGTGCTATCATTGTTGCTATATGTTTACCTAACTTAACATATTGCCACACATCAAAAATGGGGAGATTGTTGGGGCAATCGGCCCTAAGATGATCTGGAGGATCATGATATTTTGATGTGTGGGCAATATGGTCAAGTTAGGGTTTGTATTATTCTCATATGTGTACATGAGTGTGCAGGTGTACAGGTACACATGGACTTGGTTGACGTCTTCAGGTGAAGGATGGCATGGAGGTAAGCTGAAGGCTTACGTACGCATCCGAGGGACCATTGATAGCAGAGATGATGAGCCGAGGGACGCAGACTTCGAGGCGTACGTGAAGGGTGGCATGGAGGCAAGCTGGAGGCTTGTGTGCGCATCCGAGGGACGAGGGCCAAAGATGGAGAGGGCGTGAAGGCAACAGTCAAGATTGCTGGTGAAGAGTCAACTAGGTTGAGAGTGGCTGAGTATGAGTGCATGTACTCAGGGGTTAAGTTGGGAGGGTTTGAGTGCGGAGAGATTTGTACTCGGAGAGAAACCCTAGGCTTAGGTCTCGGACCAGTCGACTGCCCTTGGGGCAGTCGACTGGTGCCAACTAGAACAGCTGGCCAAAATTTGAACGTTATGCTGTAACGGTCGAATCTGAGTTGGACCAGTTGACTGTCATTTGGGCAGTCGACTGGTAGCGGCTGTTTCAGATTCGAGCCCTATTTAAAGAGGCTCGTTTCCTATCTTGTTCCTTGACGAAACTTGCTTGGATAGGGCAAGTTAGTAGTCTTGTATACTCGGGAAGTGTCCTTGGTGTTGTGGCGAGGTTTCTCCACCCACAAGGAGCGACGATTTCTAGCTAGAGGTTATCCGGGGTTTGATCCACCGACGGATTGTTAGATTAGTCACCCGACCGGGGTGGATACCAACTAAAATCAAGTTGTTAGCATTGTTATTTCATTTACATATTATTTTCGCTGCGCTAACATCTTTGTAGAGATCGAAACAATCTGAAAAAGTGCATTCACCCCCCCTCTGCACGCCTACACCGATCCTTCACCTACAACCTCTAGGCCCTTGAGACATCACCATGATCACCCCATTGACCAAATAGTGGGTGATGTCACTAAAGGAGTAAGGACTAGATCATACTTTAGGGATCAAACTAGTCAAATAGCTCTAATCTCCCAATTAGAACCCAAGACCATTGATGAAGCATTGGGAGATGTTGATTGGGTCTTAGCCATGCAAGAAGAGCTAAATCAATTTGAGAGAAGTGAAGTTTGGGAGTTGGTTCCTAGGCCCAATGATTGTACTATTGTAACCACTAGATGGGTGTTTAGTCACAAACTGGATGACCAAGGTAAAATCACTAGGAACAAGGCTAGATTGGTAGCTAGGAGGTTTAACCAAGTTGAGGGACTAGACTATGATGAGACTTATGCCCCCTTAGCTAGGTTAGAATCAATTAGAATTCTACTAGCCTATGCCGCTCACATGGGTTTCACACTCCACCAGATGGATGTAAAGTCGGCATTCCTTAATGGGATCATTAAGGAAGAGGTTTATGTAGAACAACCCCCTGGGTTTGAGGACCCTAACTTTCCAAGACACGTGTTCAAACTAAGAAAAGCCTTATATGAATTGAAACAAGCTCCCCGGGCTTGGTATGAAAGACTTTCACTACTAGAATTTTTGCATTCAACAACACATAATCGACAACGGTTTTTTGATAAAGTGTTGTCTTATGTCAATTTAACAACAGTTTTAGCATTAACCGTTGTTGTTGTTGGTCTGTATACGTAAAAAGACAACAGTAATAACAAAATGTTGTCGTATGTATACTCAACGACAACAGTTATAAAATAACTGTTGTCTATAGGCGGGATTTACAACAACTGATGTGATAAACTGTTGTCTATTATGACAATAGACAACAGTTATATTAAACTGTTGTTGTTGTATTGTTGTGCTATTCAAGCAATAAACAAAATCAACGGTGGATATCCAATTGCAAAAAAAATAACGAACTATTGAATCCTCATTCTCTTATTTTTCGATTCTTAATCATCTTTTTTCTCGTCGCACAAACCCCTAATCTTTTCTCTTCCTCGCCCGCCAACCACCCAAACCCCCGACCATTTCCGTTTCTCTCACACAAACCCCTCGCAGCCACGAGTCGACGCCTCTCCCCCTTCTTCATCGCCCGAGTCCAAGGAAGCCCCAAGAGCGGCGCTTCCTTTCACCCTCGCGAGGTGAGCCCCGACTCCTCTCACTCTCTTCTTCTTCATCGCGCAAGCAAGGAGGCGACGCCTCCTCAAACCTTTCTCTCTCTAATTTCATATTTAATTATAGCTCAACTCTTAAATTATTTTCCTATATAATGACTTGATAAAATTATTATAGGGATCAAATCTGTTAATTATTATGAGAAAATATACAAGTCAGTGCAATTTTATCAGCGAGATTTTTTTTTGTAAATTTAAAATTTAAACACCTTCCAGAGATGATACGTGGGCAATTAGAACGAGTCCCGCTGAATCGGGTCTCATGATCCGGCCTGGCCTAATTTTTATTGGTCTTACTTTGAGATTCGTGCAGATTCCGATGAACGGCTAACCGCCCTCATCAAGGATGATAAACAGGAGGTTCGCTCGATCACGCTGCTTCAGTGGCTTGGCCTTCACGCGATCTCCTGGCACGGCGCGAACCATAAAAAGGAGCGGAAGGGATCCCTTGCTAGGGTTAGGGGTTCAATCGACGCCGGAGAAGGATGCCGAAGAACAAGGGAAAGGGAGGGAAGAATCGCAAGAGGGGAAAGAACGAGGCCGACGACGAGAAGCGCGAGTTGGTCTTCAAGGAGGACGGTCAGGAGTACGCCCAGGTCCTCCGGATGCTTGGCAACGGCCGTTGCGAGGCCACGTGCATCGACGGATCCAAGAGGCTCTGCCACATCCGCGGTAAGATGCACAAGAAGGTGTGGATTGCCGCCGGGGACATCATCCTCGTCGGCCTCCGCGACTACCAGGACGACAAGGCCGACGTCATATTCAAGTATATGCCCGATGAGGCCCGTCTCCTCAAGGCATACGGCGAGCTTCCTGAGAACATCCGCCTCAACGAGGGCATTGGAGGCCTCGATGAGGAGGACGAGGGTGGTGCTGATGACTATATCGAGTTCGAGGACGAAGATATTGACAAGATCTAAGGTAGCGATGGGATCGATTGGGCCGTCTTTCTATCTCTCGAACGTATCAATTTCTGTTCGTTTATTGTACGTCTAAATTTGCTGCTTGCATGTTTTAAAGTATTTCATAAACCAAGTACGAAGATGCTTATTTGCTGTGTCGTGTGATTCTTATATTTAGATATATATAAAAATCCTATCTTTGAGCACCTTTCATTATTTTGAGTTTTCTTTCTGAACTTTTTATCTATTTTCATTGTTCTCATATCTGATTAAACTTTCACTTTTTTGCTTAAAATTGTTATATAAAATAAGTTATGAAGATGCTTATATGCTTTGAATGATCAATTTCTGTGTTTGTGTTGCTTATAGTTAATTGTAATTACCTTTCATTGTTCTTATTTCTCTGTCTTATATTTTCTCCTAAATTTGGCCGCATGTTTAGCCAGGTTCATCTCAAGCTTTATTGATCTCATTTCATTCAATATCATAAGAGCCATTCAGGAAATAGCTTTAATTGTGAAGGCGCCACCTTTGTTTTTCCCTGTCTAACTACAAATTAAGTAGAAAGCAAAACCACCTCTACATTTGAACCTCCATCTCAACTCCACAAAATAAGACTACTTTCCCTTTGCCACTGTATGTGTTCAAACATGTGTTCATATATTTGTCTGACGCTTTAATTCATTATTTTTCACATAGTTTACTTCCTGAAAGGACACTTTTTGATACATGCTTCTTTCAACTATAAGTTGTCTCTCGAACATTGTTTGATTAGTAAACAATCTTTCTTAAAAACAATTGGACTTCTAAATTTGCTGTGGAAATTTGTTAGATTAACTAAGGATATTCATGTGCTTTTGAATTAACTTCGGTGATGGCTGTGGGAAGTGATTAAGGTATTTGTACTTCTATTTAAATCAAAATTTTTTATTGTGTATAATATTGATATTTTAAGCATTAAAAATATGAATTATCTTTGTCTTAGGTTTCTAGGCAACCGGATGCCAAACAATGTGGATATTATGTGATGAGATTTATGAAGCAAATTACTGAAGAAGTTACATCAATCGAGGGGGATGCATTCCGAACGATAGTAATAATTTCTTTATTATCTTAAATATTTGAAGTTATCTAATTATAAATTTTTTCAAGTTGTTATGTTTTATTCTGTACAATCATATAATGTGTTTTTGCTCATAGTTTGCAAAAGCAGAGTACTCCCAAGATGAAATTGATGAAGTGCGCTTCGCGATAGCTGATTGTATACAGGATTATATTTGATAATAGGTATGTAAATGTTAGTTACTAAGGTTTAAACTTTTCCTGGTAAATGTTAGTTACTAAGCTTTCGGGTGATATTCCTCTGAATCAAACAATATACATCAACAATATTTTTTTTAAAGATGTTGTAACCTGAGATTATTTTTTATACGTTGGAGAACAATTAGTTTAGTGGACATGAAAGTTACTTAGATGTTCAAGTAGATTCGTTGAACAATAGAGTCGTACTAGTTTGGCCAAATTCCTTTTAATGCTGTGGTCTAAAACCTGCAGAAACTTGATATTTAGTTGCTTTCTTGCATCTCTACTTGAATTTGCAGCCTAGCCTTTCAAGTGTTCTCATTTAAGGAGGATAAACTAATCACCACTACAGATCACTGAACTCATCACTAGGAATTAAACTTTTCAACAAGCTGCATTTACTACTAGATACGATTCAACTCAAATATCATATTACTCGAAATAGTAGTGGACAGACTGAATTTGGCATGACTAATTGTATGATCGTATGAAATTAACATAAATATAAACACATTCATCCAATAGAAATTCCTTCAATACATTTTTTTTCAATATATTTTGGAGCTTCAGCAGTTCTGCCTAGCATTTAATAGAATAACTAATTAGAGTGTTTGTTCTCTTTTTTCCAGCTGCAGGGACTTGTTCGTGATCATGTTCGAAGACCATTAATTTGACCTTCCAAGCTATAATTTTTGTGATTTGAACTTCATTGTAAGTTTAGTTGGGTCAGAATTATATATAACTTGAACTCTTGTAATTTGGGTCAGAAGATACTTTAGTGGTTTCGTCTGTAGAAAGGTTTTTGGACAGAAGATACTTTTGTGGTTTCGTCTGTAGAAAGGTTGTGGTGGATCTTTATTGTAAATATGTTGATGATGTTTGATATATATAGTTTTTGTTTCGAGGTTAAATTATTGCCTTTTAATTGAAAATATAATGGAAATATCTTTGTTGTCAAATTGGTATGAAACTGTTGTCGAATATACGACAACACAGTCATAAACTGTTGTCGAATATAATAAAAGACAACGGTGAATTCGTTATACGACAACAGTTAAACACCGTTGTTAAAACTCATCTAAATGACAACAGTGAAAACCCTAAACGACAACAGTGATAAACTGTTGTTATTGATATACGACAACGGTTATAAAATTGTTGTCGAATATAATAAAAGACAACAGTGAAAAACTGTTGTCAAAATGTTGTCGAATGTGATATATGACAATAGTGGAAAACTGTTGTCAAACTGTTGTCGTAGACCAAACGACAACAGTGATTCACTGTTGTCGTAGACCCCCCCTTTAACAACATGGCCTTTAACAACAGTGGTATTTGGCATACGACAACAGTGATTCACTGTTGTTGAATGCATTTTTTCTAGTAGTGTTTCTTCATTTCTAATGTCTAAGGGGTTTAGGAGAGGAACAATTGACCCTACATTGTTCCTAAAATCTAAGGACAAGGAGATATTTGTTGCCCAAGTCTATGTGGATGATATCATTTTTGGGTCAATAAATAATGACTTCCTACAAGAATTCATCAAGTGTATGGAAGATGAATTTGAGATGAGTCTTGTAGGAGAGTTAACCTTTTTCTTAGGCCTTCAAGTTAAGCAAACTAATGAAGGTACACATGTCTTTCAAACCAAATATGCTAAGGAGATGTTGAAGAAATTTGGTTTAGAAAATGCTAAGGTAGCTTCTACACCCATAGGAACCAATGTGAAAATGGATAGTGACATTGAAGGAAAAATGGTAGACTCTACACAATATAGGAGCATGATTGGTAGCCTCCTATACCTAACCGCTAGTAGACCCGATATACTTTTTGCGGTAGGTATGTGTGCAAGGTACAAATCTTGTGCCAAAGAGTCTCATTTGGTTGTAGTCAAGAGGATCTTAAGGTATGTGAAAGGGACCCTCAATGTCAGACTTTGGTATCCTAGAACCCCTAGTGTTGATCTATTTGGATACACCGACTCGGACTATGCAGGGTGTAAGCTAGATAGGAAGAGTACAAGTGGAGGGTGTCAATTCCTTGGGTCTTCCCTAATTAGTTGGAGTAGTAGGAAACAACCATGCGTTGCCCTATCAACAACGGAAGCCGAATATGTGGCAATGGGTGGGTGTGTTTCCCAACTCCTTTGGATCATGCACACCTTAGAAGATTATGAGCTACATTACACCAAGGTCAAAGTCTTGTGTGATAATGTAAGCACAACTAATTTAACCAAAAATCCGGTTCACCATTCTAGGACAAAACACATTAAAGTGAAACATCACTTCATTAGAGACCATGTGGCAAGGGGAAACATAGAACTACACTATGTTGAATCAAAGTCGAACCTAGCCGACATATTTACCAAGCCTCTTCCGGAATCGGAGTTCACATCCTTAAGAAGAGGGCTTGGAATGTGTTTTGTGGAAGTATAGGATGAACTTGGAGACATTAGCTTTGAATAAGGGTGCTTGATCCATTAGGGTGATACATTTGGCTCACTTGTGCTTGTGGCACATTGTTGAACCATTGAGAGTATCAAAATATGAAAACTAGACCAACTATTGGGAAGGCAAGTGTTTAATCAATGGACATTTTGCCCAAAGATCATAGTTGGACATTTTAAACTTTTGTAAACCATTTTATGTCTTACATACTTTGCCATGCTTTTAGAATTCATATAATTGCAAAATTGATTTCAAAGATTGATACAAAATGTAGTGTTTATCAAAGATTTTGGATTTTTGTCAAAAGTAATGCATGTTTGAAATTTTATATGGTTTAATATTTTCCCCTAATAGAGTATAATATTTCAAACATGTATGTAAATTTTTACAATTTTTGAAATTTTCTGAAATTTTCTGGGAGTTTCTGAAATTCGGCAGAAAAACTGAAACATCAGACTGATGGCGTATCAGTCGACTGCCCTATGGGCAGTCGACTGGCACGCAGGTTTTCAGCCACTGTGAGAAATTTCATAAATTGAAAATTCTTTCATTTGATGTCATGGGTTTTGGTTGCTTGTGGCAATCATTTTGATGGTGTCAAAGGG
Organism: Boesenbergia rotunda; assembly: GCA_024364735.1. NCBI lineage: Eukaryota > Viridiplantae > Streptophyta > Magnoliopsida > Zingiberales > Zingiberaceae > Boesenbergia > Boesenbergia rotunda. The sequence continues at coordinate 177,707 of JAGFNQ010002791.1, forward strand.
GGAGAATGGATGGTTTAAGTTAGAATTTTGACTTAAAATGGATGATTTTAGGTATTTTGTCCAACTTAGACTTTGAAAGGTTAAAATTTGGGAGAAGACATGGATTAAAGGGGAGGTACATCTTAGGTTCGGACATGTCTTATATTTTTAACATATTGTTGTTATTAAGTGAAAACTTAATTTGGATTATGACTAGAACTGAAAATGGGGGAGACATAGGTTAAGGGGGAGGTTACCTCTTAGGGTTACTATGTCTCATGATTTTTCAATTGCTATACGTTGCTGTTGCTATTGTGATTGTTGTTTATCTCTAACTTAAACATATTGTCACACATCAAAAAGGGGGAGATTGTTGAGGCAATCGGCCCTTAAATGATTGGAAGATCATGGTTTTGATGTGTGGGTGAATATGTTCAAAGTTAGAGTGTTATGTTGTATTTGATATGTGTGATTGAGTTTGCAGAACTTGGAGAATCACACATGGTGGACATATCCGAGGGATGAGAGCCGAGGGAGGAGAGCTCTAAGGGCAAGCCGGGAAGTGGACTTCAAGGGCACACGTGAAGGGTGGCATGGAGGCAAGCCAAGGGAAGGCTTGCGTGCGCATCCGAGGGACGATAGTCAGAGGAAGAGGACTTCAAGGGGCGAGTCAAGGGAGCAGACCTGAAGGCACACGCGAAGGAGAAGGTCCGGAGTGGCTGGAGCTGAGCTGTGAGGCTGGGCAGTCGACTGGCCCAGAGGCAGTCGACTGCCAAAACTCACAGAAAGTTCGCAGCGTTGGACCAGTCGACTGGCCGCTGGGCAGTCGACTGGTATACCCCCGAAACTAGCCGTTGGCTAGCAATTAATGCTAGGTCAGTCGACTACCCCAGGGGCAGTCGACTGGTGCGAGCTGGACAGACTGCGAATCTGTCCTGTTCACCTATAAAAGGAGCACGTTTTGTACGTGTACGGTACGGTTCCGTACAGTAACGAAGTGCTGCCAAATTGTAGAGTGTTTTCTTACTTCCTCCATTGTATTTCTACATCTGTAAAGAGGAAGATCTTGCTGTAAAGGTTTCTCCACCTCAAGGAGACTTTTCGATAGTGAAAAGTGGTGCTCGCGGCGTGGATCCTTGGACTAGTCACCCATCTGGGTGGATACCAAGTAACTGATAAGTGTTAGCATTGTTTTTGTTTCTTTTACATATTATTTCCACTGCGCTAATAATTCTGTAGAGATCCGAAAAAGTGCATTCACCCCCCCTTCTGCACGCCTAAATCGATCCATCAGTTCCCTCTTCCGGGGAACGCGTCCTCACCTACTTCTCTCAGGAGAAGCTATCTTTTGTCAATCGGCTCATCCGGTTGGACTTTTACTCGGCCTCCGAGACTGTCGGATCTCAAGACGTCCGTACGATGACCCACCTCTACTTCTATCCGCAATCCTCGCTCGGCTAAGATTCCTGCCCGATCTTCTGGATAAGGACTTCGGTGCCCAATCCACGACCAGGACTTCTTTCCCAACCCTTGCCAGGTCTTCTTGCTCAATCCTGCAGGTCAAGACTTTGTGCCTAGGTGAACTAGGATTTTCCTGTACACTTGGTAAATCCATTAGATCACAATATAAACTTAACTTTGAACCCTTTGCCATTATCAAAATCAGGTTCGATCTGGTGCTTCCGACACCAACAATTGGACCAGTTGGACTAGGGTGTCTGAATGGGAATTAGGCGCCTGAGAGCTGGCAGCGGGTGGCTGAGCTGGCGCAACGGTCAAGCTTGTGTGGCGAGTGCTGAGTGGAGGAGCCACGTCGGCATTCAGGCACCTGAAAGGGACTAGGGCGTCTATGCCAGGATAGAAGTTTGACTGCGCAGCTGATAGAATTGTCGCCCGAGACGCTGTGACTAGGGCGCCTGAAAGACTATTATATAAAAGGGTCGAGAGCAGCACCCCAGTACATTAATTGACACTCTGCAATCATTCTGTTCTCCTGTGTGTTGCGCAATCAAAGCTTCGATAACGTCAAAACACCGTCCGACTCTTCAAGCGAAGGTCTTCAACTCATTCAAAAGGAGTCGGTATATTTGTTCCATTTTAATTGCACACTTAAATCTTGTAATTTGTACATTCATCCGATTATTAGCGATTGTCCAATGTAAACGATCAAGGATCATGGGCCTTGCAGTAGGAGCCGGTCAAGACTCCGAAGCAAGTAAAATTGACTTGTGTTAGCGTGTTGTGTTTTTTTTCCGCTGCGTACTCGATCGTTCTGAAATTCGAAAAATTTCTAAAGCGATATTCACCTCCTACCCCCCCCCCCCCCTCGTCTATCGCTCTATCTCGATCCTACAACTCCCTATCTTCTTTCAAGTCATAGGCCCATGAACTGGCCCATGAGCCAGTCCACTAGGCCAACCCACCAGCAAGAGTAATGGCCTATTAGGGTATTGTTCAACTGTCACATAGTATTGTGGGATCGGTGTCGTTAATAGAGAGGGGTGAATATCGACTTGCACTTTTTCAGATTCGGAATCTCAGAGTTTCGTCGATCGTTCGTTCAACTTTAATAAAATCATTAGTAGCATAGCGGAATAAAATAAGTAAATGAAAACACAGAGATGACAAGCAAAATTTGTTTACTTGGTTCCCAACCCCCCCCCCCCAAGGTCAGTACGTCAAAGGTCTATGTACTCGGTGTGAGTCCACTAATGATCTCTTTTCCAAAATTTTCGGAGGAGAAAATTTGTCTTACAGTAAAATATTACAAGCATAGATAACTGAAATTTAAGTATAACTTGTAATAAAAGCAAACCAAACAAAAATGAAGATTCCGGCCAATCCAGAAGTCTGAAGCACAACACATTTCCTCTTGGAGCCTCCTTGGTCATAGACTTCGCCTTAGCACTTTTGCTTCGCAGAGAATGAGTAGTAGAATGAAGGAATTGATTTTCTGAATCCTTAGCTCGAATCCCTTTATATATAGGTCACTCAGGCGCCCGTGTGCCTATAAGGGCCCTCTTATTATGATCCTATCTAATCACCTCAACGAACATGGCACAGGGGATAAGCCTGTGGAAAAGGTTCAGGGCGCCCAGGACCATGGGAGCACCCTGGACTTGGAGGCACCTGGGAGCTTTAGGGCGCCTGAGTCCTTCCGGACGCCTAGGAGTGGTCCCAGATTACAGTTTGCGCCCGCTTTGCTTTTGATCTCCTTTTTTGCCTCCAGCTTCATATTCCTGCAAGACAAGTAAACACACAAAGCAAGCAAACATCCTAGACCAACTTCTGTAAGTATACCTGACTTACTAGGTTTTGTTTGGAGTCAACTCTCCAAGACTTTACTACCTAAGGTCAACTCCTTAGGATTTTCCACTGCCTAGCTTTACTCACTAGGACTTTACCTTGCCTGACTTCACTCACTAGGGATTTTACCCAACTTCACTCACTAAGATTTCGTGCCCAATCGTCGATCAGGACTTCGTGCCCAATTCCTCGAACTAGGACTTCGGTGCCCAACCCTCGGTCAGGTCTTCGTGCCTACTTTCCCGAACCAGGACTTCATGTTCAACTTCACTCACCAAGTCTTCGGTGCCTTGACATGGACTTCTTTACTAGTTATCTAATCCTGACTAGACTTCTCTCTACCAAACATCAGGTCCTGTTTTGCTTTGCTCTTGGTCTAACTGACCAGATTTAGGTTTAGTCACTCTGCCAAACATCAAGTCATGTTTGACTTAACCCTTGGTCAAACTGACCAACCCTGATTGCTTTGCTAATCACTCTACAAGCATCAGGTCCTATTTAGCTAACCCTTTGATCAAGCTGATCAAACCTGGATTTTACTCTATCAAATATCAAATCATGTTTGGCTTAACCCTTAGTCAAACTGACCAACTCTGGGTGTTTTGCTAATTACTCTGCCAATCATCAAGTCCTGTTTGGCTAACCCTTTGGTCAAGCTGATCAAATCTGGATTTTTCTCTACCAAACATCAAGTCCTGTTTGGCTTAACCCTTGATCAAACTGACCAGACCTTGGTATATTGTCAAACATCGAAATACTAGAGGTTGACTGTTCTTGTATGATGCTTTTTGCACCAACAAGTACAAGCTGTCAAAGCATGTGGGTACCATCTCCTTATCCCCATCCCTACATGTGATGAGACATGTCATGGTGGTGGTAGGGAGATATAGATATTGTGACATTTGTTGTATGCTATTATCTTGTCTAGAATAGATACGCCATTAATGCAAAGATACGATAAGGAGCAATATAAAAGGGGAGAAGAAACATACCCTATAGGCATGTAATAGAACAGTATTCATCTCGTTAACTTTCTTCTTCTTCGTGCTCATCCTTCACCATCTTCATGACAATAACTTGATCATCAAAGTGGCAATATCGGAGCCTCTCCGACGCCATTCTTACTCTCCTTTGCACTTTTGTTTTTAGTTAGAAGACTTGGCCAACTCAAGTTCCAGTCTATCGATGTTGATCACTATGTGTTTTTAGTTGAGAGATATCAATTTACCATTTGTATATTATTACCTAACCAAGGTCATTTGAATTAAAGATAAATTTTGAGTGGTATATATATATGTGTGTGTGTGTGTGTGTGTGTGTGTGACTGTTAGAACAAATTAACCTTGGAGGCGACCAGTTCGATTTCATAGAAAGTTTTCATCGGCCACCAAAATAAATCTGGAAAGTATTTGTGTTGTTGGACATCGATAGCTGACCTTCACAGGTCATTTTTCCTTTATGAGAGGCATGCTCCACCTGAGAACTCAATCATAACTCATAATTAATGCAGTTGCTCCGCTAGTGAGGCCACTTCGTCGGTGGGCCCAGATCCACGAGTAATCGTTGTTTAAAAGATAAAGCTAAAATCAAATGATCACCCATCATTTGTAAAACGGTTAGATGGATGTTTCATTTCTAATTAAATTCAAATGAACATCTCGTATAACACGAACTACTTTATATTATCTTATCATTCGATCATGTAAAAGCTAGTAACTAATTTCTATAACAATGACTTTGTATATTTTGATTTTACTTATTCGAGTGATAACCTAGTTAAAATAATATTTTAACGCGTAAAACAAACTATGACAACTCAATGACACTCACTATATTTCAAATAAATATTATTTAATCACAATCAATGGTGTAGAAGCTAGTATATAACTTATATAACGTGTAGAAGCTAATTGCTAGCTTTTACAATGTGTAAAAACTAGTTGATGGTTTCTATGTGTATTTTATATCATTTTGATTTTACTTCTCTGAGTGATAACTTGAATAAAATGATATATCAATGAGCAAACAAATGTGCATGCTCCATGGGCTATGGTACAGCGGTAGGGTAACTAATTGTTAACCCAGGCATTGGTGGTTCGATCTCCAACTATTGCGTATTTTATAAACTCTGGGACACTGGACTTCTAGACTGTCCACTGCGAACGCCTGGTTCATTATTTTTTTCCATGTCACTTATTAAATTTCAAATGAATTCTGGGGTAACTCATCTGACTCTATAAAAAATTTTCATCGATCATATAAATTACCAGAATAATATTTATTTAACTTTTATTGGAAATGAATGCATATTCCTCTTAATTTGAGGTTTTTTATTTTTACCAGAAAAGAAATGGGTGAGAAAAGGATAAATTGTTGTTTGTTTGATATAATTTTTTTTAAAAAAAATAAAATCTATTTGTGATTTTTTTTATTTCCTTATCCCCGTTTCCTTTCTCCCTAACCAAACTCCAAACAGATTAATAATCCTTAACAGGCCTCTCTTTTTTTTCTAGACGTTGATTAGAACCACCCTGTCTCGGATTGGCTTCACGCGGCGCGATCAGCGGATGCATTCGTCGGTAACTTTAAACCCGTTGCTTAAATAATCCCTTGGCTTACCAGTCTCCCGGTTTCCCTTTTTAGGCTTTCCACCGCCGACCTTGTCCTCTTTAGCATGTGCAGATTAAAAAATATCAGGTTCTTCTACCAGTGTCCTGCTTTAATCTATTTGATACCTCGTCGATCTGTATCGATCCATCTGTTCTTGAGATCGGAATTGTTAAAATTACTGTGCCTGGATCGATCTCGCTGTTCTAGAGATCGAGATCGAATTGTGAAAGAAAGAATACCTGGATCGATCGCTGGGGAGATGAAGGGGAGGGTTATCGACGACGATCTGTTCCCCTCGACGCCGGGAAAGGTGAAGATCGAGCGGACGCACGCGATCAACCGGCAGCTTCACCGCTGCTTCGCCTCCACGAGCACGATCTTCCTGTGGGCGCTCCTCCTCGTCGCCCTCACCGCCTCCTACCTCAGCTTCCGGAGCTTCGTTGCCACATCCTCCCGATACTTCACCGCCACTTGGGGAGGCCTCCACTGGGAGCGCCAGATCCGCTCTTCCGCAGCCGTGACACGCCCCAACGGGATCACGGTTCTCGTTACCGGCGCCGCTGGGTTCGTCGGCTCGCACGTCTCGCTGGCCCTCCGCCGCCGCGGGGATGGCGTCGTCGGGCTTGATAACTTCAACGCCTACTACGATCCCTCCCTAAACAAGGCCCGCAAAGCGCTGCTTGATTCCCAGGGGATCTTCGTCGTGGAGGGCGATGTCAACGATGCTCGCCTCCTGGCCAAGCTGTTCGACACCGTCCCCTTCACCCACGTGATGCACCTCGCAGCTCAGGCCGGCGTCCGCTACGCCATCGAGAATCCGGCGTCGTACGTGCACAGCAACGTTGCCGGGCTCGTCACCCTCCTGGAGGCCTGCAAGTCTGCTGATCGACAGCCCTCCGTCGTCTGGGCGTCCTCCTCCTCCGTCTACGGCCTCAACGACAAGGTTCCGTTTTCCGAATCGCACCGTACCGACCGACCGGCCTCCCTCTACGCCGCCACCAAGAAGGCCGGCGAGGAGATCACCCACGTATACAACCACATCTACGGCCTGTCCATCACTGGTCTCCGCTTCTTCACCGTATACGGACCGTGGGGCCGGCCCGACATGGCCTACTACTCCTTCACCCGCAACATCCTACAGGGCAAGCCCATCACCATCTACCGACGCCGCGACGGCGCCGATCTCGCGCGCGACTTCACCTACATCGACGACATCGTCCGAGGGTGCGTTGCAGCGCTGGACACGGCGGAGGCGAGTACCGGGAGCGGCGGAAAGAAGCGGCGGCCGGCGCAGTACCGGATCTACAACCTGGGAAACACATCTCCTGTGACCGTTCCGGCTCTGGTGAGGATCCTGGAGCGCCATCTGAAGGTGAAGGCGAAGAAGCACGTGGTGGAGATGCCGGGGAACGGCGATGTGCCTTTCACCCACGCCAACATCAGCTCAGCTCGAGCCCAGCTCGGCTACAAGCCCACCACCAACCTGGACACCGGCCTTAAAAAGTTTGTGAAATGGTACCTTTCTTACTACGGTTACCGGCACAGCAACAAAAGTGTGTAGGGTTTAAACCATTTTTATCATTAATTTCGCTATTTTTAAATGTGTTAATTCATGCCACACTTGGATCCACATTGTGTTTTTTTTTTGTCTTTGAATTTATGAAGGATATATTTAGATTTGAGAAATTTAAGGGTAGAAAATGCAGTTTTATAGAAAACGTGTTTGATTTGTATTTTTCAGTCTTGTTTTCTAAAAAAGATATAGCGTTTTCTGAAAAACTAGAGAATGAAATAAAGTTATTTTTTCAGAAAATGAAAAAAATACCGGGGCTTATTTTTTATTTTCATTTTCTGTAAAAAATACGATTTTCTAAAAAACGTGTTTGGTTTGTATTTTTCAACCTTTTTTCCAGAAAAAGATATATCGTTTTCTGAAAAATTAAAGAATCAAAGAAAGTCGTTTTCTAGAAAATAAAAAAATACATAGTGTTTGGTATACTTACTTTTCATTTTCATTTTCATTTTTTTTAGAAAATGTGATTTTCTGAAAAATATATTTGGTTTGCATTTTTCAGTCTTATTTTCCAGAAAAAAAATACAGCGTTTTCTGAAAAATTAAACAATGAAATAAAGTTATTTTTCATAAAATGAGAAAATATGATTTTCTAAAAAATGAAAATAGAAAATAGAGTAAACCAAATGCCCCCTACGATTTTCTGGAAAATGAAAATAAAAAATAAAGCAAACTAAACACCCCCTGCGATTTTTCTAAAAAATAAAAATAGAAAATATAACAAATCAAACGCCCTCTTAATTTTGGGAGTAATTAAGAGGTGATCTTCAGATTTTATTTCTCCTCCTAATATTAATTTCACACATCATTAGATCTAATGAATTGGAGTCCTATTAAAAAATTAAATATAAAAATCATTTCAATGGTGTATCTCTCCACCTCTCTCTCTTCCATCAAGGGAAAGTGTATGTGTATCTCTTTTTCTTTCACATATCGATTTATATATTTCAATTTTCACCTATCGATTTATATATTTCAATTTTTTTAATTTAACTGTTAAAATCAAATTCAATATTGGACATCAAATATGTCTTTTTTCAAATTATACTCCTTCATTTATTTTGTTGCAAATTTATAAAAAAGAAACCAAATAATATAAGTTTATTAGTGAATTTTGATCAAAATTTAATAATCATTTTATAGAGTTTCAATTGTGTTTATTCTAAGTCTAAATATACTCTCCTTTATTAAAACCCTTTCAACGACGACGCTTGGCCTAAATCTCTAGGAGATTATGATCACATTGGGCCTAATCTAAGAGAAGACCAAGACCAAGTTAGGTCGGTATGAGGAGATCAAGTCCAACTTGGTTCTAGTCTGCTCACATATCAGGCCCAGCTTGATCATGGTCTCTAAGAGACTACATCCGAGTGTTTAGTTGAAAATTAGTATAATAATGGAACACCTCTGAGGAGCCCGAAATAAGTAATGGATGATACCTTTGAACTCTTTTGCAACCTAAGAAAAACACAATGACCTAAAATGAGTGTAATATAAACTTTTTAGGTTCTGATTAGTGTATTTCGATTAAAACTTACTAATGAATCTACACTATTTAGATTTTTGCAATTTTGTACTCATTTGATAGGGTTAAGTGAGAGAAAGGTAGATATAGTGTCAAACTTTGATTTTGATCAAGGAACATTATAGGCCTGGTTTGGAGAGAATAGACTCAATTTGGTCCTCGTCTACTCTCATATTATGGCTATAGTGTTTCTTGATGAGAATCATGGTTTGACACCATATTTACATCTCTCTTACTCAGCCCTACCAGATGGGCGCACGTTTGTAAAAATCCAATATAGCATATGTTTATTAGATAGTTTCAGTCAAAACTCATAGATCAACTTAGAGAGCTAAGATTGCATTCATTTCAGGTCCGATGGATTTTTAAGATTACAAGAAATTCAAAGTGTCCTCTATTGGGCTCTCTAGAGATCTTATAGTATTATGCTAACTTTCAGCTAATTTGGATTTGATCTCTTGGAAATTAGGACCACGTTAGGCTCCATTTGACAGTAAACTCGAACCAAATTAGGCTTTATCCCAACATGGTCTTGGTCTTGGTCTTCGTCTTGAGGACACCATACTCAAGCATTCTAGTCTAAGACTTTTTTTTTCTTCTTGACAAATGACAATACTAGGAAAGTCCGAAAATAATAATGGAAGACATATTTAACTCCTTGACATTTTAGTAATTCACAAGATTTGAAATGAATATAATCAAAACTCTCTAGGTCAATTAATGATTTTAATTGAAATCCACTTATAGATTTAAATTATTTGAATTTTTGTGAATTTACAATCACATGAAAGAGTAGAGTTTGGAGAAGATAAAGTTGACGTCAAATCTTAATTCTTAGTAATTAAATTTAAAAATAAATAAATTCGAGTTATATAAATCAACAAGTGAGGAGGATTAGGAAAGAGATTTGCTTTTCATGAGAAGAGAGAAAAAAAAAGATTGAGGTTGTATATATCTAAATTATAAAAATAATTTTTATATTTAATCTTTTAAATGTGGCTTACATATTTTAAAAATAAGAATTAAATTTATGATTAATAGTAAGAGTAGCATGAAAAAGATATTCAAAGTAGTACGTCATTTGGTATTTTTAAAGTAGGACGCGCAATTTAAGAATTTTTTTAATTTTATATGCGCAATTTGATAAATTTTCGTTGTTTTTAAATTTTATTTTTTTTAAAAAAAATTGTGAATAAGTAGTGGACCCACCGGTGGTGAAGTGAGCATGCGACAACCTGCCGGTCCCCACCAGTTACCACTATTCGGATGGAACGTAACATCACATAAGGGCCCAATGTTATTTTTTCTTCCAGTTGTAGAGCGTTAATAGGTCCAACCCGTTAACGGATTCGGTGAAGTTTCCGGAAGCACGGAGAGACGGGGAGAGCCTGCAAGCCAAGCAACGGCGTAATTTGAAAAGTAAATAATCACAAGCATTTCTAATTAATTGTAAAGTCTCAAATACTTTTAATAAAAATTGTCCCTTTCTTAAAAAATTTATGACCAAAATTAATTTTAAAAAATTGAGTTGGCAAGATCCGGGAGACATGGGTGACAAGATGTGCCACTGTTCATTCTGCTTTATCAATCAACTCAACGCGTTGATGTAAAATGGCAATGGCAAAGGCAATGACAATGGCCTGCGATTAACGCCGCTCTCTCCATATTATTTTATAAAGGTGTATAATTTTGTATTGGTTTTTTTTTCCTTTTAATGAAAATAGATTAACATGAAGAAATCTTTATGATTATTTCGGTCTAAAACCGTCGAGGAGATACCGATGAACTATCTTTATGTTGACGTGTAGAAAAGAGTATTAGTCACCAAGGAAGTCCGTGAAGCCCGAGAGGAAGAGAGAGAATAGAAGGGTTAAAATGGAAGTCAGAGATTACCTTAGCTCAACCACTTTAATACTCAAGTAAGATATCTGACGGGAGAGAAGAAGGAGATGAATGGTAGAAGTATGTATTTGTGAAGGTGTGCGAGTATGTATGCCTACCTTAGTCTGTATTTGCACGGGCTTCTTTTATAGTGCTACTAAAATGATATTTTTCTCTTCATTAATTGAATGTCATATTATAGTAAAGAAATATCTCATTAGCGTATCGTTACAGTATTACTCTTGTATCTTACCATTGTATCGGTCATGTCACCCACGTTCTATATTTATACTGTCCCATATACTCTGACAACTCACGTGCCATCTCACCTACTGGTTAGTTCTCAACAGATAGGAGTACTTGGGTCACAAGATCAGTCCTGCCATGTGTGAGAAAGTTAGGTTGGGGAGAACAAGTGGAGTTGAATAGGACCTACTTGAGCCCAAGGAGTCAGGGGAGTTGAGCTCAAGGAATCAGATAGACCAACCTAAAGGAGCGCAGGAAGGTTTGCCTCAAGGTGTTGGAGTGATTGGAGCTGGAGGAGTCGAGGGAGATGAGCCCAAGGAGTCGGATAGACTGACTTGAAGGAGCTGAGGGAGTTGTGCCTTGGGTGTTGGAGTGATCGGAATGGGAGAAGTTAGATAGACCGGCCTGAAAGAGATAGGAGAGTTGAGCCTAAGGAATCGAATAAAATCGACGAACGCAGTTACATAATGAATGTCGGTCTGTGGATCGGAATTGAAGGCTACAACTTGAATCAACTCAAGGGTGATGAGCAAGACGCTGCATCCTCTCATCTCGTGTCACCCGATCGGAAATGATACGATTGACCTCCTTTGACTTTGATTTTGACTTCCATTTAAGCAGGACTTTTGACCATCTCGATGCATGTGAAAACTCTCGATTACTCATGTATCAATGATATATATTTTATGTAATGCCTTATATCCCATAAGTCTATAACACCTTTGATAATATCCACTACAAAAATAATAGCGAATAGCGATGGACGTAATCCGTCACTATTCCGTCGCAAAACACTAATAGCGACGGAATAGCGACGGAGTTAGCGCCGTCGGGCGAAAACCCGTCGCAGAGCTAAGGTAGCGACTGGAAAAAAAAACTCCGTCGCTAGGTTAATGACGGACATATAAGCCCGTCGCAAACACCGGGAATATGGGGTGACGTGGCCCGGGGATTTTTTAACAACGGATGGTCAAATATCCGTCACAAAGCATTCGTGATGTCGACGGATATGGTCAAAATCCGTCGCTAATATATCGTAATAGCGACGGATTCGGTCAAACTCCGTCGCTAATCGATCGTGATAGCGACGGAAAAGTCAATATTCCGTCGCTATTTGCGACGGATTTTTAAAAATATGTGTCGCAAAATCTGGAAAATTTTTCACATCCTATTGCTGTTTTTTCCCCTTCCCATAGATACATCAATAATATACAAAAGATAATAATCTACTGATCCAAACAAACATCAAATAACAGTATATTTTACAACATCCAAACAAATATAAAACAAAAATAAATATTTCAACATCCAAACATTCACAACAATCCAAACTTTCATTACCAATCCAATCCAAACTTTCATTTCCAAATGTATACATCCAAACTTTCATTTCGAATCCACTATCCAATCCAAACTTTGAAACAAGAGTAAACATCCAAACTTTCCTTTCGAATATCCAATCCAAACAAGAGTAAATATCCAAATGTATACATCAAAAGAAGCTTGCTAAACATAATTCATACTATACGAAAAGAACTATATACACCAAAAGTTAAAGGCAGTAGAGAAACATTACGTACATGAATATCAGAGTGAATAAAGAATAGAAAGGAAAAATATTCCTGCAGAATAGAAGATAAATAAAAGTTAAATAGAGTTAATATTTAAATATAACTCTAATCATATTAAATTTGTAAATGAAAATTAACAAATAAGAAATAATTAAGGAATAATATCGAATATGCATACCTTTCAAGCAGGGGAAGAAATCTAAATTCAACTCTGATTATGTGTAATCTGTAAACAGAAATGAAGTTATAAGAAAGCAATCATTATGAATATAATAACTCAATCCATTGTTATTGAAAAAATATAGAGAAAAAATAGAACATACCCCTAAAATATCTCTACTCCTCTGTGGTATCCTCAGGATCTTGTGTCTCCTGAGACTCAAAACGAGAGGCGGGAGGGGCTGGCATCTGTGTCATCGGCGATAAGGTCGCTGCAAAAGCTTGCATATTTCTTATTACCTCCTTAGTGTGTGCCTGGCGAGCCCGTAAATCACTCAACTCAGCATCCCTCGTTGCGTCCCTCTGAGCCCACGTTGCGTCCCTCTCGGCCCACGTCGACTCCATTGACGTGATTCGAGTCTGTAGGGCATCATTTTCCTCCCTCAATTGACGAACCTCACTAGAGGAAGAGGAGGAGGATGTTGGACGTCCCCTAAACCTTGGAACTCTCATCTGATCATATGTAATCTTTGTCTGAGAGCTTAGGCCGTATAGGGCGGTCTTCCTCTTTCCACTGACGACATCAAAATAAATCCGATTCACATCGTCGGTGGAAAGAGATTGTGCATCCTCCCCCTCTGCAGCAGGCTGAGACGCCTGTGCCTCTACAACTCTAGTGGTCATTGCTTCCTGTGAAATAATAATTTAATTAGTCTATATAAAATGTCAAAACAAATAAAATATAATTAATATACTTACATTGATTGCTAGGGAGCGTCGATCGACAAAAGACCCATCATTTTTCTTGTGGGTCTTGCTGAATACCTCCCAATTAGTGGGAGGTCTCTGTAACTCGCAGCCTGTAAACACAAAATATAATGTTTAAACATATCCAAAAAAACATACTAAATGTCTTTAATAACCTAAATCAAATATTACTTACCAAATCACTGGCATGCTGGACAATGGAACGGGATCCAGCCGTGTGCTTCGTGGATCCCGTGCTGGGGCCAGCAAGCTCAGAATTGCGATTGGCTCGAGCAATTGCAGCATTCTCTTGCCAGTGCTGGGCATCCCAGACAGCGCGCCATGCTGCCCAAATTGTCTCAGGGACCTCTGAAGGCCTATCAGCCTTCTTTCTCCACTTGTAGACCATGTCCCTGTACAATTTGGAGCAGTAGGCATTCCACGTTCTCTTGAATTGCTCCTCTGCACCCTCCTCCCAGGTATACCTTTTCTGTAAAAAAAAATAATATGGTTAGTATCAAAAAAGTTGTAACATCAAATTAAATATACATCTAAACTACTTACCAAAAACTCCCCGTAATAAAATATTTTCAATTCATTTTCAATATGCCCCAGGTGGTCGACGTTGACAGTCTTTCTTTAAATTTTTTAGAAATATACGAGGAGACCTGATGCCCATCGGGTACAAAACTGTAGAAAAAAATAAAATATATTAGCAAATTTTGATCTAAAATATATAAGAATTACATATATATACTTACCTGTCACCGACCACTCTAAGTGTAATCTGATGATCACGGGGTGCAGACATGCTTCCTGATTATACACAAAGTTTAGGCAGATAAGAAGAATAGGTAGAACAAAATTCAGTAATCAAGCATGCAAATGGAAACATGCAAATGAAGACAATGTAAATGAAGAACAAACTAATTGAGAACTAAATGGAAACAATCTTCTCAACATGTATGGTTTGCTTATTGTTTTCTTAATTTCAACAATCTATCTGCAAAGGGATAATATGAAAAATTCAGTAAGCAGAAGGATTTTGAACAAAAATAACATGAAAAATCAAGCAAAGGGATAATCAAGCATCATAGTTAATGTTCAATACAAGCAGAACGAACTAAATTAACAACTCATCTCAATACAAACATCATAGTTAATGTTCAATACATCTAACTCATCTTAATCTGATGGAACTAAATTAACATGCAAGTTTTCATCGCTTGAATCCGTTGATACATCGACCTCCTCACTGCTAGATATTTCACCATCATCAATTTCCTCGTAAGAGACATTCTCATCTATAAGTAATTGAGATGCTGATTGTATTTTTGAATAACGGAGTTGATTATAACTTCTTCATTTTGATAAGCATAGGAGTTTTGGACAGTGATCGTATTTAGCATTTCAATGGTTGACCTAGACTTCATTTAACAAACAGCAAGTCATTCACTTGGTCGTCTTCTCTAAGTTGGGTACTCCAGATAAAATACTTGACCAGCTTGCACCGCAAAAATGAAAGGTTCAAACTTGTTGAATCTTTTGCTTGAATTAACCTCAACTAAATTGTATAAACAATGTTTCCTAGTGCCCGTCCTTGGAGTTGGATCATACCAAGAACACCTGAATAATACACATCTTTTAAAAGGTAACGCTGGGTATTCAACTTCGATAATT
This sequence comes from Boesenbergia rotunda, assembly GCA_024364735.1. Lineage (NCBI taxonomy): Eukaryota > Viridiplantae > Streptophyta > Magnoliopsida > Zingiberales > Zingiberaceae > Boesenbergia > Boesenbergia rotunda. The sequence goes on from JAGFNQ010002791.1 coordinate 192,984, forward strand.
TCTTCTAGCTTACCATAATAGTCAAATTCAGTATCATTGTTGTTTGTTGATCCTTTGACTGCCAGAATTATACGTTAGCATTCCTGAATCACGTTGGCCACATGAAATCTGTATCCATTCACGTAATAACCCGAGAAGACTGTCACAATATGAAGAGGTCCAAATGCGAGATTTTTAATTCTTTCGTCTTCTACATTTGAAATTCTGTCATCATTGACCTATAATAGTGGTGGTTGATCAAATTAGATTAATGAGTAATCAAGAATTGTTAACAAATAAATGCATATTAACTCACTTACATATATTTGAAACCAAAATGCAAATTCATCTTCTAACTTTTGATCTACCTCATTTGCATTTATAGATGAATTTTGAATGTACAACTGTTGTTGGTATAACCTGACATATAAGTTCATTTGATATCATACCAGAAATTTGATTATATTATGGAATACTAATTTCATTACAACAAGAGATAATACTTTAGGTATGGTTTGACATCTTCACAGTTTAAGAGGATATATGTCTTGGCGGCATGATATTCTTGGTCATTTAACCGTCTAGAGAAAGTTGAACCCATTGCTCTTCCAGGATACTTGAAAATAGAAAGAATGTTTGGGTCAACTGATGGAATGTCATCTTGATTGCGTGGACACTTTCGATGTCTGGTTTTCACATTTTCAACAAAGTAATAAGAGCAAAATAAACTTACTTCTTCAACCAAATATGCATTACATATTGATCCTTCGACTCTTGCTTTATTACGCACATTATTCTTTAATTTTCTAAGAAACCTTTCAAAAGGATACATCTATCTGTATTGTACAGGACCACCAATCTGTGTCTCGCTAGGTAAATGAATAGGCAGATTCATCCATGGATACTTCAACTCTGTGTCATTCAAACACTCAGGATGACACTTTGCAAAATTCACAAATTCTTCCACTCCAGCAAAAAATTCCTCACGGATAAATCCATTATCTAACCTATTATACATCCATGCCTTGTTCGGATACATTGTATCTGAATTGTCAAACACAGATAACAATTAATTAAAAATTAATCAAACAATTGATCAATCAAACAATTGATCAATTGATAACTAATCTAAAAATTAATCAAACACAGATTAATCAAACACAAATTAATCAAACAATTGATCAATTGATAATTAATTGTCAAACACAGATAACTAATCAGCAGATTAATTAAATCAAACAAATAATTAATTGTTAGATAACAGATTAATTAATTAATTAATTAATCAGCAGATTAATTAAATAATTAACATATTAATTAACTAATTAATTAAATAAAAATGTAATTTTTCAGTCGCCGCCCGCAGCAGGCGGCGTGCGCCCGAAGCAGGTCGTGCTTGGCCGCGCGCGGCCGTGCCAAGCCATGAGAAGCCCACCTGCCTGGAGAAGACCACGCCGCCGCGGAAGCACAAACCAACGAAGAAAATACGGCAAATGTAGCTTAGCGCGCGTACCTGGGATCGGAGGAGGGTTCGCCGGAGGAGAATCGCTGAGAGCGTCGTAGAGGGAGAGCTAGGACTTTGACCAATTCGCGTGGCCGCGGGGGGAGGGGCACCCGTCGCATTTTTAACTTATTATTGCGATGGAATTTACTTGTTCGTCGCTGATTAGCGACGGACAAGTTAATTCCGTCGCTATAGCGACGACTTTGAACAAGTCTGTCGCTACATTTAGGGGTTTGACCTGGCGCTCAAATCTAGCGACGGATACTATCTATCCGTCGTTAATAGCGACGGATAATAAAAAAAAGTCCATCGCTATTCACTATTATTTTTGTAGTGATCCCATAAGTCAGGTCTAAGGTCGTGCTGAATAGCATGTAATATACCCAAAATGGAGAAAGAAGAGAAGGAGATCAAAATATAGTACATGAAGACATAACCAAGTGCATGCTCTTCATATTTATCGAACCACACTAAATTTTATATATTGTGATTTATTCCTGCAATATTTATTCATGCAAACATAGGTGAGTACAAGATATCACAGAGACACTGCTGCGATATTAATTACCTTAAAAGAAAAACTTACAGTAGAAACACTCGGACAATTAGCACATTCAGCATGCAAACATGGTTCTTGATAACAACTTTCGACTATTAATTAGTGCTAATTAGATGTATTAAACCCCCCATGAAGAGCTATTGTCCTCTTAAGAAGAATCATCTTCAACTCCAGGAATGTAATGTACTGTGCAGCCGTCCTAAGCAATTCCTCAAACCCAATCGCAGTGTTCCTGCAGGATCCTGGGACAAGCTCCTTAAGCCTCCTCAGCTTCCTTAGCACCGCACGCTGAAGTGGCTTCTTCACCATTCCCGATGATCTTCTAATCCCCTCCTCTTCGTCGCCATGCAGATCATCAGCAATGCAAACGGTGAGAAGTGGAGTTTCCCAGGACGAGTATAAATAGGCACACTCGAAGCCATAGCTATATTATTGGTTTCCCGAAGGCATATCAAATCGAGAAACAGTCCCTGTCTCGATATGGTTGTACCAAGAAATTAAATGACACGGCGATTGAGATGTGGCAGAGTTTGGTCGATGTTATAGGCGCCGCCACCACAACTAGACGTGAAGTAATTGTATACGTGCATTTCTGATAGCTATTAATTTCTTAAAGTGGGGCTACTTAAATGAAGAATTTGCAGCGATGAGGAAGACAAAGTGCATGTGAACATCTCCGTGATCATTCGCGGGCTGCATTAAATCCCATGCATGCATGTTCCACATGTCTGGACGAGCCGTCTCTTCTCAGTCTAATCTTGCTTCTCGTATGTGCATGATTATTATACACAGTCGGAAGAAGCTAACGTAGTTGCTGACCTGCATGCATGATCACAAGCTGTTGTCGAATCCATTGAATGCGGATGACGAGGCAAAGGAGAGAGAGAGAGAGAGGACTGTGCCGGATTCAACGCTTGTCGCCGCTGTCATCTCCATCGTTACTGTTACCATGGACCAATTAGATCTTCCAGCACAGTCGCAGCGATCATTAAAAAGATTTTGTTTTATTCAACCAATTATAGAACTACTGAAAATACGGTGCGGGCCGGGCCGGGCCGGTCGGTTCGGTTTGGAAGCCTCCTCAATGAGATCCCGCTGATGTCCCCGGTCATGATTCTAAAATGTCTGCTGGGCTTCTTTGGTCCCGTCTCCGATTTTCATGGTCCTCGTAGTTCTTCTGCGTCCGCAGTCGGAGGGACGAAGAAGGATGTTCTTCTCTCTTGCCCGTATCCGCCTTCGATGGAATACTCTTCTACTCCAGCATTTTCCTCGTTTCTTTTGGCGAATCCGATGCCCGCTTGACAAAAGTGCCGCCTTTTTCTTTTCCCGATTAAAAAGAATCACTTTCGGTTCTGTTCTCCTTCTTTCGCTTGATTGCTTTCTATTGAAGTTGCGTGTAGGTAGGAACGTCGTTGGGTGTTGCATCTGTACTTCACTTGAGCCGCCGCCGTCGCCAGATCAGGGATAAAGCCTACCCTGAGCAGAGAAGAGCGGATGATGAGATGAGCCTGTTAAGAAGGAGGTCTTAGGTAGTTTTAATTTTTGAGAAGGTTTGGTTACTCGAGATGTTACAGCAACCAAACATAAAAAAGAGGTTTTTTCTGTTCCATTTCCTTTCTTAATTCTTCTAATTTGCACTTTGCTGGGTTTACGCTTCCCTCACTCTGTTCGTTTTTTTAGGTTCTATCACCATCGGAAGGAGAAAGCAACTAAATCCATGCAACTTGTCTCAAAATCTGCATTGATTACCAGTAAAATTGATGCTTACAGCCCTCTGGGTTCTGAAGTTTTTGCTGAGGACCTTGATCCTCGGAGGAAGTGGATACTGGATCCGCAAAGTGGCATCGTATCAATATGGAATTGCGTTTTCCTCACCTCATGCCTGATTGTGCTGTTTGTAGATCCTCTGCACTTCTATTTGCGTGTGGCTGAGAAGAGCAATACAATGTGCATTAAGATAGACAATGATTTGATAGTTTCAATTACCTTCTTGCGAACTCTTGCTGACTTATTCTACACGCTGAACATAGCAGTAAAGTATAGGACTGCATATGTTGCTCCGAGCTCAAGAGTTTTCGGACGGGGTGAACTTGTGATGGATGGCAAGAAGATAGCAAAAAGGTATTTGAAATCAGACTTTGCTCTAGATGTTGCAGTCGCCCTTCCGATACCACAGGTACTCCCCTTTCCTTTCAGTATTGATTCTGTTAAATCACAAGAATTATCCTTTAGTCACTGGACTGATATTAATCATATACCTAAGAAGGAAACATCAAGGATGTCATTGAGCATATTCATTGGACAGCATAGAGTTGGCTTAACAATTCCGAAGTTCTTGCAGAAACTTTTCCTTCAATTGAATATTTCCGAAGTGCATGCAATTTGATAGTAAAAAATGAAGTGGATGATCAATAAATAACTGGCCCATAATATATACTGAATGGAAACTCTTGAGCAGTTACCTAATATTCAGTGTTTGAGTAGCTCAGCTGATCTAGCAGCATAATAACTAGAGAAAAGAGAATCTAGCTTGTTATTGCTCTTCTTTGGAAGTATGATTTCTTTCAGTCTATATTTTTCTTTAGAGAGCTTTAGTGTTGGTTGACATTTTTCTCTTGTGCAGATTTTTAGCTGGTTGATTGTACCAGCAATCAAGAGCTTAAGCGCTGAAAATAAGCACAATGTATTTGCCATTATTGTTCTAGTACAGTATATAGCAAGACTATATCTTGTGTTTTCTTTGAGTCATCAAATCATTTTAACTAGCGAGGTAGTTGCAAAGATTGCTTGGGTTGGAGCTGCTTACAATCTTCTACTTTGCTTGATTGCCAGTCATGTAAGTAACTTCACCATCTTACTTTATTTGTTATGAATTATCTCGAGAAACTTGAACTTAGGATAATGCTCTACTTCAAATCCATTGCAGGTTATAGGTGCTTCTTGGTATCTTCTTTCCCTTGATCGTGTGATCACATGCTGGAGATCACAATGCAAACTAGAAGATGGCATGAATGGACCATTGTGTCAGCCTAAGTTTTTCTATTGCGATCAGTTCAGTCAACCAGATTGTCTAAGTTGGTCTACTGTCACAAATGTTTTCAACAATTGCAATCCTGACGGTGGTATTTTCAACTATGGAATCTTTGAACTTGCATTGACAAATGACATTTTTGGTACACATTTCAGCAAGAAGTACTTTTATTGCCTTTGGTGGGGATTCCAAAATCTAAGGTATGTTCTATATGTTCCACAGGAAAACAAACATGGCTTGCATGTTCATGTGTATCTTTGGCTCATGACACTTTCTCACTTGGTGGATTAGAATTTTCCTCCCTATTGCACTTTTTCTTCAATGTTACGTCAAAACACAAAGAAGAGAAGTATCTAAGCTTTATGACATTGTCTGTAAGCTTTGAAATTTCTAAGAGAAGTTTTTTGTTTGGGGGAACGTTTTATATTGTCTTAGGCCTATGAACAACTTTGCGGTTCTTGGTGACCTGGAAGTAAATTAATAATTTTTCATCTCAGCATTTGTCATTTCATTACTCAGTGTGCAACTTTTGTGTTTGTTTTGTTTCCTTTCATTCTTTGCCTCCAGCTCCTATGGCCAGAATTTGGATACAACTACGTTCGTCGGAGAGACATTGTTTTCTATACTTACCATCATGGTTGGTCTTGTGTTGTTCGCGCATCTGATTGGTAACATACAGGTATTATCATTTAAACAGATTCCTAGTTTCATTGTTTGCATTAAAGATCATATCGTTAGGCTTATTCAAACACGCATGCGGTGAGTTTTTGCAACTAGAATCAAGATAACTAAAGGCAATTGTTCAGGGAGAGGCATATGAAGATAAATATTGGTGCATTAGTGACAATAAAGATGTAGAATATCAAAGTGTCGTAGAGTTGAGTACTTTCCTACAAATCTTATAGGTGTCTTATTTTGTTCCTTTCTTGTGCTTCAGACCTTCCTGCAATCTACCAATTTAAGGGTTGAAGAATGGAGGCTAAAGCGAAGAGACGCTGAAAACTGGATGAGACATCGTCAACTTCCTCATGATTTGTGTGCAAGAGTCAGGGAATTCATTCAATACAATTGGATGGCAACTCAGGGAGTGGATGAAAAATCTATACTGTGTGTTTTGCCTGCACACCTTCACCGCGACATTCACCGTCATCTTTGTTGGGATCTTATTAGGCGGGTAACATTCTGCACTATCTTGATCTGAAAGTTGAATTATGATTGGCTTTCTGACTCGATGGCATAATTTTGATGATCAAGGATACTTCTCATGACGAATCTCCCTGCAGGTGCCACTCTTCTCGCAGATGGATGATCAACTTCTCGATGCCATATGTAAGCATCTTGTTTCTTCTTTGTGCACCAAAGGGACATACATTGTTCACGAGGGTGATCCTGTAACGGAGATGCTTTTCATCATTCGTGGAAGTTTGGATAGCTCTACTACAGATGGAGGTCGATCAGACTTCTTCAACTCCATAACTCTGAGACCAGGTGATTTCTGTGGCGAGGAGCTGGTGGAATGGGCTCTCCTTTCGAAGTCCACAGGCAACTTCCCTGCCTCCACCAGAAGTGTGAGAGCACTCGTCGAAGTAGAGGCCTTCGCGCTGCATGCAGAAGACCTCAAGATCGTGGCGAAACAGTTTCGTGTGCTCCATAGCAAAAGGATGCAGGATGCTCTGCGGTTCTATTCATATCACTGGAGAACATGGGCTGCTTGCTTCATTCAGGCAGCTTGGCGACGGTACAAGAGACAGAAGGGGAAGAATCTGCTTTGGGAGCCATTTGAGTTGAGGAAAGTCAGCGAGGCCATTGAGAAGCCGCACTCCTTGACAAAGACAGAATCTTGAGATTAGATTCTTCTGTTGGAAACTTCTTTAAGGGAGAAATGTTCTTCATAAAAGAAGCAATAAATGAAACTATTATAGAAATCATGATGTAAATTATTATCTTCTAATTCTTCAAACACTGTTTTTTACTAGCTCACAGTTTGACTCTTATAATGAACTTTCCGACATTTAACCAAGTTTTTTACTCTTCTAATGAACTTTCTGACATTTAGCAAGGTAAAGCATGCGAACAGGTTTACCTGGAAGAAAACAGAAGTGAGTGCCATGGTATATCCATAGAAATCAAAGGAGAAGTCTCCTAATGCTGCATTGATTACTCCTACAGTAATAAGGATGATGACTGAAAGAGATACCTGAAAGGTTATTTAAACATCATAAGTCAGGTAATTATTGAGCAACAATTTGCCAGATAGATCCTATTTGGAATGAAACATTAGTTACACCATAGCCAGCTATTACGAACCCAATTCCTTTGAATGCACATTTATCTCAAGTCTCTTGTACAAACTGATTCCTGCTTTCATGGAAGATCTTAAATCAGAAAACTATATTAATTATGTAAAATATATCCTCCAGATTATTCTGAATACTCTCTTACATTGCCAACTTTTCAGAAACAAAAGGCAATTACTTCTCATCCGGTATTGAGGAAACTGTAAAACAAATAAGATGTGTAAGAAAATTCACAGATAGAGCTGTTTAAAAATTCTTAAATGAAAGTTAGGAAGAGAACGAGTCAAACTAAAATCCCAAATGAGCAAGCAACATATACTTCAAGCCACTGGTTTTTTCCACCAATCTGAATTAATGAGACAAACCCCTTGGAGAGAGTTTGGTAATTGATCGGCGGTAAAAAGAATTTGAAACGCAAGGACATTGCATTAGAGACAAAAGTTACACAAACCAAACATATGAGAATAAAAAAAAACTAAAATCCATTTCCTGATGCTAATGGTTGACTTTTTTTTTTTTTTGAGCATATTAATTTTTTACCTGAGTTGAAGGCCTTCTTCTCTTTCCTCTGAAAAATCGAACAACCAAAACTGCAAGAGGGATGAGCCTCTTCAAAGCAATAAACTTTGGAATATTGATGCCCTTCAAGCTTGTCAGTGCAAACGCCACATTTGCATTGTAGAACACTGACACTGGAAGGAGTTTCTTAGCTGTTGTCATGCCACTTTAGCTTTTGTATGTCCCATGACTTTGCCGAAGTGTATGAGAAGAGCTGTGACCAATTGCTAATATACGAAGAAACCATCCGGGAATTATCAGCAGGAAAAATAGAAGCTGATATAGAAAATGAGGAGCTAAGAATGAAGAATGATGCTTTAACATTAGAAGTTCATGATCTGAAAACCCAGATCAAAGGGCAGCTGAGGAAGAAGCTAATGTTATAATAGACAACGGCAAAGAAAAAGTATTTTCTGTGGGAGAAATAGAGCAGCCTAGAAAAAAATCAAACGGGCTTTTTAACTTAACGGTGGAATTAGAAATCCCATGTATACGGACAGAGTAATCAAGAAGTATCACCCAATTAGTGCAATGTGCAAACTTAAGACAAAGAATCCCTGCAAGGCAAGGAGAGTCATAGAGTAGCCACGTTAACTAGCCAGACCCCTATAGATAAATGCAATATAATCCAGGGTGTCTTAAATTCCTATAAACTAGTCAACATAATCAGCTAAAAATAGATAAACGGAAATGTTCAGATAAATAGAAGTATGAAATGTTCAGATAAATCGAAGTACTTGCAAAAACAAAATAAATAAATAAATAAAGGTTAAAAATAGATAAATGGAAATGTTCAGATAAATAGAAGTATGAAATGTTGTACTTGCAAAAACAAAAAAAATAAATAAATAAAGATCCAACTGAATGTTCACAGAGATCATTTATTTTTAGATGAAATCCTAGACGGAAGAACCCTAGACAAAGAATCGAGTTTAAGCTTCCGTTCAGCTTCGTATACCTGCAATTTAAACTTAGAATCGAAGTACTTGCAAAAACAAAAAAAATAAAGATCCAACTGAATGTTCACAGAGTTCATTTATTTTTAGATGGAATCTTAGACGGAAGAACCCTAAACAAAGAATCGAATTAAAGTTTCCGTTCAGCTTCGAGTTTCTTCCCTTTTTGAAAAAACTGTGAAAAAACTACAATACCATTCTACAATGGCAAGCGAATATCTTCGAGAATACATGAGGAACCAAAAATTGAAAATAAAACTTCAAGCTAAAGATGTTAAAATCGAAGCTGAGAAGTAAAGTTAAACATAATCAAAGTTAAACAGAAACTGAAACTTGAGGAGCAAGTAATCAAAATGAACGGAAATTTAAACTCGAAGTTGGGAAGCAAGTAATCGAAGCTGAACAGAAGTTTAAACTGCAGGTATACAAAGCTGAATGGAAGCTTAAACTCGAAGTTGAGAAGCAAGCTAAGGTTATTTGCACTATGGTAGGAGTGATTGTATTGAGTTTTGCACTAGAAATGGCTGTAGTGAGTTTTGCGCTAGGAATGTGTTATGGTGATTCTTCCCTCTAAGTTTTGCGCTAGGAATATGCTATACTTAGAGGGAACCCTAGACAGAAGAACCCTAGACGAAGAACCCTTATAGCACATTCCTAGTGCAAAACTGAGGAAAAATCATCATAGCACGTTTCTAAACTCATTACAGTCACTCCAACCATAATGGAGATAACCTTAACTTGCTTCTCAACTTTGAGTTCAAGTTTCCGTTTAGCTTTGATTACCTGCTTCTCAGCTTCAAGTTTAAGCTTTCATGTAGCTTCGACTATTTGATTCTCAGCTTCGAATTTAAGCTTCCATTCAGCTTCGATTACCTGCTTCTCAAGTTTAAACTTCTATTTAGCTTCGATTACCTACTTCTCAACTTCGAGTTCAATTTCTTTAACTTAAAGTTTTACTTTCAATTTTTCATAGTTCTTGACGTATTCTCGATGATATTTGCTTACTATTGCAAATTGATATTGCAGTCTTTCCACGGTTTCTTCAAAAATGGAAGAAGTCAACAGGCTGGGTGTTTCTTCAGCTTCTCCAACATTTCCGTGATTTCTTTGAGGAAAAGGGAAGGCAGCGGGGTCGACGGGGAAGCTGGCAGCGGCATGTCTGCTACCGGAAAGCCATCAGTGGCTGCTAACGTACGGTAGAGTGGCGGCTGCTACTTACAGAGGCGGTAGGGTTCGACTTATATAGAACAAAAAGGAACAAAAGGTGGAACCGTCATCTTAGCGGCCCCCTGATCCCTGCTCCACGGGTGTCCAGAGAAAGGTAAATCATGGTTTACTGGTCGGATAAGACACCTAGGGCCGAGAAAATTTAATCCAATAGATCAGGTTTTTACCCCGTGTGCGACTGGGGACTCTCGAACCTAAGACCTCTAGAACAAGCGGTCAGACACCTTACCAATCGAGCCAGCCCGTGGGGGCGAATTCGACTTATATAGGATCTCATACTTGAAGGATCGGTTGGGTTCGACTAGGGACTTCATAAGAAATGCCCCTTCAAGAAATAATATCAACTATAATGCATTTTCCAGCCATCTGTGCATCGCCGGGCTTCCTCTAAACGGTGCGATGAGGGTTAGGTGAACAGCAATGAAGATGTCGGTGATGCTCACGTCGATAATGACAATGGACGCAATTCGTCGATCTGTACTTCTGCCCGCGCAAACCACGGTAAGCTTGGCCAGATCAGATGAAGCCGGAAACGAGAACACGCCGTCGGGAAGTCACCGTCAAACCACGCCGGCAAGGTGGAGATGATACCGCTGTCCCGCCATTGTCCCTCGCTGTCCACTTTCGCAACCACGTCGGTTGAAGTCTAGGGAGCGTCGAAGAGGGGGGCACACACTGGCAAACCACGCCGGTGAGGTGGAGATGACCGGAGTTCACTGCCGCCGCTGCCCCTTGAGTCCAAACCTTCGCAACCACGTCGGAAGAGCTCTAGGAAGTCTCGGAGGGGGATGGCAACACCGAAGAACCATACCGGTGAGGTGAGCTCAATCAAATGGGTCGTCGCTGCCGTTCAAAGCCGTTGATGTTGGATATTATTATTATCTCTATTAGGCAGGCTTATTTGTAAGTTGCACAAGTAAATACAATCTGAGCCCTTAAAGTGATCTAACTTATGTTTATTGAGTTTCGGATTATTGGATGCGGGTTCAATGTATAGAACCCTTTAAACCAATCTGTTATTATCTATGGGCTGATAACAGATTGGATTGCTATATAAAGGGGAGGTCCCCAAGGGTTTAGGTGATCTTCATGACCTAGTTTCTTGTTCCCCATTGACAAGAAACTTTACGGCGCCGTCAAACCTAAGCCTGTTGGAAGATCCTCCTCCTTCCTTCCGCTACATCTTCTTCCACAGGGATCAAGCCGACGACGCTACGACAAGGACGATGACTCTTCAATCAGGTTCCTTGTCATTCAGTTTATATTATTTTATTCTTGTCATGCCATAATTCGAAGAAACAATAGATCTATTATTATATGTCTTGTCTTTTCTCCTTAGAATTCTTATTTTATTTTTTGGATTTATGCGGTTAGGAGAAAACCCAAGTTCTATCAATTGGTATCAGAGCCTTGGCTTTGTTTCATCGTTTTTATGGTAATAAAGTTTAAATTTTTTCGTCGATTTATTGTATGTATGCTAGATTAAGTTTTCCTAGTATAATACAATTTTTATCATCGAAAATCATGTAAAAAAAAAATTCTAGGATAGACTTGTTTTCTAAGTTTTTCATATTTTATGTGAAAAATGAAAACGTCGGAAAAAAAAACCGTCAGGTTTAACCTAATTTTTAGATTAAATTATGATGATTTAATCGATTGACTTGGTCATTCAATCGATTAGCAAGTCTAAAATTATGAATAGAATAAATTTAATTTAATTGATTGTACAAATTTATTTTAATCGATTAACATCTTAAATTTGTGATAAGATGAATTAGGAATTATATCGATTAATTTTTTTTAATTTTTTGTACAATGGATGAAAAGTTCTTTCTAGGAAACAATTTTTTTTCTTTCGCATTAAAATAAAAAAAAACTGTTTCAAAGAGTGAATTTAAAAAAAAACGTTCGGAAACAGTAATTAAAAAAAAACCTAACTGTTTCTGAATTTTATATATATACATTATATATATATATATATATATATTTTAATGCATAATGATAAAAAGATTAAATAAATTTTTTTTAATATTATTTAATTATAGAACCATAAAGAAACTTTAATTTTTAAAGGAGGGTTCTATATATCATTATATAATTACATATAGTAGACTTTTAAATTGATTGCGATAATTAATTGGGTAAACTAATTAATTATTATATGGTATCAATCGATTTATAAATCTACTTTTAGAATTATTAAGGTTGATGAAGAAATTATCTGTTCGGTTAAAATATCTAAAATTTTCTTGAGTCTATCTATACAATGTGCTACTAAGTTGAACTATTGTGTCGACCCAAAGGAAGGCACCTTAGGTAGATTTAGTGTATTTTGTATTGATAGACGTATATCTATGCTAAGAGTAATCGGCTCAAAGGAAGATTACTTTTATGCCAGATATATGTTTAAGATAGTTTATAACTATTGAACAAAATTTATTTTTTGTGCTGATCATGCACAAAATATGTCGGCCCAAAGGAAGACATATTGCGTAGCGGATTAAAGTTGTTGTAAGCTATGAACCAATATATAACTCATATAAAGTGTCATATTATGCGCACAATGGGTCGGCCCAAAGGAAGACACATTGTGTGGCCAATTAAAGGTTAAGTTATATCAGAGAGTACCGCTAACAAATTATATTTTAATCTACACTAAAATACAATGTTGTATTTGGTATCTCATAAGAAACCCATTTAAATGCATTTAAAATTTTATTTATTTGCATAATTTTATTTCATATATATATATATATGTTCTTGGCTTTAGTTAAATCGTGAGCTTAAATAATTTTTTTTCAGTGCAATCTGTAACTGCCAACATTAATAACATCCCAACATTAACTGGTTCGAATTTTGCTGAATGGAAAGAATACGTGATCATAGTCTTAGGCTGCATGGACTTGGACTATGCATTAAGGAATGATCGTCCCGCACCTTTAACCAGTGCTAGCACTATAGGCAGAGGGCTGAATTTCAGCTGTGGGAGAGATCAAATCGCATGAGTCTAAGCATCATGAAGCTTTCCATACCAGCACAAATAAAGGGCTCAATAATAGAGAGTGAAGATGCTAGGAGTTTCCTTAACCAACTGGCAGACCGATTTACCTCAAATGAAAAGGTCGAGACTACCACACTTCTTACGAAGTTGGTAACCATGCGGTATAGTGGTAAAGGAAACATAAGGGAGTACATTATGGAGATGTCCAATATAGCGACAAGTCTAAAAGCACTAAAACTCGATATGTTTGAGAGTATGTTAGTGCATTTCGTCTTGATGTCTCTGCCTGCACGGTTCACTCCTTTTAAGATATCGTATAATACTCAAAAGGAAAAGTGGACATTGAATGAGCTTATTGCTCAATGCGTGCAAGAGGAGGGGAGACTGAAGATTGAGACATCTGAAAGTGCTCACTTAGCATCTGATTCTCAAAATGCGAGCAAGAAGCGAAAGAGGATCAATAACAAAGGTAAGGGAAAGCAAACTACAGATTCTGGAGGCAATGACCATAAGGAGCGAAAGAAGCAGGATAAGGAATCCACTTGTTACTTTTGCAAGAAGAAAGGTCATATGAAGAAAGACTGCCTCAAGTACGCCAACTGGCGTGTAAAGAAGGGTAAACTTCTCAACTTTGTTAGTTCAGAAGTCAATTTAGTTATTGTACCCATTGACACTTGGTGGATAGATACTGGTGCTACTACTTACATAAGTGTCACTATGCAGGGTTGTCTTAGGAGCCGACTTCCGCTTGATGGTGAAAGATACATCTATACGGGGAACGGAAAGAAGGCTATAGTCGAGTCTATTGGTGTTTTTAGGCTTTATTTAGGAACTGGTATCTATTTGGATTTGTAAAATACATTCATTGTACCGTCTTTTAAACGAAACTTAATTTCGATTTCTTGTTTGGACAAATCAGGTTATTCTTGTTCATTTGGAAATGAAATGTTTAGTATTTTCTTTAATTCAATTTTGATTGGTAATGGTTCCTTGATTGATAAGCTTTATAAATTAAACATCATTACTCCTACAATTGACAACGTAATAATGCATAGTATAGGTACGAAACGTAAATTGACCAACGAGAATTCTTCTATGTTGTGGCATATGCGTTTGGGACATATATCCAAACAACGCCTAGAAATGTTAATGTCATATGGAATTCTTGATTCTCTTGACATGTCAGACTTTGATGTCTGCATAGAGTGTGTTAAGGGGAAGACAACTGACAAAAGGAACAAAGGGGCTAGCCGTTGTAGTGACGTTTTGGAGCTAATACATACGGACATTTGTGGACCATTCCCTAAGGCATCTTGGAATGGACACACATATTTTATTAACTTCATAGACGACTATTCTAGATTTGGCTATTTGTACCTTATTAGTGAGAAGTCGCAATCTTTGGACATGTTCAAAATTTTCAAAGCCGAAGTTGAACTTCAACTAGGTAAGAAAATTAAAGCCGTCCGATCCGACCGTGGAGGGGAATATTACGGTCGATATGATGGATCAGGTGAACAATGTCCAGGACCTTTTGCAAATTACCTTGCTGAGTGTGGGATTGTGCCTCAGTATACCATGCCTGGTACACCGAGTCAGAATGGTGTAGCTGAGCGTCGCAATCGAACCCTAAAAGACATGGTGAGAAGTATGATGACTTTCACTTCTCTACCGGAGTCTTTGTGGGGTGAGGCACTCAAGACTGCAGTTTACCTTCTCAATTGAGTACCTAATAAGACAGTAACTAAAACCCCATTCGAGATGTGGACGGGTAGAAAGCCTAGCATTAGGCATTTACACGTCTGGGGTTATCCAGCTGAGGCTAGGCCTTACAAGCCTAATGAAATGAAACTGGACTCAAGAACTGTTAGCTGCAATTTTGTAGGTTCCTCAGAGAGATTAAAGGGGTATAAATTTTATGATCCATCTAATAGATCCTTCTTCAAAACGGGAAACGCCAAGTTTATTGAGGACAGTGGGAGCGATAGAATCAGGGAAGTATCTTTTGAGGAAAGCGTTGGCAATCCTCCTATGGTTACTACTGGTGCAATCAGTTGTGGTATGGTTACCATACCTGTTAGGACCGGGTGCATGTTGACATGGATACGGGTTCGTAATTTTAAAAATAATTGCGTGCAGTGGAAGAATTAGCATAAATAATTTCTCAAATTATTTTTAACCACATATCTAGCATGCAACCTTATGATGTGTGGACATGATCATAAATTAAAATTTTGCAGAAAGTAAACTAATTTACTCAATACCTCGCGTAACTCGAAGTAAGGGACGAGATCCAACCGTAGCGTCCCTTGGAAGCTCCGCCTCTATTCGCGTCCACGCCGAGTTCTCTTCGGGATGACTTCGCAAAGCCACGAGTTTCGTGCCGACAAGAACTACTAGATTCTCCAAAGGCACAACTAGAATATCAAGAGAGAGAGATAGAAACTAACCACCAAGTAACGGAATCAAGATTCCGGGGGAAGGAGGGAGGGAGTCGCGACCCGCTTCTTCTTCTTCTTCGGCGCCTTCTTGGTGGAGTTGGCTCACGGCAACCCTAGAGGAGCTCTCTAGGGCCGGCGCCCACTTGGGAGGGAGAGGGAGAGAAGGAGAAGAAAAGAGGCTAGGCAAGAATCCTTGATCTCTTTTATTCATTTCCAAGCCTTGCCTTGGTACCTTTATATAGTAGCCTCTTAATCGCCAAGTCACCTCTTAACGGAATTTTTCATAAGAAATTTATCTTATAAATTTTTCTATGAATTATTCCGTTATACCAAGTTTTTATTATAACTTAATTTATAATAAAAACAACCATGTCTCCACTTTTATTATGGAATAAAATTTTACAAGAAATTTATTATAAATTTTTCTTATCATGGAAAAATCAATTCATAATTGATTTTATAAAATAAAATAAACCAATCCATGGTTCATTTTAATTTCCATAAAAAGAATAAATTTATTATATAAATTTTTCTTATCATGGAAAAATCAATTCATAATTGATTTTATAAAATAAAATAAATCAATCCATGGTTCATTTTAATTTCCATAAAAAGAATAAATTTATTATATAAATTTTTCTTATCATGGAAAAATCAATTCATAATTGATTTTATAAAATAAAATAAATCAATCCATGGTTCATTTTAATTTCCATAAAAAGAATAAATTTATTATATAAATTTTTCTTATCATGGAAAAATCAATTCATAATTGATTTTATAAAATAAAATAAACCAATCCAAGGTTTATTTTAATTTCCATGAAAATAAATCTCTTTATATAAATTTCTTTATATAAATTTATTTATCCATAATTTTATAAAACAAATCGCGCTTGATTTATTTTATAATTTAAACCAAATAAATTGGTTTCCCTCCTTGTTGTGGCCGGCCAAACCAAAGAGGGTGGGCACCCTCTTTGGCCGGTCGCACCAAGCCAAAACCATTACGAATTAAACTCATTTAATTCGTCCAATAAGCCTTCAAAAGACTTAGCCATTTTAAGCTTCCGATGCGCCTCTGATAAATTCAGATTCGACTTATTTCTCTTGATTGGAAAATCTAATTTTCAACTCGTTTTAAATCCCTGGGATTACTCGTAGTGCGTGTGACTAAATAGGCTTTCGATTTATGTTGGCCGTCTATAATCAACCAATTATAGAACGAGCATGAGTGGCACCTAGTAGTACATCATGACCCCCAATTAATCGAAAGATTAACGGTTGACCTCAGAAATAATTCTGAAACCCTTCAGCAGCTATAATGAGTTGTGCCCCATTACCTTCACCATCTTATACCCACTTGGTTCAGGACACAGTCTATGTGTATCAGTCCCCACTAGGCTGACTACGTCACACCTAGCCCAAGTAATGTCTTTCTCGTCCAACGGATTCTAGTTACTCCCATGTTTGCTAGAGATTCATACTCGGAACATGTTATGCTTTGGCCAGAGGCTTCGAGTAACAATCCGACGATAGGCCTTGGGTATACATCTCCTCGCAAGGAGTGGTGAATTCTTTGTAGGCTGTTCAAACATCTTCGGGCACTTCGGCTTATATCCAATCATCCTGGGTCCACACCTCCTTGGAGATGCTTGCTTAAGATGTCAAAGTATAAGTCTTCATGACCAAGATGACTTGAACACCGCAAGTCAAAGGAACATCGCACTTAAGCTGCAGTAAGAACTTCATTGACATATCTATATGTAGATTACCATATGAAGTTTTACAGCTAGTCACTCCAATGAACTAGTTCCCTTAACTAGCATTCATGTTTATCTCCGGACATCCCAATGTCACCAGCCAGTGAGAATCAGCTGATTAGAGAATAACCCATGCTAGTCTCAACAGAATTGATAATGTCTGTATTTATCAATTCATCGACTAGGGACAATTTCAATACTTCACAATTGCACATGTAGAGATAATCACTAGTTGTGAATTCATCACAAATTCTCTCATGTTGTGAATTGTATTGCGGACATTCAGTAAATGAGTTTAAGATCTCAATCAAATACACGAACATGTATACTCAAATAGTGAATATTCATTTATTAAAGTAAATGATTACAATCATAAGGCGATTGTCTTAGGACACTTCTCTCACAATACTAACAATACCACACATTATGGATATTGCACATCCAGTGAGTGTAGTTAACCAAGATATTCCCATGACATCTCCAATGTAATTGGAGGAGCCTACCATTGAAATTGAAGTGTTGCCTCATATTGATGAGCAGGTACCTCAACCACCTCAAACACAAGTGCCCTTAAGGCGATCCACAAGGGAACGGAGAAGCATGAATTCTCGTGATTATGTTTATCTCCAAGAGCATGAGTTTGATATAGGGTTGGAAAGTGATCCTATATTTTTCCAAGAAGTCAAACAATGCTCTAACCCTGAAAGGTGGATTAACGCCATGCAAGAAGAGTTGAAGTCTATGGCAGACAATGACGTTTGGGAACTTGTCGAATTGCCTGAAGGTTCGAAACCCGTTGGTTGTAAATGGATATTTAAAATCAAGCGAGATTCGAAGGGCAATATCGAAAGGTATAAGGCTCGTCTTGTTGCCAAGGGATTCACTCAAAAGGAAGACATTGATTATAAGGAACTTTCTCTCCTGTGTCGACGAAAGACTCCCTTAGGGTAATCATGACACTTGTTGTAAAATACGATAAGTAATTCTACAGTTTAAATCAAGAAATAACCTTGTGGAATATGACGGAAAATTTTTAGAAATTTTTCTAGATCCTTGGTGGAATTTATTAGGATAAATTGTATAAATAATAGAGTATAATTAGGTAATCCGATTTATTGGAGGTATATATATATATATATATATATATATATATATATATATATATATATATATATATATATATATATATATATATATATATATATATATATATATATATATATATATAAACCTAGGTTAATCGGCCGAAAAGCCAAAGTCGATTAATCGGCCGAAAGCCTTCTTTCCATTTGCAGACGCCGCAGCCAAAGCCGACACACCCGACGCCTCCTCCCCTTCGCGCGTGCCCTAGCCGCAGCGCCGTCTCCCTCTTTCTTCCTCTCCCTTCCGCGAGCCCTAGCCACAGCCAAGCGTCGACTCCTCCTCAATCGATCGCAACCAAGAAGAAGCCAGCGCCTCTTCCATTGTGTCAATCGCCCGATGCTAGTGTCGACGCCGGTGATCTGTTTTCCGGTAAGTTTGATTCCTTGAGCACTTCGGTTGAGTGTGGCAAATGGGTTTCCTCCAATTTTCTTGGATTACACTGATTTGGTCCCTGATTTAGCATCGTTGTGGTTGGATCCAGTGGCATCTTCCTCCGTGTGGTGGATCTGGACCTAGCTTGATCAAGGTCAACTGGAGAGGGCAATTCGGTGGCTGTGATCTTTGGGAGGTAAGCTGGTCATGATTCATAATGGGCAGAATTTGGGATTTCTTGTTTGATCAATCGATAAGTGTTTAGGATGGGGATTGGCTGATTGGATTGGATTCATAGTGATTACCGTGAGCTTCTTGGAGGTGGCTGGAGGTTTGGTCTTGCTTCTTTGGCCGTAAGCTTCAAGATGGAGAATTGCCATGGTTTGTTTAGAGATTAAAGTATGGATTGAGCTTTACGGTAAGTCTAGAGTTTGTCAAATATATTGTTCAATGTGTTTGTGGAATTGCCGTGTGTGCATCTCTGTGAAGTAGTTGGATTAGTAATCTGTTTGGTGTCTTGGTTCATTTATGAGGATCGACTTAGGCTAAGGTTTAGTTGTCTGATTAACTTTAGTAATGTCTATAAGGTTGGACTTATGAGGATTGTCTAATTGTGGTGTTATTCACCAGGATTTGATCATATTTATTTTAGTATTCCCCTTGGATAATTGTCAGTTGGTTTGATGAATTTTGTTTAAGATCGAATGGTGTTTTTGGACGATTGGTTGAGCTTAGGTCAATTTGACCCATGGCTACCCTTTAAAGGAATTGTTTTGGTTAAAGTTGTGAGAATTGGGTTGACCTCTTGTAATAGGATAATTAAGCTGAACTGTATACGATTGGGTAACTAAGAATTAATTACTTAATTAAGTTTAGTTAAATGATTAAGAGGATTAGGATAGCTACCTGAATGGGTTAATAGTTGATTAGTGGTTGGCTCCACGTAAATAGCTATCTAATACGTCCTTTAATACAGGACACTGATCGATTTGCGCTGGACTTCTTGGACGGGAGGCTCTCATTTGATACGGACTTCTACTTTGAGGCGGGTACCCCTTGACTTATCTTGTTGATATTGTCATACTGTTATGCATAGACTGTTATAGATAGCAGTAAGATTATACGCTATCCTGGTTTATTATGCTGTTCTGGATACTTGTTAGTTATCCCTGAGTTATTTTGCCTGTCCTGGATACCTGTTAGCTATCCCTGAGTTATTATGCCTGTTCTGGATACTTGTTAGTTATCCCTGAGTTATTATGTCTGTCCTGGATACTTGTTAGTTATCCCTGAGTTATTATGCATGTTCTGGATACTTGTTAGTTATCCCTGAGTTATTATGCCTGTCCTGGATACTTGTTAGTTATCCCTGAGTTATTATGCCTGTCCTGGATACTTGTTAGTTATCCCTGAGTTATTATGCCTGTCCTAGATACTTGTTAGTTATCTCTGAGTTATTATGCCTGTCCTAGATACTTGTTAGTTATCCCTGAGTTATTATGCCTGTTCTGGATACTTGTTAGTTATTCCTGAGTTATTATGCCTGTTCTGGATACTTGTTAGTTATCCCTGAGTTATTATGCCTGTCCTGGATACTTGTTAGTTATCCCTGAGTTATTATACCTGTCCTGGATACTTGTTAGTTATCCCTTTCTGGATACTTGTTAGTTATCCCTGAGTTATTATGCCTGTCCTGTATACTTGTTAGTTATCCCTGAGTTATTATACCTGTTCTGGATACTTGTTAGTTATCCCTGAGTTATTATGCCTGTTCTGGATACTTGTTAGTTATCCCTGAGTTATCATGCCTGTTCTGGATACTTGTTAGTTATCCCTGAGTTATTATGCCTGTTCTGGATACTTGTTAGTTATCCCTGAGTTATTATGCCTGTTTTGGATACTTGCTAGTTATCCCTGAGTTATTATGTCTGTCCTGGATACTTGTTAGTTATCCCTGAGTTATTATGTCTGTTCTGGATACTTGTTAGTTATCCCTGAGTTATTATGTCTGTCTTGGATACTTGTTAGTTATCCCTGAGTTATTATGCCTGTCTTGGATACTTGTTAGTTATCCCTGAGTTATTATGCCTGTTCTGGATACTTGTTAGTTATCCCTGAGTTATGATGCCTGTTCTAGATATTTGTTGGTTATCCTTGAGTTATTATTGTTAGTGAGAGCCCTAGAGCCAATCATGTGATGGTTGTTGTATGGACTCATTGTATCATATTTCATATATATATATAAAGGCATTTGATTATGGTTATTATACTTACTTGTATTGGTGCCAAATAACTAAGTGTAATAACGTCCTTGGTAGTAGGTTCATATCTATATCAATCGATTGGTTGAATCGATAGTGAGATGATATAGAGAACACTACTCTTAATTATTCCTAGTCAAGTATTAACATTCAGGGACAATGTTAATGCATAGAGACTAGCATGTAGGTCAACACGATGACTTGATCTCACAAGTCATGGATATGAGATATCAAGTTGACACATGAGTATGCATTGGAGAATGTATACTGAATGACCCACCATGAGAAAGTATCATGGATCGTTATATGAGTGTCATATACTTTCTCATGTGACTATTAGTATGACTATTAGTCCTTAGACCTGAAGTCACCATAGTTCCCTACATAAGGAGTTATGTACTTTGGTTTCGTCAAACGTCACCCGTAACTGGGTGGACTATAAAGGCGATTACTGGGTATGTAACAAATTATGCGGAGGGATGTGAGTGATGTAGATGGGATCTATCCCTCCTATATGACGGGAGAGATATCATAGTCTTGATAGAGTGAGATCACTAAGTGCATGGCCATGCCCAAATAAGGTAATATGAGATATTGAGCTTATTTGATTATAGTGAGTCTACTTGGAGTTCAAGACACATAGATTGATTGGAGGATGACACGGTCTATGCTTCATAGAAAATCAATCTAGATATCGACGATAGAAGGACATTGTCACATATTATGAAATAATTAGTAGTCACATTGGTGATGTTGGATCTCAACATTCTTGTAACTTGGGTAGCAATGATGTGTTGCTAGATACCGCTCATTGCTTATGTTTCTAAGAGGTTAGAAGCATTGCCAACGTTACAAGAACCTATAGGGTCACACGCAAAGAACAAATAGATGGAGAAAAAATGAAGTCAAGTTCGACTTGGCTAAATATGGAAAGTCCATAAAAGGCAAGTTTGACTTGACCCAAATCCAAATCAAGTTTGACTTGACTTGGTTCCACTTCAAGTTAGACTTGACATGGGAGAAGAAATGGAGTCAAGTTTGACTTGACTAAATATGGAAAGTCCATAAAAGGCAAGTTTGACTTGACCCAAATCCAAATCAAGTTTGACTTGACTTGGTTCCACTTCAAGTTAGACTTGACATGGGAGAAGAAATGGAGTCAAGTTTGACTTGACTAAATATGGAAAGTCCATAAAAGGCAAGTTTGACTTGACCAAAAGACCACCTCACCTTGACTTGACTAAGTGATGACTTGGCTTGGTATTTGACCAATGATGATGCTCCACATCATCTCCAAAGGTTGTAACCCCCCATTTGAATTTGAATTCAAATTGAAAGGGGGTTATGGCAGGCCACTTAATGGCCATTAATGGCCATTATGGCCGGCCACTTAATGGCCATTAATGACCATTATGTGGCCGGCCACAATGAGAGAACAAAACAATATTTTGTTCCATTTTTCTTAGTGTGTGTCTTCTCTTCTTCCTCCTCCAAGTGTTGGAGCTCTTCTTCTTCTTCTCCTCTTGGCCGAACCCTTGAAAGGTGCTAGCACACCTAAAGGGTTTCCTCCATCCACTTTGTTCGCGTGGATACTTCTAGAGGGACGACACTTGACGTCCTAGAGATCCGACATCCAAAAGGAGCGAGCGGGATTAAGCGGGGCACGCGCCAAAGGTAAAATGGTTTATCCCTCTTTAGATCTAGGAGTAGATCGAGTTTTGAGCATGAAATGAATACGTGATTTTTGTTTCGGAATTTTTCTTTCCACGAGATCCATGGCTTTGGGTTCTCGGGGTTTCCGCGACGCGAAAAGGCGGTTTTCGCGGCCCGAAAAACCCAACAATTATGCAGTTAGTTCTACCCAGTCTCAAGTATTGTCATATTTATATGTATGCTTAGATATCGTGAGGTATCCCTTGCATTTGACCTGGAGGGATCTGTAGTTTCCGGCCAGTACTATACCTTGTAGGATACCTATATTTCCTGTTATAAAATTTCAGACTGAGACTTAGTATACTGAGGACTTGGGGAGGGAGGTATGTGTATCTATCATACACCATCCTTGCATTGTTGCATGCCGGCGATCAGCAACTCCCTTGTGGTTGAGCCTAATCGTCTTCCGGCATATGATATGCACACACGGTCACTCATGGGTTAGTGGATACTGCTGGGTGTGTGCATTTGCTCTGTATTGCTCCGCTCGTCCGCTCAGGGGTAGTGGTTTCGGAGCGTGGTAGCAAGCAGGGATCCCTTCTCTACCCATAGACCAGAGAAGATGAGAGAGATATCTCCCCCATATATACATGGGGCGGAGCGATAGCTCCACCAGCATCCTGTCCTCTTGGTCACTCAGGAGCAGTGATGGCAGAGTGCGGACAGTGTCACAACTCTACCCACTCGGCCGACACAGTATCGCCTGTCTCGGTGGCTTGACTGGAGTTAGGGGGTGACCATGGCATTGCACCATGTGCATATTTTGCATCGTGCATTGTTTGCTGCACTTGATTTCTGCACTTGTTTGACATGCATATTCTGGAGACTTGTTATCTGAGATTATATGTCTATTGGTGCTCCATAGGTATTGATTACCCTCTTTTCAGGTTAGATGGATTCTGGTATGTATCTTGATTCAGTATCTTCAGTATACCCTTTCATATTGTTCATATGAGACCGTATCAGCGTAGACTCCTATTGTTATTATAACTTTATACGCATATCTGTTGGGTATTCGCTGAGTTATGGACTCACCCCGTTGCCATATATGTTTTTATTTCAGGTTGAGATACTTGGAGTCGCCAGAAGATCCCAGCAGCTAGTCCCTACCCATCACAACGACATGGTTTCGTTTTGTACTTTGTAGTGTATTGGTTTATATTTCTTTTAGCGATATGTATATGTCGTATGTGTCGTGAGCCCTAAGGGGTTGTTGTATTTGTTGTTTCGTCATAAGTCGGACCGGTCCGCAGTCAGGTATGTTTATTATGTTTTATTGTTATGGTTTTCTTAGTGTCTATATATATTTTGAGGCCTGAGGCCAATTAAACTGCGTGGTGATGTTATATAGGTTATGTGTATGTGTAAATTATCCGTCGGACAGGGGAGGTGCTGTCCGATTTTATATTGGATCAGCGGCTCCTAGGTCTCGGGGCGTGACACTTGTAGCTCATTTTGATTTGGAGCTGCATCAAATGGACGTAAAGACTGCATTCCTCAATGGAGACATAGAGGAGTCTATATATATGGTGCAACCGGAGAACTTTGAGTCCTCAAACTCAAAGCACCTAGTATGTAGATTAAAGAAGTTCATTTATGGTTTAAAGCAGGCATCCCGTCAATAGTACCGGAAATTTGATCAAGTGGTTACCTCATTTGGATTTAGAGAGAACCCCGTTGATCAGTGCATATATGTCAAGTTCAGTGGGAGCAAGTTTGTTATACTTGTTTTGTACGTGGATGATATATTGCTTGCGAGCAATAATAAGGGTCTACTGCATGAAACTAAGTCATTTCTATCTGGTAAATTTGAAATGAAAGATCTTGGTGAAGCATCTTTTGTTCTAGGCATTCAGATCTGTCGTGATCGATCAAGAGGCATTCTTGGACCTTCACAACAAGCCTATATTGAGAAGGTGCTTATAAGGTATGACATGCAGAACTGTACACCTGGTGACACACCTGTGTCAAGAGGTGACAAATTCAGTTTGCAGCAGTGTCCACGACTTGAACTTGAAATAAAGGAGATGGAACAATTCCCATATGCATCAGCAGTGGGAAATCTCATGTATGCACAAGTTTGCACTCGACCAGATATAGCATTTGTAGTTGGGATGTTAGGCAGATATGTTAATAACCCAGGACCGTCGCACTGGAAAGCAATTAAAAGAGTGATGCGGTATTTGCAAAGAACTAAAAGACACATGCTCACGTATCGGAGGTCAGATCATCTGGAGGTGATTGGTTATTCAGACTCCGATTTTGCTGGATGCTTAGATAGCAGGAGGTCCACTTCAGGCTATATCTTCATGCTTGCTAGAGGGGCTATATCTTGGAAGAGCGTCAAGCAGACGCTAGTAGCTACTTCTACTATGGAGGCAGAATTGGTAGCATACTATGAAGCATCCAATCACGGGATTTGGCTGCGGAACTTCATCACAGCATTGCATATCGTTGATGGCATTGACAGACCACTAAGGATCTACTGTGATAATAAAGCCGCAGAACTTTATGCCAAGAACAACCGCAGTTCGTCGAAGTCCAAGCACATCGACATTAAGTTTCTAGCAGTTAAAGAGAGAGTTCAGAGTCGTCAGATCATGGTAGAACACATCAGCACAGATTCCATGTTGGCCGATCCACTTACCAAAGGCTTGGTGCCCAAGGTGTTTCATGCGCATGTTGTGGATATGAGAGGACTTCTTATGGAAGAAGAACTCATCTAGTGGGAGTCTGTATTTATTTTATTGCTCCATGTTAACAAAGACAAACAATTTTTATTTTGATTATTGTACGTACCTAAAGTTCAAAATAATAATGGGAATTCATATGTTTGTTTGACGCTCTGAATACGATATCATGATTTACTACTGCTGTTTAGCATTTGGTGTTTGTAAATATGATACAGATTCCTTTTGGAATCATAAAGTTTGGATCATGATTTGCTGTTGCAGTTTAGCATAAGGTGTTTGCAAATATGATCAGACTCTTTTGAGTCGCTTTGGACCAGTGGGAAATTGACATGTACTGATCACATTTCATGTAATTTCAACTCTATACATCCGCATCTTGATCTATGTCGTTAATGACATTGGTATTGTGATTACTGTTGGGGCTTGTTACGATCATATTCAGTAGCTATGACCTCTTTAGTCCTATACCAATGAAGTTAATGGACCAGATTGTTTATAGGGGTATCTTGTACCCATAAAGTTTGATATCAACTAAAGTTTTGCTTGTATTTACTATACAACTCACATATAGCCCAAGTGGGAGATTGTTGGATATTATTATTATCTCTATTAGGTGGACTTATTTGTAAGTTGCACAAGTAAATACAATCTGAGCTCTTAAAGTGATCTAACTTATGTTTATTGAGTTTCGAATTATTGGATGCGGGTTCAATGTATAGAACCCTTTAGACCAATCTGTTATTATCTATGGGCTGATAACAGATTGGATTGCTATATAAAGGGAGGTCCCCAAGGGTTTAGGTGATCTTCATGACCTAGTTTCTTGTTCCCCATTGACAAGAAACTTTACGGCGCCGTCAAACCTAAGCCTGTTGGAAGATCCTCCTTCTTCCTTCCGCTACATCTTCTTCCACAGGGATCAAGCCGACGACGCTACGACAAGGACGATGGCTCTTCAATCAGGTTCCTTGTCATTCAGTTTATATTATTTTATTCTTGTCATGCCATAATTCGAATAAACAATAGATCTATTATTATATGTCTTGTCTTTTCTCCTTAGAATTCTTATTTTATTTTTTGGATTCATGTGGTTAGGAGAAAACTCAAGTTCTATCAGTTGAAAAATATCACCGCTGCCGCTCGCTCCTGGGTTTACTCGGGAGGTCAGAGAAAAGGAAGGAGGGGTCGCCGGCCGGCGGCTAGGGTGCCGCCGGCGGTGAAGGAGAAGAAGAAGAAGAAATGGAAGGGAAAGCATCGCTAGGGTAGGTCGCGCCCTTGCTGTTCCTGCGTCCGCATGAAGAGAAGAGAAGGGGAAGAGGAGGGAGATGGCCGGCCGGCGGCAGGGAAGACGCCGCCTGCCGTATATGAGGAAGAAGGAGAAGTGGTGTGTGGCGGCGCTGATCGCTCCTAGGACTACAGTGCGCGAGATGGAGAGATAAAAAGGGGAAGAAGAAGTGGATCCAGCCGGCGGCTGTGAAGGGATACCGCTGGCCGGTGGTGGGCTGGAGAGGAAGAGGACAACAAAGGCGAAATCGTTCGCCCCCAGCGCCCTCGCCGCACCCGTCCTAAGGCCATCACGAGGGAGGTAAATCACGGTCTCCGGAGTAATTAATGCACAATTGGACCGAGAATTGATACACCAAACGTCCAGAGAAAGAGGAGTGAAGGGGGATTGTGGCGCCTAGGGCTACCCTGCCCGATGGGTGTTTTTCGTGTTCACGTGAGACAAGAGGAGAAGAGGGTTTTGATTGTGGCCGTCGGATTTGATGAGGAGTACATCCAACGGTTAATTTAAGTCATGATGGGACACATAGACCTCTTGATTTAAATGATGAATAATCATGGGCGTTCATTTGTGATGAAGATCCAGCTTTTGGATTGATCCCTTTTTGATCCTAGCCGTTGGATTGGTGATGAAAGACATTTACATCTGAGGCGTTCTTTTTTGCGATGAAGATTTGACCGTTAAGTCTTAAGATGAGTGGCTCATATCACTTGAGGCTTAGAAGAGTTTTGAGTTTTAAATTCGGCTTCTCTTCTAAGTTTTAAATTGGTCTCTTCTTTCTTGAATCAATTGGATCTCAATCAATAGATGAAATCATCTTTTGCTTAGCTTACCTCTTAACTAGGCCTATAAACAAGTCGAGCCGAATGAACTTTGGGGCGTTCAAGTTTGTGATAAGATAATCAACCTTTTTGTGATAAGATAATCAAGTCAAGGTGAGCCGAATATAAAATGAACCAAATCTTTGAAATGTTTGCTCAAGCTTGGCTTAGTTTATTTTTAATGAGATTGTTTGAAACTTGACTTGAGCTTAATTTCTTTAGATGTTATCAAGCTCTTAATTTAAGTTTGGCTTGAGCTTGGTTCGTTTTGATGTTATCGAACTCTCAATTGAAGTTTGTTTGACTATTTGAAAATTTTATTTGTTTGTTTAATTATTGAACTTGATAATTCAAACTTATTTATTTTATTTGTTTATTTAATATATTGATAAGAGTTTTATTCACGAATATTGTTCATAAATATTAACGAACTGAACACATATATGTTCTATCTTTTTTGTTTAGTTTAACGAGCTACTCAAGTTTATTTATTTAATTGATCTTGTGTATTTTTAACGAATATAAACAAATTATTATCAAGCCGAATACCAAGATTATTTACGAATATTTGGTTCATTTACAGTCCTCTTAACCTTGAATGTCTTGATCAAGATCGATTGTAGGATTGCTTCAGATCTAGATGAAGGAATAAGATCTCTTTTGATTTAGATCAACGGTCCATATTAATTCAGCTTGATATTCTCCATTTAAACTCCAAATCACCCCAAATTCGATCCGATTTGCTTCTAATCCATGGCTCTTTAGATTTCCTACAAAATCAAATTTAAAATATAAGAAATAATATCCAAATTATAGAAAAATTATAATTAAGTCCAAAATACATTCTACTCGTAAAAATTATAAGAGCCAATATAATCCATCTAATGCTAACTACGATTAGTAAAGCTAGGAGGAGACGAGCAAGGAGCAGAGCAATGGTGACTGAGGGCATCTCCAATGCAAAGTTTTTGGAGAGGTTTGTCAACAAAACAACTAAAAAAAAGTTTAAATCATTGTGGACATGAGATTTGAGTTTTTTAGTTCAAAAGCGTCAACAAACCTATTTTTTTCTCTTGGAAATGGAGCCAATAATAGATAATGCAATAATATTGCATGTTTGATCTTTCAAAATAATTACGGCAATTTACAAAATCACGCACTTAGGTTTTCGAATTTACCAAAAGACGTATACTACTTTGATATTTACCAAAGAGCTACTCAATCATGTACTCTTCCCGTTCTACAAATCCAAAAATATTTTCTTTCTCTTTTCTCTATCTCTTCCTCTCTCCATGTATGCAACCTTAATTTTCTTTCCTCTCCTCTCTTCTCTTTCCTTTTTTATTGGTATGCATGCATGTGACCCTGAATGAGTTCATATCACACCCACGCAGGGCCTGATATGAACTCATATATGGCCCAATGTAGGCATGATATTATTCATATAGGAGATATAATGTATCAAAATATGATAATTGCACACCGATATCATTGCCTATGTTAGAACTCAAAATTTAGTTGAAGAACGTAAGGTTAAAGTTCATAATAGATTGCAAATGATGAACTAGAATCCTTGACATATTTATCACCGAAGAAATCATCTTTTGATTTTTAAAATAATATATATACAAATTAAAAAGAAATATTTGAGATATTTGAAGATCAATGTTATTCAGATTTTTATCCATTGTATATGATCTAAATATTTTTATAAAAGTAATTGATTGTATCAACAATTGCTTATATTTGTATTTATTTTACAGGAGATGTTAAAATTTTTATCCATTATATTTATTTTGATTTTTCTGAAAGTGTTAAAATTTAATAAGGATAAATCCATAAACCCCCAACCTTGGCCTAATACGAATCATATCAGGCTCAACATTGGACCTGATATGAGTTCATATCAAGTCCAATGTAGGCCTGATATGAGTTCATATCAGACTCATATGTATGCATGCAAAAATAAATAAATAAATAAAAATGAGAGAGGAGAGGAAAGAGAATTAAGATTGTATGTAGAAGAAAGAAAGAGATAGAGAAAAGAGAATGAAATTTTTTTTGGATTTGATAGAGAGGTAGAATGGGAAGAGTACATAATTGCGTATGTCATTTGATAAATATCAAAGTAGTATATTTCTTTTGGTAAATTTGAAAATCTAAGTGTATGATTTGGTAAATTGTCAAAATAATTAAAAAGTGAATTCAAAAAAATTAATTATAATATTTTATTTCATGAATAAATAGTAATTATTAAAGTTTTATTAAGAAATAAATATATTTGATAAATTAAAAATATATAAATTATTATAATTAAATTAAAATTTATAAGTTAATTAAATATTAAACAAAATTATAAATTAAATTAATTTAAAATCATGTTAATTAATTTATTCATTAAATACTATAAATAAATTAGATTAAAAATCATAATTATTTAAAATATTAAATGAAAATTATAAATTAAATTAAATTAAAAATTATAAGTTAATTAATTTATTAATTAAAAATATAAATAAATTAAATTAAAGATTATAATTATTTTTTTATTGTACATAGAATAATAGATTTTTATATATATATGATGTGACATATTAGAAATTATAAAAAAAATTATTGATAATTTTATCCATTGAAAATGTCCTGATAAATTTATATATTTTTTGATATGATATTTATACGACACATAGAAAATTATAAAAAATTTCTTTTTGAAATTTAAATATTGAAGTGCCTTAAGAAAGAAGAGAAGCTAGGCGGAATGCAATAATTGCATGTGCTAGGGATTTATCTTTCCACCGCCATGTGAACACCAATTACGATTTTTCCCACGAACAATTAGCGTGGCTAGTATATTGGTGGTAAAAGGTAAATTGTTCGTCCTCAGCATCTCCGTCAATTCGTTTTAGGGCTAATACGTTAAGATAAATTATGGATGTTACTAGCCCGGATGCTGTGGCTAGCACGTGGGGAGGATGGACATACTGGCTTTGTCAGGATTTGACCCAGACCTCTTAATAATAACACTTATGTATTAACCATCAGTCCATCCCGTAAAGACAGAGTGACTAGTATATTGCCACAAGGTGAGAGTATTGCCTATACGTCGATTTAGCTAGTAAAGTAGGAGTCGATCTCAGTCTGAGAGTGGAAATACCTCGAGAGCATAATAAATAATCACTTCCTCCTTTGATTTGGGATTGTGACAATTTCATCCAATTCGATAGAGAGATTCTACTAAGTATTTTTTTATATATTAAAAGTAGATTATAGGTGTTTAATTTATTTTTAAATTATATATATTTTTATAATATAATATCAATTCTAATATAATTTTATTGAATCATGATAAAAAAAAATATTAATATAAAAGATATTCCATCTTTTAATAGATATCAATATTAGGATAGATATTTAATATCCAATGAATATGAAAATGAAAAAATATAAAGTTCAATTGAAATCTGATCAATCGTGATGTCCGATTTAGTTATGTTTAATAATTTATTTTTTTCATATTTAATTTGAGATGACGAAAATGATAGAATAAATGAATCATTTTTTTTTTCTCATCTGGGTGATGTCTCTGATGGAATATCATCATCTTTTACCAGCGATAACGGTTAAAAAAAAAAAATAGAAAGTCAACTGGTGTCGTTTTCCGACGATTGCGAGTCACGAGGCGTGGATTTTTTTTGCGGTTGCGGTTTCTAGTAAGTGGGTGCATAATTTGGGTAATTTAAAATTATATTATGAATTTTAAATATTTAAATAAATGAAAAAAATGACTTGAAACACGCAGTCACATGCCATATCTCAAAATTGTTTTTTTTTCTATCTTAACTGTATTAACTGGTTCGGTTAGGAATTTCACATGGATATTTTTATTGTTAATCAGGTTGATAATATTGAATCTCAGTTGATTGATTCAGTCTTATACAAATTTTTTACTTACCGCTATGGTAAATTAGGAAGCTTTCGCGATAGATAATCCAAAAGCTCAACATTCCTAAAGTTCGCACCTCATTTGGACAAAAAATTCTTATAAAATATGACATATCTAAGAATTGAATCGCGAATACTTGAGATGATAATTAGTCACCTTCCTGCTATACCATTGCCCCAGGGCACGTTGGTATTTTTATGGAATGTTATAATAGAGGATGAGGGTTAAATCAATGTATAGGGATGTTATAACATCTAGAAAAAATATCAGGGGGCGCTTGGTATATATTCGGGAATGGAAATATGAATGGATT
The DNA here is from genome assembly GCA_024364735.1 of Boesenbergia rotunda. Lineage (NCBI taxonomy): Eukaryota > Viridiplantae > Streptophyta > Magnoliopsida > Zingiberales > Zingiberaceae > Boesenbergia > Boesenbergia rotunda. Next base: position 224,846 of record JAGFNQ010002791.1, read on the forward strand.
TGATTGAGGGATTAATGGAAATGAGAATGATTACTGGATTATTGGTGCTTGGTATAGATATTGGAATGAGTATTATTCCCATTAGGGTCTGCAATACTCAAACCAAGAGAGGGTCGGCGACCCTCCCATTAGGACGGTCGGTGATGCTCAAACCAAGAGAGGAAAGTCGCGCGTGAAGAGGGAAAGAAAAAGGTTGGACATCGAGCAATGAGGAGAGAAGAGGGCAATCGGCGAGGGAGAGCGAGTTGGTGTCGGGCTCGCTCACACAAGGATGGAAACCGCAGGAGGGTTTCGGCGTCGGCGGAAACTTGTGAAGGAGAAGAGAAACTTTCTCTCGGGCGATGAGGAGAGAAGAGGGTTGTGGCGTTACAAGATTTCGGGTGCGCGCGTGCTTAGGTGACGGGGAAATGGAAAGTTGATATCCAAGGGGGGAGAGGGGAATCAAAACTAGGATATGATATCCTTATTTTGATTCCCATTGAGTCCTTTCAAACACTACCCAAAAAAAATGATTAACGAGGTTTTTTCAACCTCGGGCGCTTTCAAATACCTACCAAGCATCATATATGGGAATTAAATAACTTTCATTCCCATTCCTTATCCCTAACCCCCCAACCAAGCAACCCCTCACCTCTTGAACGCAATTCAAAAACGTTAAAGCAGAAAAAAAAAATATAAAACAAAACAAATCACATGGGAGGGTGTGCACATGGATAGGCTCATGTGCAAAGTCGGTCCTTGTTATTTAAAGGCCTTCGGCGAAATTATAAATTATACCTCAATTTATAATCAATATCATTCAGAATGCAAGAGGTGTTCATGAAAAAAAACACTTGAATTCTTAAAAAAAATAATGATCGAGAAGAAAAAATTAACTCAAGAATATAAAGAGATACAGAGTAATCTAACAAAAAAATCCTAACACCAAACTAAGAAATAATAAAGAAACGCAATCTAATCAGCTTATCTGCATAATCCTTATTTTCAACATCAACATAAGAATCTAGAAGAATGAAGAGAACACCAAAATGACCTATCATAAATATATTTGTTGGGGATCGTGCGTACGACTAGAGGAGGTAAATAGTCGTTCACCCACTTCAATCGCGGTTCTTCCTACACTTTGTTAGTGCGCAAGGAAATACAAATAAACTAAACTAACAAAAAGAAAATCAAACCGCTAACACCAAACTTTTAACGTGGTTCGGAGATAAAACTCCTACTCCACGACAGTTCGTAAGGTGGACGATCCCGATCCGTTGGTGGATGAGTCTCCGAAAAGCATCCGACTAGCTCGTGTCGCTCCTTGTGGGTGGAGAAACTTCGCCACAACCTTGCAACCAACACCTGAGCTTGGTAGACTACTAATAAGCTTTACCCAAGCTTATTTCGTTAACCTTTGCTTAGCCAAACCGAGCTATCTTAAATAGAGATTGTCCCTGAAATAGTCATTACCAGTCGACTGGTACCAACACCAGTCGACTTGTCCACCCGAACTCGAATGTTACATCCCTACGCCCAAATTCCAGTCGACACCAGTCGGCTGATAATAAGATCAGTCGACTGATCGTTCTATGACCCTTACCAGTCGACTGATCCAAGCATCAGTCGACTAACCAAACCCTAAACCTAGAGTTTCAACCCCGAATACAGTCACTCAGCACTCGTCCTCGCCCGACCAACCTAGACCTAACCTTTAGCCTCCTCTATCAGCTATGCGTCCCTCGGATGCCTCTCAATCCTTCATGCATTGCCTTCTAGAGCTTCCTTCGGCCTTGATCCTTGTTGTTGGGTCTTCCTTTGCCAAGATGCCACTTGGACTTTTCTCCTTCGTACCTGTATTCTGCATTCTCACAATGCAACATCAAATACAACAATAAACATAACTTAAACCTTTGCGCAAACATCAAAACCCAAGATACCTAGATTGCCCCAACAATCTCCCCTCTTTTGATGTTTGGCAACCCGTTTAAGTTAGGGAAACAACAATAAAGCAAATGATCATGCATAAATCATGGAACCTAACCTTAGGCTCCCACTTTACCTAAACTCCCCCTTGACTAGGTTTTCCTTGCAAAGGTACTTCTCTCCCTTTGCCAACAAAAGACTCCCCCTTCACCTAAGCTCTCCCTTGAGCTTAGATTTCTTACAAAGGTGTGTTGGTTTCCCACTTAAACTCAACACTTCTCCCCCTTTGCCGTATATCAAAAAGAGCTCCAACAATATCTCAATTATTGGATTTTTTAACCTCTAATGATTATAAACATTATGTATTAACCCCCCATAATATTATACACATGTTTGACAATCATTTGGACACTTTTCAATTGTTGAAAATAGTTTCAGCACATATCAGTCGACTGAGATAGTTACCAGTCGACTGATCCCTATCGAAAAATCATACAGTAGCTAGTCTCTCTCTAGAAAGCACTGCTACCAGTCGACTGTCCCCTGCACCAGTCGACTGATACCCTAATAACTACATTTACAGTATTCTGAACCCAAATTCAGAAATATACCAGAAATTTCATAAATCTCTAAAAAATTTTAAATTTTGTGGAGTGATTTGTGATACACGTGTCTACTTGGGAAAAAATACATTTAAAAATGTATATATCTAGGATCCCAAGATTGACACAAAATCCAAAACTATCTAAATGATTCAATAGAACCTTGACCTAAAGTCCTAGTTTTGACTTCCTCTTGATGTATCTGCCCATACCAAACCACAATGCATCCCTAACATTGGTTTATATAACATCTACACATCAAAAACTAATTTTTATACAATATGACCCTAATATCATATTTTCATGCATGAAACTCAAATCCAATATGTCAAAACTCAAGGATTGAGACTCAAATTCATCTTCAAACCTTTTGACATACTCTATCTAGATTTCTGGAAGAAATCCTCCCAAGATTCATTTACCATAGATCCCAATTTGACTCTTAGAGCTCCCCCTTAAGCTCTTAACCTTTGCCACCTCCCTAGGTGACTCATCCAAGGTTACTAAGCCACACCGGTGTACCTCCGGTGACCCTTGGCTCTCAACCGTTACCTTCTTAATCTTTGACGTCTTGTCCTTGATTGCTTCTCCCTTACCAATGTCTTGTGCTCTTCTAGCATTTGATATTCTTTTGGTCTTGGAGGTACTCAATTTGAAATTTTTGGGTTTTTGACCACCCAAACACATATCAAGTCTCCTAGGTCCAATAATGAACCTATCTATGACTCTCTCCATTTCCTCAAGTCTTGCTCTCAAGACTTGATTTTCCAATTCTAGGGCTCTTACCCTAGTGTCAACATGTTCACCTTGAACATTTCTAGACCTACCAATCTTCCTAGGTATATGTCTTCCCTCCTTGGGATTAATGCCTTGCTCATTTACTACCTTCCTCCCCTTAGACATGGTACTTTGAGTCTTATTTGGTCTAATCTTGGGTAATGATTGTTGGGGCAATCTATGGTTCGGAGTGACTATGTGTTTTGATGTTTGGGCAAAGGGTCTAAGTTAGGTTCACCCTTGTATTTGATATGTGTATTTGAGTGTGCAGGTTTGCAGGATACACATTGACTTAGTTGGACGACTTCGAGACCGGTGAAGGATGGCATGGAGGCAAGCCGTGGGCTTGTGTGCGCATCTGAGGGACCATGGATAAAGCAGGGACGATGAGCTGAGGGAAGCGGACTTCGAGGCATACGTGAAGGATGACATGGAGACAAGCCAAGGGCTTGTGCACGCATCTGAAGGACGAGAGCTAAAGTCGAAGAGGGCTTGAAGGCAACAGATCGAGGCTGCTGGATGAAGAATCAACCAGGTCGTGAGGTTTCGAGTGCTGAGGGAATTGTACTCGGGGGCTAAGTCGTGAGGGTTCGAGTGTTGAGGGATTGCACTCGGGTAGGGAAACCCTGGGACTAAGTTGTGAGAGTTCGAGTGCTGAGAGAATTGTACTCGGGAAGGAAAACCCTAGGCTTAGAGGGTTGGCAGTCGACTGATGCTTGATCAGTCGACTGGTGTATGCCACAGAAAGATCAGTCGACTGCAAATGGGGTAATCGACTGGTGGTCAGTCGACTACAAATGGAGCAGTCGACTGGTGGCCACTGGGAATTCGAACGTTAAGCTGTAACGGTCGAATTTGAGTGGGACCAGTCGACTGGTAATGAACCAGTCGACTGGTAATGATCATTTCAGCCAAGAGCACTATTTAAAGGGGCTTGGTTTTGGCTGAGTGTTCTTGACGAAATTGGCTTTGGTTAAAGGTCAATTAGTAGTCTTTGTACTCAGAGGTGTTGTCCAGATTGTGGCGAGGTTTCTCCACCCACAAGGAGTTACACGAGCTAGCCGGAGGTCTCCCGGGGAATCATCTACCGACGGATCGGGATCGTCCACCTTACGGACAACCGTAGAGTAGGAGCTTTATCTCTGAACCACGTAAATGTTTGATGTTAGCGATTGTTTGATTTTGTTATTGGTATTTCCGCTTGCGCATGTTAACATTGTAGGAAGAAAGATCGAAAACTTGCTATTCACCCCCTCTAGCAAACGGTAAGATCCTAACAAGTGGTATCAGAGCGAAAGTTCGCTCATCTACGGACTAAACGCCGAGAGAGCAAAGAGCTAGAGGAGATGGCGATTCAAGAAAAATTTGGGGATGATATAAATGTTCCACCTTCCTATGATCGTGAGGATTTCGAGTATTGGAGGATGCGGACAAAGAGTTAGTTTGGTATGGATTGAAACTACATGATCGCGCTAAAAGAGCCATTTGAAGTTCCAAGAGACAAACATGGGAAAAAGCTCCGACCAAGATATTGGAATAAGGAGCAACAAGCACAAGCAAAGGTAAACAAAACGGTAATTTTAATTTTAGTTAATATTTTACCTAATGATGTAATGAGTGGTGTAGGTGAATACAAAAGTGCACACGAGTTATGGAGCAAGATGGTAGCATTCCATGAAAACCCTACATGAGCTCAAGTAGTGGAAGAGCCCAAGGAAATGAGCTCAATGGTCCAAGAAAAGGAGAAAGATCAATCAGATGAAGAAAGAAGTTCAACATCCGAAGAAGAGGAGAAAGAGGAAAAAGAAAAAGAGGCATCCATCTCCTCAAGTTAAGTGACACAAGAAAGTGAAAGATCATCCACTTCATCAAGAGAAGAAGAAGAGGTCTCCACTTCAAGGATTGAGGAGGAGGAGAGACCACCCTTGATACCGGAGCAAGAAGAAGCATCTACCTCCACCAAAGAAAAGTCTAAAGATCGCATCATTTGCTTTGGATGCAACAAGATGGGACACTACAAGGACAAGTGTCCATTAGGTAAAAAGGAGATAAACCCTAAACCCAAGTCAATTCCTTTAAATTCTAACATGGGTTGTAGGGAAAAGAAGGAGAAAAAGCACGTAAGGTGTTTCACATATGGTGAGCTAGGATACTATCACACCAAATGCTCAAGGAAAGGAGAATTCAAGAAATTAGAGCATTTGAGGAAATGGGAGAAGAAGGAAAAGAAGAAAAGCTCATATCAAGGGGGAGCTACAAGGGTAAGAGAGGTAATCCCTAACTTTAAGTTTAAATGTAATTCAAATTTAAACTCCTCCATGCATATTAGAAATAATGAAAACTATTTTTCCACGCATAATTTTGGTTTTAGATATCATGATAAAAATAGGGTTAATGTTGCATATCAAAACCCTAAGGAATTCATGCATCATAATAAACCTAGAACCTCTAGACCTAAGGATCAAGGCACAAATCCCAAAAAGGGGAGACACATGCCTAGAAAGGTGGAAAGGTCTAGGAATGTCCAAGGTGGACATGTTGGCTCTAGGGTTAGAGCTATAGAGTTGAAAAATCAAGTCTTGAGGGCAAGACTTGAAGAAATGGAGAAAACCCTAGATAGATTCACTATTGGATCTAAGGGTTTAGGTATGGGGTTGGGTAGTCAAAAACCCAACAATGATAGATCGGGTCTAGGATACCGATCTAAGTTCTCCGATGCCAATGAAATGAAATATGTTCGGGTAGCATATAACTATGGCAAGGAGGGGAAGTCTAAAAATGGCAAAGGGTGTCATGCAAAAGCAAGAAGAAAGTCTTAATTAAGGACAAGGGGTCCAAAATTAAGAAGGTTAAGGTGGTAGATCAAGAGTCACCGGAGGTACACCGGTGTGGTCTAGCGTTTGTTGAGTCACCTAGGGAGGTGGCTAAGGCTAAGAGCTCAAGGGGGAGCTCTAGAAGCCAAGTTGGGACCCATGGTCTATGGACTCCGGGAGGATTTCTCTCGGAAGTCTAGATGGGTCATGGAGTGTGCCAAAGGATGTGGAGACAGATTTGTATCTCAATCCTAGGGATTTGGCACATTGGGTTTGAGTTTCATGCATGAAAATATGACATTGGGGTTATAGAGCATGGAAATTGGTTTTTGATGTGTAGATATCATATAAATCAATGCTAGGGATGCATTGTGGGTTGGTATGGGCAGAGACATCAAGGGGAAATCAAAACTAGGACTTTAGGTCAATGTTCAATTGAACTATTTAGCTAGTTTTGGATTTTATATCAATCTTGGGAATGGTGATAGATACATGTTTGAATTTATTTTTTCCAAGTAGGTATGAGTACCACAGACATCTCCACAAAATTTAAAATTTTTTTGGAGATTTGTGAAATTTCTGGTGTATTTCTGAAATTGTGTCAGAAATGCTGAAATTGAGGTTTTCAGGGTGTCAGTCGACTGGGACAGAGGGCAGTCGACTGGTAAAGGCTGATTTTTATGTTTCAGCAGTCAAAATTGTTGGTGCAATTTGCACTAATAGTTAAACTTGAGTTTTGATGAATGACAAATAGGTTAAAGTTAGGCTTGCTTTTGGTTTTGACCTCTTTACTAAGTGTGTAGGGTTGAAAGACTTAGGACCTGACACCGGGCTGAATTCCAGAGTGGTTGAGTCCTGGCAGGAAGTCCAGTTGGGTTCGTGGGGCCTGACAATTGGCTGAAACCCAAGTTGGTTGAAACTTGGCAAAAAGACCAGGGTGGTTGAGCCCTGGCAGGAAGACCTGGTGAGTTAAGAAGTTGAGTAGAGCTGCACGAGGTAAGTAAGGTAAGTCACTGGAGGAGCGAACCAGTGAGGACGGGTTCTATTTTAGGACTGTAGGCGCGGTCCAACTTAGGCCCATTTTGGTGACCTCGGTTGAGTCCTGGTTAGATCCTTATCCAGGTTTGGACGGGGTCTAATTAACTCTAAATTCATTAACTCTATTTTACAGGATTTATTTGATATGTGAACTAATTAGATTTTGTAGGTTAATTTATTCCTCATCTAAAGCCTCGGTGGAGGATAAATTTTCATTTAAATTATTCGTATTTCTTATTTTTTTGGAGAATAAAATTATTCCTACTAATGATAAAATCTTATTGTTATTTTCTAATTATTCCTATTAATGCTTAAAATTCTCACGTGAAGCTTAGCTAGAAGGATAAAATCTCTTTTTAAATTGTATTTTGAATTATTTTTTCAAAAAAAAAAGCCTTGGTGAGGTAAGAGGATAAAACCTCTTGGTTAACTTTTCAGATTAAATTTTATTTAAATTATTTAAGTGAAGCAAAGATAGAAACGTTATCTTGTTTGAATTATTCCTTCTTGCTGATGGATAAAATTTGAGCTGAGAAGATCATGCATCGAGGCACTATAAAAGGAAGCAAGCAAGCCCTCTAAAAGAAAGAAATTTTTTTTTCTGGTTCAAGCTTTGGCACTCTCTTGCTTCCACGCTCCTCTGCTGCGGTTTGTGCTTTGACTCGACGCTGTCCGACCACTGCCGGAAGATCGCTCCCAACACCCAAGCTGCTTCAGATAAATCTAAGTGTTGGGTAACATAATTTTTGTTCTGTCTGCACTTAAATTATTAAAAGGGGAAGTGTAGGGTTGTTACACCTCCACCTAATCTTATATTCAAATCACTCTACCGGGAGTTTGCCGGTAGAGGTTTTTAGTGGATTGCCCACAGGAAAGGCTCAAGGAGCCTGGGTCTTCGAGTATGAGTCACCGAAGGCTCCGAACGAAGTAAAACTCCTCGTGTAATTTTTTATTATTTTTCGCTTTCGCTTTTCATTTTAATTTTTCCGCTGTGCACGTTTTTCAAAGCATCGTACAATTTTCTATCGACTTTAATTCTATAAAGAAGATTTTTAAAGTCACGTGATTCACCCCCCCTCTCACGTGCATCGGTCCTACAAAAAGGTGTCCAAATGATATAAAATAAGTGTGTAATCTTATGGGGGATTAGTACACTGTGTTTATGGTCATTAGAGGTTAAAAGATCCAATAAGACAGAAATTGTTGGAGTCTTTTTGATGTATGACAAAAGGGGAGAAGTGTTGGGTTTAAGTGGGAAACCAAACACGCCTTTGCAAGAAATGCTAGGTCAAGGAGGAGCTTAGGAAAAGGGGGAGCATTGTTGCTCCGTTAGTGGCATAAGGGGAACCTTGGAGAGGTTCTTAAAAAGCCTTTGTAAGTTCAATGTAGGAGGAGCCTTGGAGAGGTTTTAAAAAGCCCGTTTTGGTAAAAGTCCTAGACTTATTAGGGAGGTTTAGGTGTGGGGATGCCTTGTGATAAGATCCATGTTTGCATTGCATATGCATTGGCGATGTAAGTCCAAGGTGAAGCCTTGGCAACGTAAGTCCAAATGGTTATTAGCATTGTATTTGTTATTTGTTTTCCCTAACTTAAGCGTATTGTCAAACATCAAAAAGGGAGAGATTGTTGGGGCAATCTATGGTCCGAAGTAACCATGTTATTTGATGTTTGGGCAAAGGGTTTAAGTTAGGTTCACCCTTGTATTTAATATATGTGTTTCAGTGTGCAGGTTTGCAGGATACACATGAGCTTATTGGATGGCTTCGGGACCGGTGAAGGATGGCATGGAGGCAAGCCGTGGGCTTGTATGCGCATCTGAGGGACCATGGATAAAGCAAGGACGATGAGCCGAGGGAAGCGGACGTCGAGGCATACGTGAAGGATGACATTGAGACAAGCCAAGGGCTTGTGTACGCATCTGAGGGACGAGAGCCAAAGTCAAAGAGAGCTTGAAGGCAACTGTGACGACCCCTTAACTTCTCTCTCTTAAGGTGGACGCCACTTTTACTTAACCTTAACTTTACCTTATTCTTAGCCTTAGGTTACAACTACTTGACTTCCCTTAACTTGCTCTGAATGTTTTTCTTTTAAAAAAAACATTCATTTTATTTGCTTTGCAAGGATTTGACCCCTAGATCTCTTAGTTGTAAAACTAAAGCACTAACCATCTGCCCTACAACACTTTCCTTTTAATGGTACTAGTCGACTGCTATATAGCCAGTCGACTGGTGTCAGCCACAGAAACTTTCTGTGCCCGGCACCAATCGACTGGCCTCTTGACAGTCAACTGGTGCAGTTGACTGGTTCTGAACCAGTCGACTGGCACGCCTGAAACCTGCATTTACAGACCTAGGAACTCCTTTCAAGGGCCCATAATTCATACACTTCCAAAGCATATAAAGAAATAACTCCAAATCTATACTCTATACTAGTTTTATAAACATTTTAGCAACCCAAAACAACCTCATAAACTTGCAATTAGGGTCTTTGCGGAAGTAAATAAGCTATCAAAATATATGAACTCTAGACTAGAGTTTGTACCCAACTTTGTCTCTATGCAAAGTTTAAACAAAGTCATTCGTTCTACCAATTCAAAACACCAAAACACATGTTCTACAAGACTTAACCCGACGATCTCTTCCACGGTTCCGCCGCCACTGAACATCAATGCAAGTCCCGCTCGCCTCCCTAGCTTATGCTTTTTCTTTACCTTTGTCTGCAATAGAAGGAAATGCAACTAATAAGCGATTTGCTTAGTAAGTAAATCCTAACTCACAAATCCATGCGATCAATGCTAAACATGCTCTTTTCAAATAATGCTTGCTTCAAAACACATGCACTTTGAAATACTTACACATGGAAACTTTTACATACTTATCATGCTCAATCATGCTTGGAAACATTTACTAGCATTAAAACATTGGCAAATCTAACATGCTCATAATTTCTTTTGAGACTTGCTACTTATGCATTTCCATACTTTAAACCCCTAACTTCCTTGCTCTTGCTCTTTAACATGCTTGTAACATAACAATGTTAACATACATAGCAAAACATATGCTTAAACTGAAAACACTTACATATACTCATATACTTCAAAATAATAATCAACTTTCTCAGACCTTGACACTGTACCTGGTATCAGTGTACCAATGCGCGCATCCCTAATAGGTTTCGAGGTAGCTAGCCACTACACCCTATTAGAGCTTCTTTCTTACTTTCTGTGGGCCTCTCATTTGCCCGGTACATGTCACTTTACAAAAGTAAAATACTTTCTTACTCATAATGCTTGTATTTATCAAGCTAACTTTCTTTTTCATAAATCTTGCACTATAAACCTTTACCTTTTCTTACTTGGAACTTTCATCGAGCACCTTGCATGCCCTTAACCCCAAAACTCCTTTTTGGGGACTTTTCAAGAACTTACTCTTGTCATACTTAGGTCTCATACACAAAAACTTACTCCAATTCATATTCTATGATAAAACATGTATTCTTTAGAAACTTAAAACACACAATAAAAAAAAACCATAATCTTAAAGCATGCACTTAGATCACAAACATGGTTCTACAACGAGAAATACATGGCGAAACTACTTCTATTGCAGGTGAGTGATTTACTTACACTTTTTCTTGAAGAAAACTCACTAAATATCTAGGGAAACTCCTAGCGTAACGCTCCTCTTCTCTTCCCTTGCGAGGAAACTTCACCCTTGGCCCTAGGGAAGAAGCCCTAGGTTTTCTACTTCAAGAGGAAGAAGAAGGAGGAGAAAACTCTCCTTTTCTTCCCTGTTTTTCGCAGCCTCCCAAACTGCTCGCGCGGCCTCCTGAAACCCTAAAAGGGGTCTTAACCCAACTTAAGTGGAAGATGAAACACCTCTTCATGAAAAGGGCTTACTTAGCTATAATATTATTTCGCTTCATCCTTTTCTGTGCTTGATACCCTTGCCCTGCTGGTTACCCCAACTCACTTAAGGGCTTGCTTTGCCCTGTGGTCGCGGGATCAAACCTCGCCCGACCCTTAATTTTTTTTTCATTTTTATTTCGAAAAATTGCCAGAAAATTCAAAAAAAATCATAATAATTCATGAAAATTATTGGGTGTTACAGCAACAGATCGAGGCTGCTGGATGAAGAAACCCCACCCGACCCTTAATTTTTTTTCATTTTTATTTCGAAAAATTGCCAGAAAATTCAAAAAAAATCATAATAATTCATGAAAATTATTGGGTGTTACAGCAACAGATCAAGGCTGCTGGATGAAGAGTCAACCAGGTCATGATGTTTCGAGTGCTGAGGGAATTGTACTCGGGGGCTAAGTCGTGAGGGTTCGAGTGCTGAGGGATTGCACTCGGGTAGGGAAACCCTGGGACTATGTTGTGAGGGTTCGAGTGTTGAGAGAATTGTACTCAGGAAGGAAAACCCTAGACTTAGAGGGTTGGCAGTCGACTGATGCTTGATCAGTCGACTGGTGTATCCCACAAAAAGATCAGTCAACTGCAAATGGGGCAATCAACTGGTGGCAGCTGGGAATTCGAACGTTAAGCTGTAACGGTCGAATTTTAGTGGGACCAGTCGACTGGTAATGGACCAGTCGACTGGTAACGGTCATTTTAGCCAAGAGCACTATTTAAAGGGGCTCGATTTTGGCTGAGAGTTCTTGACAAAATTGGCTTTGGTTAAACGTCAATTAGTAGTCTTTGTGCTCAGAGGTGTCGTCCGGATTGTGGCGAGGTTTCTCCACCTACAAGGAGCTACACGAGCTAGCCGGAGGTCTTCCGGGGAGTCATCAACCGACGGATCGGGATCGTCCACCTTACGGGTAACCGTGGAGTAGGAATTTTATCTTCGAACCACGTAAAGGTTTGATGTTAGCGATTGTTTGATTTTCTTATTAGTATTTCCGCTTGCGCACGCTAACATTGTAGGAAGAAAGATCGAAAACTTACTATTTACCCCCTCTAGCAAACGGTAAGATCCTAACAATGATTTCCTAGGGTTATTTACCTTGTTACCCATATTCCTATCATTATACCTAAATGCATGATTATGCTTGGGTAAATAATCTACATTATTTTTAACAAACATATAGAAATTTGAAATTGGATTAAATTTTAAATAAGGGATTACCTTCTCTTTTACCTTTGAAGCTCCCCCTTGACTTAAACTCCTCTTCTTCTCTAATTTCTTTAAATGTCCTAGCTTCTTGAGCTTTTCTTTCCTTGGGCATTTTGTGTGGTAGTGCCCCCACTCATCACACGTGAAACAAATTATATGCTTCTTATCCTTAGCTCCATCCCTACAACTCTCATTAGTTTGTAAATAAACTTTACCGGGTTTAGAGTTTACCTCTTTTACCTTCTTGAGTGAAGGACACCTACTCTTGTAGTGCCCTATTTCCCCACACTCAAAGCATTTAATGTGGGATTTCCCACTCTTCTTGGTAATTGAGGTTGAGGGTTGAGCTTCTAAGATCTCCTCCACCTTGGATTGCTCTTCTTCTTCCTCACTTGAGGATGTGAACGATTTCACTTCCTCCTCCTCTTCGGATGTTAAGCTCGATTCAACTTCCAATTGGTCCTTCTCCTTCTCTTGGACCAATGAGCCCTTGTCCTTGGTGTAAAATACGGTTAATATATATATCTATAATAAATAATAATAAAAAAATAAAATATATAAAATAAAATAAAATATGTATATAAATAAATAAATAAATATATATATATATATCTGGTTATTTATATATATATATTTATAATCACCATAAATAGGAGTTAAAAATTTGGAACAGTCATATGGAAAATTGGATGCGTGGACCAATTATGAATTATTTAAAGAAAAGTTTAATTATATATATATATATATATATATATATATATATATATATATATATATTATATATATATATATAATATATATATATATATATATATATATATATATATATATATAACTTTTCCTTTGTTTATCTCTCTCTCCTGTGCCCTAAAACCATGCCGATTCCTCCCCTCTCTGCCCGACGCCGCCGATTCCTCCCCTCTCCCCCTGACGCCACAACTCTCCTCAGGCGATCAAGTAGAGTACGACCTCCACCTCAAGGAGCATTCAACACCGGCGACTTCTCCTCCCTTGATCCGGGCCGACGCCGCCGACCTCTCCCCAGCCAGTCATCGGTCGTCGCTTGTCCTCACCAGAGCAACCGCCACCAATAGCCAGTGGGGTTCTACTCGATCGCCACCGTGAGTTCGCAAGCCAAGCCGAGCATCACCGACAGGATCTGCTTCTTCCTCCCGATCGCCAAAGCTGGTCTCCTCTTTGGCTAGCCACTCTTCTCCCTCTCATGAGATGCCCTAGCTCTGATTGATGGAACCGCCCATCACCGCAATGTCGTGATCGCAACGCTTCCATCCTAGACAGCATTGCCGCCATGGTCGGATCGCCACCACCGCTGAGGTTGACCACTGCTAAGGTCAACCAACGACGAAGTTGAACCAACCAACCCAGCTTGTCGCCATTATCCCCATCAGGTGAGGCACTGTTCCGACATCGATAAAGTAGGGTAAGGGATTAAGTGAGTATTGGCGTGGTTGAAATTCCGGTCATAAGCCGATTAAAGGTTGATACTTAATCAATTAAGGTGTAAGGGTTATTGGGATGGTAGATTCATTGATTAATCTGAATTGATATGGTTCAAATTGGATTTTCTTGATCGGATGAAGATTTGACCTGGAATATGGCTAAACTTAACCTAATTTAATCAAGGGGTTAGATTATTCGATCTTAATTGATGATTGAACTAATTCTATTGAGGTTTCCTAATTGGATTAGGATTTGGATTAATTAGGTTTGGGATTTCAAATATCCGAACTACGTTAGATCGATATTTTGATTGTGCTATTTATTGTAGGTTTTTAATTCGAGACTGAAGTCCAGATTGGATGACATGTAGTACAAGACATACTTAAAGGCGGGTACTTCTTGCTTGTTTCTATAGTTCTGTTTATCTTTAAATGCATGGTTGTTTTATTATCTGAGTATGATGATTTACCTTAAATCTATTCCTCTTATTTTCCTGCTTGATACTTATTCTGTGCTTGACCCTTTGAGTGGTAATTCAAATTGTTCAGTTATACAGTCTCATCTTTTGGTTTCTGATCTAAAGCGTACTGTGTATACGTGTGTACTGTAGAATAATCATTTGACCTATCTAGGGTTTGGTTGACATTGGATATACCCTACCTAGTAGATTAGTGCATGTTTATTTACTTTGGTGTTGATAGTGCTTTTCATATATTTTCTGATTTGGGTGTTATTGGTGTTTTCTATTTCGCATGGTTTTGGATTTGATTGAGGTAGTGTATATTAGTGTCATGCATCATAGCATTCAGGCCGACAACCGCGGGCTCTTTGGTGGTTGAGATGGGTCGTCGGGTATATTTTTCCTGTTGTGCCATGCTTAGTCAGAGTTGTGTGCAAACAGTTGATACTCCCCAGGTATTTGGAGTCCCCACAGGTATTTTGGGGTTTTAAGCCACAGGTATTTTGGCATTTCATATCAGGGCCACGATTGTCATAGTGTATTTGCATAGCCCCAAGTTTTGGCGCTTGTATCTTGTCCACTCAACCTACCCAATATAGTGGTGGTTGGTGTGCGTAAAGTGCAGGTCATGACATCATGTGCATATTGCGCATTGTGCATTTGCTTGTGCTTACTGCATTTGTTTGAGCTATGATTGTTGCATTTGATTGACATGCATATACGATTATGATTTGCATTTTGTGTTATGATCTGGATATGTTCAGTAGTATTAGCTGTTTATGGAGGTGTTGGGGGGGATTTCTGATTTTGTCCCTACTTGTTATATGGTTTTCAGGTATATTTTATTTGTATAGATACATTTTGTTTATGTTCTTATTTCCAGAGACTGTATACCCTTTGCTCTCTTTATGCTTGCTTTACCCCTTTATATACCATGCATTTATCTGTTCTTATACTCGCAGAATTCCATCCAGAACTCATCATCCCTCGTTCTTCTTTTTGTTTTAGGAAGTCGATAGTTGTGTCTCGTGCCACCAGGAGAGGATCCAGCTGTCAGTCTCCCAGTTTGAGTATTATTATTGGTTTTCGTACTCTTGTAGTAGTTTTATAGTATTAGTGTCGTTTTTGGTTTTATTATCGTTTTGGAGGGTATATGGTTTTTCTTTTGAACGTGTATTTATTTATTTCGGCTGAATTTCAATTTGCTGCGCTTAGCTATAGAGTTTATATTTATTATATTTATTATTTGTCAGTTATATTATTTAACTACGTGGTTATGTTGATGTGAACGCCAACCGAGTGTGGCTGAGCTATATTGTTATGGTTGAGGTGTGTGTATGTATAAAAGTTTCAGATTGTCCGCCGTACAGGAGAGATACGTTGCCCGATTTTCGAGCAAGCACGAGCCTCTAGGGGGGTGGCACTTGGGCTCCTCCACTTCTTGTCCTCATGTAGAATCCTCATGAAGAGCTATCACCTTTCTCCATAGCTCATGAGCATTCTTGTATTCTCCTACACGCGACATAATATAAGGTAATAAATTTAACACAATTCTCGTTACCTCCTTATCCAACTCTGCTTCCTCTTTTTGATCCTTTGTCCAATACCGAGGTCGGAGGCATTTCCCCTTCTTATTCATTAGAGCTTCGAATGGTACCTCCAAAGCGGTCCAATGGTCCCAATCTATTTGGAACTAAGTTTCTAATCGCTTCTTTCAATAATTGAAATTGTTTCGATCATATGGAGGTGGAATTTAAGTATCCCATCCTAGCAGACCTTTCGAATCCATCTGCCTCTAGCGTTTTGCTCTCTCGGAGATTAGTCCGTAGATGAGCGAACTTTCGCTCTGATACCACTTATTGGGGATCGATGCATACGGCTAGAGGGGGGTGAATAAGCGTTCACCCACTTCAATCACGGTTCTTCCTACACTTTGTTAGTGCGCAATGGAATACAAATAAACTAAACTAATAAAAAGGAAATCAAACCGCTAACACCAAACCTTTAACGTGGTTTGGAGATAAAGCTCCTACTCCACGACAGTCCGTAAGGTGGACGATCCCGATCCGTCGATGGATGAGTCCCCGGAAAGCCTCCGACTAGCTCGTGTCGCTCCTTGTGGGTGGAGAAACCTCGCCACAACCTTGCAACCAATACCTGAGCTTGGTAGGCTACTAATAAACTTTACCCAAGCTTATTTCGTCAACCTTTGCTCATCCAAACCGAGCTCTCTTAAATAGAGCTCATCCATGAAATAACCATTACTAGTCAACTGGTGTCAACACTAGTCGACTGGTCCACCCGAATACGAACGTTACAACCCAACGTTCGAATTCCAGCCGACACCAGTCGATTGATCTTTCTGTGACCCTTACCAATCGACTGATCCAAGCATCAGCTGACTGACCAAATCCTAAACCTAGGATTTTAGTCCTGTCACACAACACTCGTCTTCACCCGACCAACCTAGACCTAGCCTTCTAGCCTCCTCTATCAGCCTTGCGTCTCTCAAATGTCTCTCCATCCTTCACACCTTGCCTTCTGGAACTTCCTTTGGCCTCATTCTTTGTTGCTGGGTCTTCCTTTGCCAAGATGTCACTTGAACTTTTCTCCTTCGTACCTGTATCCTGCATTCTCACAATGCAACATCAAATACAACAATAAATCTAACTTAAACCATTGCCCAAACATCAAAACCCAAGGTACCTAGATTGCTCCAACAATATTTACTTTGTGTTTGAACAACTTAAACAATATATTCAACCGAATTAAAATCTTTTTATCCAATAAAAGGTAATATTACTTATATACTTCACTTCATATTACTTACATGTGTATTTGATATTCTCTTAATCAATCTTTCTTTAAAAAGATGAAGTCATAGTTGTAGAAGGATGCATACTTATGAATAAAATGCCTACAAAAATTCAAATAAGAGTGAAAACAGAAGATATAGTTAAATTATCAATTGTAATACACTTACAAATAAACACAAAGGTTATTCATGTAAAATGTCTTCGTGATGCACTTTTAAAAGCAAAATTTTCAATAATAGTATCATATTCAATATTTTCCAAAACATTTTTTTTCAATTCATAAAATTGTTAATTCATTTAGCTTATCTTGAGTCATTGTCATCAGTAAATAAGATTTTATTAATTTTAATTTTAAAAAAATTCTTTCAGCAGTTAGGTATCGTCAATAATATCCTATCAAAAATTATCACATTCGGAAACATATCCATTGTTTTTAATAACTCTAATATTTGAATAGAAGACCATTTTTTATTTGTTTCGATTCGCTTGGTAACATTACTTGCAAAACTTATAGTTCTAAAAAAATATATTTTGCATCAATATCAAAAGTATCACTATTTCTTAAAGTACTTTCATGTTTCACACAAGAACTCATTTATTCATCATCATCTAATGAAACTAGTTTTGAAACATCATACAAGAACCTAAATTTAGATTCAAAATATTACAATTGTTCAAACCTACTCTTTAATTGCCCAAGAGCAATATCGACTAAAAAGATAAAATAATCTATTTGTAAAGATTCTTTTAGTAATTGATTTTCCTTTCAGTGTTAGTAATTTCATCAAAATATCTCTTTCTACAAATTTTACATTTTGTAAGAAATACATGCTCAATTTCTATATCAAATGCTATTTTTCTTTGCATCAACCATAGTAGAATCAAAACTTTTTTCTCTATATTTTTCAAAAAAGAAAACAAGACCAGACAATTATTTTACAGCAACATCAAGACGCATATCCTCTGACTGTAATTTTTTGCTAAGTTAATTTTATACAAAATATCATGCCAAATAACAAGACTTAATATAAATCTAAAACTTGAAAGTTCACCTGATGCTAAAGTTTCAGCATCTCTACTTAATTTATTGTCTTCATTTATTTCTGCTAATTTAAACAAAACCTCTCTGATTTGGAAAGCTTGAGATAGCATTGCTTTGATGATTTCAATATGGCTTTTCTATCTCATAGTTGATAATGATTTTAAAGGTAATCCATCAATATATTCAAGCAAAATATTCCATCTTTTTGTTGAATTAGAGAACACAGTCTACATACATTGAAATGGTCCAAAAAATAATTTTACTTTAGCACAAGAATTTGCCATGTCACAAACAACTAAGTTAAGTGAATGAGAATCACATGACATGTAAAATGCTCTAGGATTAATGCCAAGCAATATCCTTTGCACACCTTGATTTTTACCTTTTATATTGAATCCATTATCATAACGTTGCCCTCTCACATTATCAATATCAAGTTCTAAAGATTATAAAACAACTTATAATTCATTGAAAAGACCTAAACCTATTATATCTTCTATATTTGTATATTCTAAGAAGTACTCTTCTATTTAATTGGAGTCTCTAAAACATCTACAATCTTAATATAAGAATCATTTGTTCTTTGTGACTTACATCCGGTGTACAATCAAGAATTACTAAAAATTATTTTGCTTCTTTTACTTTTTTTTTATTATTGTATTCTTGACTTTGGAAACTGTTGGGTCAATCTATGGTCCGGAGTGTCCATGTGTTTTGATGTTTGGGCAAAGAGTTTAAGTTAGGTTTACCCTTGTATTCTAATATGTGTATGTGAGTGTGCAAGTTTGCAGGTTACACATATTGACTTAGCTGGATGGCTTCGGGTATAGTGAAGGGTGGTATGGAGGCAAGCCGTGGACTTGTGTGCGCACCCAAGGGACCATGGATAGCAGGGACGATGAGCCGAAGAGCACGGACTTCGAGGCATGCGTGAAGGATGGCATGGAGGCAAGCCGAGGGCTTGCGTGCGCATCTAAGGGACGAGAGCCAAAGATGAAGAGGGCGCGAAGGTAATAGTCAAGGCTGCTGGTGAGGAGTCAGCTGAGTCGTGAGGGTACGAGTGCTAAGGGAATGTACTCGGGGAAATCCTAAGGGTTGAGTGCTGAGGGAATTGTACTCGGGAAGGAAAACCTAGGTGGGCAGTCGATTGGGGTTTTGGCAGTCGACTGGTAAACCCCACAGTAACATCAATCGACTTCTATGGGGGCAGTCGACTGGTAGTGAATGGGAATTCGAACGTTGAGCTTGCAACGGTCGAATTTCAGTGGAGGCAGTCGACTGGTAGCGGGAGTTTCAGCCTTGAGACCTATTTAAAGGGGCTCGGGTTTGGCTGAGAACTCCTGACAAAATGAGCTTGGTTAGAGCTCATTAGTAGTCTTTGGTGCTTAGAAGTGTGTCCGGGTTTGTGGCGAGGTTTCTCCACCCACAAGGAGCTACACGAGCTAGCTGGAGGGCATCCAGGGAGTGATCCACCGAAGGATCAATGGATCGTCCAATTTACGGACTGCTGTGGAGTAGGAGCGTCATCTCCGAACCACGTAAATAGGTTTGCGTTAGCATTGTTTGTTATTGTTATTAGTATTTTCACTTGCGCTTACTAACATGATAGGTAGAGAATCGAAAGAAGCTATTCACCCCCCCTCTAGCTTGCTTGTCACGATCTAAGAGAAACTAGACTAAGATATTAATTCATTTTGAATTTTATGACTAAGATAATGATAATGAATCTTTTTATCTTGAATGAGTAAAAAATGATCTTGTATTATTGGATCAAAATCTATAATCATTTCAAGTAAACTCAAAAAATTACCATTATCATCTTCATAAATTTTGTCATGTGTACCACGAAATGCCAAATTATGTATAGCAAGACATTGGATTACAACAACTACTCTTAGCATAACGTGTTTCCAATGTTTTGTGTCCTTTTTAATTTGTTCTTGTATTTCTTTATTAATTGTCAATGTTTTCTTTAATCTCATTTGTAGTTCAACAAAAGCTCTCAGATTAGTGAGGTGTTCAACACTATTTTCATGTTGTTTAAGTTTGTCACATAAATGTTCCCAAGCATTAACGTCTTCTCTTGCTAAATTACTTTTGGTGTGTATTACTTTAAACAACTTACAACAAATACAAAAGACTTTGTCCAACTCCTTTGAGTACACTAACCATTTTCGATCACGAGTTCACCATTTGGTAACATTTGAATATAATAAGTATGAGAAAAGTGTCAACCATCTTTATCTAAAGGAAACTTGAGAATATCTTCTCTTTTAAGACCTCTTTCTACAAGTAAGTCTCTCATTTTTGTATCAAGATTATCCCAAACTCATGGATCAAATATATTCAAATCATATCTTGGTGTTGAACATTGGTATTCATTTGTACGCTCATTATCACAACAATTATCAATATCTTTAGTTTTGTCAATTTCAACTTCATCTAAATCATTAAAATCTGTATTCTCTTCATTCTCATTTTCTACAAATTTCTCATTCTCATTACTTTCGTTTCTCACAAATTTTTCATTTTGATCATTCTTATTCTCAATACAATCTTAATTTGCATTTGATTCAATAGTTAAAATATGAACTAAGTTTTCCGTTGCGTTATGTGATTTTTTACTAAAATATTTATTTAATGAACCTCTTAAGTTTTGGGCTATTCCATCTTCTTTTTTCTTTTTTCTTTGTCTTTTTTGATATCCAGAGAGTTGTTTTATGATGATAGATAATTATGAATAATAAGAAATAAACAAAAAACAATAAAACCTGAGATGGAGAATTTTTCTTGGATTCAAAATCCACTTATATAAAACCTTATACAGATATTTTGCAAGTTTATAAAAAAATACAATAATTCAATTGTTTTAGAGCAAACCAATAAGAAAGTTCTTTTATCTCAAAAATAAAATCATAAGATGAAAAAAAATTCAATAGATACTTGCTAGACAAGTGCTACCGATCCCCTAAGTGACTCCTAGTAAGTGATGAAGGATAAATATCTAAATTGCATATTGTTCAAGAGAGAAATAGAACCAGATCTAAGAAAATTATAGGACATAAGGATACTAAATTAATTTTCACTCTTTTAATCTATTCTACTAATGTCAATTTATACAAGGGTCAAATAAGCATGATTGAAACATAGTATCAGTCCAAAAGTCAAAAGTGAGGTCCAAAATTTAAGCAATACATGAACACCTTGAAGCATTGAAGAGCAACATCATATTACAAAATTATTTACATATCTTGCATCCATGAAATTAAAAAAAAGGGACTACAACAAATAGTAATCTAACAAATTTAATATATTATCATCTATTTTGCTTATCTACTGTTCTTGATTATGAACTTAATTAATATATTAAACACTTAAAATTCTATCAAATCGTAATTAGTGCATAGCTAGTGCAATTGCTCGAACCACGTCTAACTTAAAAAAAACAAATATATAAATAATAATTGATATCATGTGATCGAACAACAATTGAAGCCCAGCTGTATTATAGACTAGCCTTAAGAGGGTAGCACATGAAAAAAGACTACCTTAAAGTCCTTTCTTCTACAATAGAGTTAGAGACTAAAACTAAAAGGGTTTGAGAAATTTCTTTAACGAATACTAAGAATTGAGTTATCAAAAGGAATATACAAAATACATAAAAATCAAAATCAGGATTAAGAATCCTTAGCATTAGGAAAATACATAAAAAGGGAAAAAAAATAAGTTATCAAAAGGAAAATTTATAACAAGAAATTTGCAAATGTACTTAGGCAAGTACCTCATCTTAAGGCTTAATAGTAGGAGCTAGGAAGAGCAGAATTGCAGAAAATATATTTGACATTGCGGGAAGAGGGAGCTTCTTCGCATCGAGCCATCAAGGGAGGGTGCGGCGAGAGAGGGCCGGAAAACCTATTCACAGGAGGACAGGGAGAGACCAAGTGTGAACCAGAGAGGGATCATCTTGCTATCGCCGAGGGAGTATCTGTTGAGAGAGGGAGGGAAGGCGCGGCGAATGACGAGACTTCAGCGAAGTGAATTGCGAGTGTGAGAGCTAGCCACTAGGGTTTGCCCTCGTTTGGCGAGGGATTAAGTGAGAAAAAAGAAGGTGAGTTTTAGTGTGTGTGTATGTGAGAAATTGGGCCCTTGATTTTTTTGGGCCTTGGGCAGGCGCCTTGGTTGCCCTGGCCCAAGGCGGACCCTGCTCATGTGCCCGCCCTCTCATATTTCTTTTTATTAAAAAATTTATAAATAATAATTAAATTATTTTTATAATTTATATAAAAATATTATTATTATTTATTTTAAATAATAATCATTTAAATTTTATAAATAAAAATAAAATTATATTTATTTAATATAAAATAAAAATAAAGATGAATGAGTGGACGATGAAATTCATAAATAATTAGTATTAATGTTAAAATGAATATGAAGGAATATGTGAATATAATGTATATGTAGCATATGAACTCCATACTTTTTGATGAGATGTTAGGTATTATAACATCGATCAATGTGGATGCTCTTAGAAACAAATGAATAGTTTCAAATTAAAATCAAATCTACTTTTAAAAATCTTTATAATATATTTGTATTCTTAAATTTAAATTTGATAACGTAAATTATAAAATTTTGATAATATTTATCATAAAGTTATTGTAAGGTTTAGGATAATCATTCTCACTAATTAATATTACAAAATTTTAGGACTCTTATTATATAAAAAATATCAAAATTTTAAATTTATTAATTGGATAGATCTATTAAAATTTTAAATCGGTAAAATAAAATTTTGAAAATATACTATTAATTTAATTTACTATTCTCAATTACGCTCACTAAGAAAAAATTAAAAAAATATATATTGATTTTAATAAAATAATTTTAAAATCCATCCATTTGGGACGGATTGGGATATTTTGAAAATATAGCATGTGTTTTAGAAATTATCCAAGTATACACGTGATTTAAGAAATATAAAAATCCTTTAAGCGGTTTGAACATTCTTTCAATGAGGAAAACCACGATCTCAAGCCGATTCCATATTTGGTCAGCCGATTGGATGCTTCCTACGTATAAAAGAAAGAAAAGATTTTTTTTATAATTTAAATATTTTATTTTTGGATTGACTAACTGAATTTGTTTTATTGATTATCAAAATAAATTAAGAAATGTTAATCAAAATCTATTCAAATGATTAATATTTTTAGATATGTTTTTATAATGCATCATAATTAAAATAAAAAAAATTTTAATTATCTATTAAAAATCTCACCAGCGCTCCGAACAGGAAAAAAGATGTTTTGAAAATATATCATATGATTAAAAAATTATCAAATTAAGTCCGTGGTTTAAATAATATCGAAATCTATACGGTTCGCACATTCTTTCAATGCGGAAAAGTGAAAACCAAGATCTCACGCCGCTTCCGTGTTTGGTCGGCCGTTCAGACGCTTCTAGTAACGATCTGCGGGCCACCACCTGTCGAATCGAATCCCTGCGGCGGTAATGTCGAGGGGTGGACAAGAGGGGGCCCATTCACCCACTGCCAGCGGCCAGTTATGGCGCGGATGGCAGTGTTTGTAATTTCTTACTCGCGTAACCGCGTTGTGCTTTTTCTTAGGTGTTTCCACCCGCGTGAGGGGCCACCAACCGCTCTGTCGTCGCCGACGAATTAGAAAATAATATGAAATTTCAAAATCTTTATCATTTAACAGTTTTAATTTACCAAGCAAAGCAATAATATATATAATAGATATACAACGCATATAATAAAAAAAATAAATAAAATAATTGTAGAAGGTATTTTTAAAAAATAAATACTGCGATATGATTTTCTTTTTTCCAATGAAAAATAATAATAAAAAAAAAAGAGGAACGGATAATAGTTAAAAGAAAAGAAATAACAGTGGTCAGATGTCCAGTCTAGTCTGGTCTTCCTTTGAACAAGAACACAATTTGGTTTCTCCTTTTGCTTATTCGACTTCTCCGGCGAAGCCCAGCGACAGAGGGAGAAAGAGAGATGTCGAACTCGAAGGCAGCAGTGGCGGCGGCGGGGGGAGCGCACGTGAAGGCGCGGTCGTCGTTATGGGACTCGATCCGGGCGTGCGGGATCTTCGGGACGAGGGTCCAGAAGGAAGAGCTGAGGCGGCGGATCGTGATGCCGGCGTATCTTAGGTCGGCCGTCGCTGAATCCATCCAGGCCCAGGATGCAGGCGCGGGGGTCAGTGCCGCGGCCGAGAAACGCAGCGGCACAGAGGCGGACGAGATGCCGGAGGCGCCGATTGTGGTTTTCGTGAATTCCCGCAGCGGTGGGCGCCATGGACCCGAGCTTTTGATCCGGTTGCGGGATCTCATCAGCGACGAACAGGTTTAAGTGAACTTTTTCCCTCTTTCTTTCATGCGCTCGCGGCCGCATTTACGATATTTGATTGGGGTTCCTTGGCGAAAGATCAGTAGTAGCTTGTAGGGAGTGCCTTAACTTTCTGCATACTCTTCTTCAGTTTCAGAGTGAAAACCTTAAATCCCGTATGTCTGATAGCAAGTCCTAGTGCCGTCCTCTGCATCTCTCGATCGATCTTAAGCATTACATGGAAGGTTTTGATTCTTTTATTTCTGACTTATAAATTGCGTCTACTTCTTCTCCTTGTTTTGGGTGAAGCTAAGCTTATTTTCTGATGTGAGTGATCGCAATTTTGTTTCTGGAGGAAAACATCGGCTGTCACTAACTATTTCTTGAATAACCCAGGTCTTTGATCTTTCAACGACGCCACCTACTCATTTTGTTCGTTATGGTTTAACTTGCTTAGAGAATTTGGCATCTCTGGGTGATGATTGTGCAAAGGCCATACGTGTGAAGCTAAGAATTATGGTATGTTTTTTTTTTCATATATATATAAACATCGGCTGTCACTAACTATTTCTTGAATAACCCTTCTGATTACTTTTGTATGAGCTTAGGTAAGTTTTTTTATGGTTGCATACTTGACCATTGCATGTTTGAATTTCTTAACGTAGTAGATATCAGTCAAATATTACCTTTTCATTTGACCCATTCATGGTTTGATGCAATTACACCAGATTTGTTTAATTTGTTCTTTCCTGATAATGAGAAAATGATTTTTGGTTGATTATTTTATTTTGCAGGTTGCAGGAGGTGATGGCACAGTAGGTTGGATTCTTGGGAGTCTTGGTGAACTTTTTGTGCAGAAAAGAGAGCCTGTTCCTCCAACTGGTATTATACCACTTGGAACTGGGAATGATCTTTCTAGGAGTTTTGGATGGGTAAAAACTTGAACATCTCTAGCTTTGATTATTCCAGTTTTATTGATAGCATCTGTTTACTTGTGATACATCATTGCAGGGTGGTTCTTTTCCTTTTGCGTGGAGGTCAGCAGTGAAACAATCTCTTTTTAAGGCAGTTTCTAATCCTGTTCGAAACCTGGATAGGTGAGCATTTTCTCTATTTTTATCACAAGATTGTAGTGAAACTTTCTACACATACGGAATTTTCATTATGGAATGCTTATTGTCATCTCATTCCATTCTTCAATTCATATTTAATTAATGGTTGTGATGGTTTAGGCATGTTCAAAGATAGCTGACAAGTTCTTTAGTTAGAAGTGTTAAATTTATTGGAGTGGAAGATGTAGAAGGTGGATGGCCATCAAAAATAAATAAATATTAGTCAATGTAATAGATAATGTTGTAACTATTTTGAATAAGACTTTATATATATATTTCAAAAAAAGGATCTTGAGTGAGTGATGGCTGTTCACTCAGTTTTTCAATACAACTAGTGATTTTGTATTACATAGAGCCTTATGTGAACAACTCAAATAGTTGGGAGTTGGAACAAACATGACTTGATGATAATGATAATACCTCACACCATATACCTGTGGCCTGACCGCAAACTCCATGGATTTCCTCCACATTTCAAGTTATCAATTGCATTAAATATTTACAAAATTGTCCCACCAAGTGAGTGTTCGTATGTGATACAGTGTTCAGTGCTTACACTGAGGTGGCCAGCATTTGTGGGTTTCCACATATCATGTGTAATGGATTCATCAACTGTGATATATTCTAGGTCTTGGGTTTGATTGCATACATTGAATAGTGCCCATTCCTGAGGTGAATATGGAAAAAAAAAGAGCTAATACTCATTTCAAGATCTGCACAAATGCACCTCTTTCTTCTCTTGTGCCATAAACAGAATCTGTGGTTGCGTTAACCATACAAGAGTACGATTTGTTCTGTAAGCTAGGAACTGACCTTCTGCTTTTGGTGTGTCTTCTTCAAATCCTATAAAAAGGGAACTCCAGTTAATGTAATTAGAATTAATATAAGAAATCTGAATAATACTGTTGAAATAGAGGGTAAGATCCATGGAGTTAGCACTAAACTGTGGGATTAACATGACTTGGTGGTAATTAGTTTTCGGTGATAAGTTGATTTAACGTTATCATGATCATCATCAAGCCATATAGTTCCAACTATTTAGAGTTGGTTACATGGTTCTTTTCCCTCCGTTGAACTCTATGCAAGAATTTGCTAATAGATCAATTTTGTTATATTTAATTTTTATCATTTCCCTCTACTCCTAATACCTTTAGGCTATGTTTGGTGAGGGGTAATCAACCTTGTAATGTAATTAGGATTACATTACAAGATTGATTACTTTGTTTGGTAGAGTTTTAAAATTATAATGTAATGTAATCTGCATTACAAAAGCTAAGTAAAGTTTTGTAATCTGGATTACAAGGCCAACAATATGTAATCCTGGATTACATTCCGGCCCAATTACATTACAGGCTTGATTACATCACCCCTAACCAAACGCAGCCTTAGGGTTTGTTTTCTTGGATAGATGATATGAGGGGGAGGGAACGTGACACAAATGGTGTATATAATGATGGAGCTCCGTATGTAATTATTTTTGCGTCCCTCTTGACTGCCCATCCAAGTAAACATATCCTTAATTCTATTTGAAAGAAACTTTTTTCTTGTGTGCCATAAAGGGACATTTTTTGTCGCATAAAATTATACAAAAGTATAGCTTGTTCTATTTGCTAGGCACTTGCCTTTTGATTTCAGTGTCATGTCTTCTTCAAGTGATATCCAAAGAGAACAATTATTGTAATTGTAAGTAGTGTTAGAGATCTGAACATTTTACTAGTGAAATAACTTTACATAGAGTTCAATAGAGGATTAAGTTCACATAGTCAACCCAAATAGTAGATTGACATGACTTGATGTTGATTATAGTTTTCATGATTAATTGATTTAATATCACCCATTATCAAGCCATGTAGTTCTAGATATTTGGTTTTAGTTATGTAGCTTTTATATCCATTCATGTAACTTATGCTAGACTTCGTTGATTATATCTAGATCAATTAAATCAATTTTTAATATTTTCTACCATTTCTATGTCTCAACCCCTTATACTTTTAATTCTTATTTGTTCGACTTTTCTATCTTCACCATCTCCAACCATTTTGACTCATTTTATATCTGTTGGAACTACACCTAATTTCTCGGGCAATTCTTGGATGATCGTATTTTTATGTTTAGTAGCCTATATGTCCATTTTGGCATTCCTTTGATGGTCGATTGCAATGTGAATATCCCATGTAGCACTTCCTTGATGCAGTGATACCCATAACAATGATGCTTATGATTGTTATCCACATTTATATATCATCTCTAAATCTTGTTGGTTCATGCATTGTGCATGACTTTCTTTCCTGTAGATAGTAACAAAAACCCTTCCATCCTATGGAGCAATGTGAGTATACTACATTAGGAATGTACTAGAGATTCTCCTACAATTGATCTCAGCACTTGTTAGAACCATGAGTTTTCTTAGCCTCATACCATTTTTTGGCATCTTGTTTCCTCTCTAATCCACTAAGTCGTAATACTCTGCCTTTTTATTTCAGTGGGGAAGCTCCACCAGCAATATAGTGGAAAACTTCTCACTGATAATTGATCTTGAGATAATTATCTTATGAATACTTTTTCCCCTTATCATGCAGTTGGCATGTTACGATCATAATGCAAGAAACGCAGGGGATCCAATTGCCTTATTGTCTTAAGCCTTTGGTAGAGTATGATCTCAATCAGGTACAAAATGTTAGCATGGTCTCATTCTATCTACAATTCAGTTATGGTTGCTATGCTCCTCCAAAGGTTTCTGATTAGTACTTGGCTCCATTGCATTTTCTAGAAAAGTAGTTTATGTTATAGTTTTCATATGCAAGTTTCAAGGTTAGAAGATATTAATACTTTTTTTTTATTGACACGAAACATCTATTATGACATACTAATTGCTCTAAAAGAGTAAAGTCTAGCATATACCTGTTCAAGTACTATTTCTCATTTGTTCTATATGTGCTTTGTTAAGCTAATTGCTCAAACATAGATTTGCTATCATTTAAGATGTATGGTAATATTTTGGAAAACTTACTGTTTCTATAGGATGTTGATATACAAAGAGAATTACCTGAAAAAGTTTCTTGCTTTGAAGGAGTCTTCTACAACTACTTGAGCATCGGTATGCTCTGTGCTATTCCTTAAATTGACAAAGTTTTCATTTCTTTATGAACAATTTTGGGGAATTTTATTGAGTCAATACTATCTTGGATCTGAATTTAACTTTCAGGTTAACATCTTTATTCTACTCCATAGTTGCAATGCCTTACAACAAATAATCTTACCATTTGGATGATATGTTTCCTTCATTAAATATTGAATTTTCTGGAAGAATAATATGTAGCCAAAAAAAATGTTAATGAAGGTTTTACTTTTATAAATTTATCTCTTGCCTGTATGCAGGATGACTATCATGTCATAACTGTGCTTTATATGATTCATATCAACAATTTGTCTGTAGTATTCTTTTTCCTTACCTTTAAACTTCTTAGAATGATTTTTCTCTCTTCTACATCTAGCTCAGCTTGGTAAGGACATTGTATTGTTGTATGAGGGCCTTGTTATATGGTGATATTGCTTCAGTTTACACTAGATGTTATATGGCCACATAACATTTTATGTGGCCATGTGTTTCATCGATTTAGTGCTTGCAAATTGTTATTCTTATCAATATCTTATGTTGTAGGAATGGATGCCCAAGTTGCCTATGGCTTCCACCATTTACGTGACACAAAGCCATACCTTGCACAAGGCCCAATTTCAAATAAAGTAGGTTCATGTTTCTATCTTTATCACACTACACATCAGCCAGAGGAACTTGTAGCATGATGGATGAAATAATTGTCATTGTTAGTAAATATATACTGCCCATTTGAAATGGGAACTAATGATTAAATAGTTAATTAGAGAATGAATTCTATGGAATATTCAAATTATTATCAGAATCTTCTTATTTTTTTAAATCATGCTAAAGATTGGAAATTTTTAACCTGCAAGTAATAACAATTACTTTATTGCTTATAATTTTCTTATTAAAAAATTGCCAGGAAAATGATGTTTTGCTGCCATATTAGTATTATATTTTAGCCATGGTTTCAAGTGTTAATAATAAGTATTGGCTGGCACGGCCAAAACGTATAGTTCCTTTCACCAATCCATATGAATACTGTGTTGGCACAAGGAAATGCCATAGTGTGGCTTTTTCTGACACACGTTGTCATATTGTCAGAGACTCCTAAATTCTCTTCCTAATACCCATGTTTTGGTTTCATCTACCAATCACAAGGAGGAGATGAAGTAGGGGATGGAGTTTTTATTGAGGATCATTGTTTAGGCTCACTACAATTGGAGATTTACCATGAGCTTGAGGATCTTTAGTTTGACCTTGTCGTCACTTACTAGATTTGAGCCCATCCATCGCTCTTATGCTCATTGTTGTTCAATATAGGTTATTGTTCCTCATGATAGAAGTCAGCAACCTCTTGATCAGAAAGCTTGGATGCAATCAGGATCTGTCTTTATCCAATAACATGGGATACTAAGTAATAACATCATTTATTTAAAAAATATATAAATCCTCTACTGTTGTTTAGTAAACTATATATATAAATATATACTGATACTATTATATAATATTTGATTCTAGACTAATAATGTGATTTATTATTTACATATGTCTTATTGATAATTTGATACTTAGTGATACATAATAAATGATCTTCTTAATTATTAGAATGAATAATTTTTCTACTATTTTTAAATGTAACAAGTAGCATTTGTTATGCAGTTGATATACGCCGGATATAGCTGTACACAAGGGTGGTTCTTTACACCATGTGTGAGAACTCCAAATCTAAGGTTAGTAATAGCACATATTTATCAATTGTTTACTTCTTGAATTTCTTATTTTTTCCTAGAGCAAAACACAATTAATATTCTAACTAGGAACTACTCTTATTTGCGCAGAGAGATGTTACATTAGAAGTCACAATTGAATGCATGAATAAAAAATTGAAGGGGGGAAACAAATTTCTTGCTATCTAAAGGGTATTGATGAACTACTATAGTGCCTTTGTACAGGATAGTACCTAGTTTCATCCAAACTGTAGTCCTGCTGAGCTGAAGAACTGTTTGTTGTTTTTTTTTTTGACATTTTCACTTCGCAGCTTAAGGGTCTGATATCTTGAACCCCTACTTTCAGGGGCTGCTTGGTTGGGGGGTTTAGGGGTAAGGAATGGGAATGAAAGTTATTTCATTCCCATATATGATGCTTGGTAGGTGTTTGAAAGGGCTCAATGGGAATCAAAATAAGGATATCATATTCTAGTTTTGATTCCCCTCTCCTCCCTTGGATATCAACTTTCCATTCCCCTGTCGCCTAAGCGCACGCGCGTCCGAAGCCTCGTCACGCCGCATCCCTCTTCTCTCCTCATCGTCTAAGAGAAAATTTCTCTTCTCCTTCACAAGTTTCCGCCGACGCCAAAGCCCTCCTGCGGTTTCCGTCCTCGTGTGAGCGAGCCCGACGTCGACTCCCTCTCCCTCGCTGATTGCCCTCTTCTCTCCTCATCGGCCGACGCCCAATCTTTCTCTTTCCCTCTTCACGTGTGGCTTCCCTCTCTTGGTTTGAGCATCGCCGACCCTCCTTTCCTGCAAAGGTGATCCCTTCCGGCGCAGCACAAAGGTGAGCGTCCCTTTTGATTTTAATAAGGGAATAATACCCATTCCAATATCTATACTAAGCACCAGCAATCCAGCAATCATTCCCATTCCCATTAACCCCTCAATCAAATCCATTCCTATTCCTATTCCCGAATATATACCAAGCGCCCCCTCAGTCTCTCGTTCGTAGGTTATCCATCTTAACTATACTATACCAAGCACCAACAATCCAGCAATCATTCCCATTCCCATTAACCCCTCAATCAAATCCATTCCTATTCCTATTCCCGAATATATATCAAGCGCCCCCTCAGTCTCCCGTTCGTAGGTTATCCATCTTAACTATACTTGAATACATCAAGCTAGTCATTGGCCTTCCATGGTTGCATTCAAGGTAGTTAAAATCGGGATTTTAACTTGAATCGGAAGGGGTACTTAAAATCGTAAATCTTAAAATCGTAAATCGTATCGTAAGATTTTATAAAATTCCTATATATATGCATATAAAATTATAAAGTCATATATATGGATGTCAAATAGTATAAATAATAAAAAAAACTTTTAAATCGCTAAACAAACTTAGATAAACATGCATTCATAATCAATATGACATTAAAAATGTCATCCATAAGCCACAAAATAGTCAAATAACTTCCACCAACCGAGCAGGGAAGACGCGAGCAAGTGGAAAAATGAGAAGAGATGCGACGGGATTAGCCGATTAGGGCACGCACGCGACTTGGAAAGCGGGTTTTTTAAGATTGAACCGTTTTTTTTTAAAATGAACCGGGTTCAATGGAAAAAAAAGATTTTTTTTAAAATCGTTAAAATCTTAAAATCACGATTTTAAGGATTAAAATCGCAATTTCAAAGGGATTTTAACAAATTAAGAATTTAACTCCGATTTAAATCATTCGGAGGTCAAAAATCGTAAAATCTTAGGATTTTAAGATTTAAATCGAGATTTTAACTACCATGGTTGCATTGCTGTTCAATTGTTGCAAATTATATAAGCATGTTCTTTCTTATTTCCTGGATTAGAACCTCAGCAAGGATCATTGTTATTCCAACTTCAGAGCTTAATTCCACTGTGCTAATGTTAATTGAACTATTGTCATGTCTTTGTGATACATCTTCCGTTAAATTATTGTTGACACACCTTGACAACAGTTTATTGCAGCTAGAAGTGTGCTAATTACTTATTTAGAGGACATGTACATGTATTTTCAATCGTCTAAGGCATCTATTTGCATTATGAATGGACGCAATGGATATGGGACTTCTGTCACTTGAATATACTTCTTCTTGTTGGTCAAATCCAACTTAAAAAAAAAAGAAAGAAGAAATGAATCAGTATTCAGTAAGTTGATCTTGATTCAAATGCAGGGGGCTTAAAAACATTTTATCCCTTCATATCAAAAAGGTTAACAGCAAAGAATGGGAGAAGATTCCAATACCTACTAGGTGAGATACTTTAATTTGTTATTTTTATTATCTAATTTACTGTGGCAATGTTCAGGAGATCATGTTTTTATATTTCCAGTTATTCATAATTGATGATCATTGAGTTACATTTTATTATTTTGTTGAACTGTTATGGTTTTATTCAAGATAACATATTTGATCCATATTTTTTTCTTTCATTAGAAATATGTTCTGTAATTGTACATTAGATGAGCATTATTATGGGTTATTATGCTCTCTATTTTTTCCATGATTGGTCACTATGCTTTCTACTTTTACTTTAGCTCCAACCACTAACCACTAGCCAAAAGTACTCAAGCCTGAATTAATGATAACTTGCTCGTCTGCACATAATTTTTTTTTATTAGCCCACAACTCAACATGAGGTCCAATGGTTGGAATGCCATTACACAGATAATTCTTTCCAATACCTCACCTTCCTTTGGATTAGAGAAGAGAAGTGACTTATTAGGTTGTGAAGCCTAACTTCTATTCCAAAAGGCTTAAACCCAAGTTAATAGTAGCTTACTCATCTAAGCCTTCTCAAAGCTTCTTTATTTGTCCACAGACAGGAGTGCCACACCACAGTAAATTTTCCATTCTAGCAAGCTTTCTCTGTGGGAGATAATACTTTTTCACTAACCAGGATTTTCCATCTGTCCCCATTCTCTTGAGTTACCCAGTGGAAATTTTAGAACTTGATTTATCATGTTTTGGTATAGCCTTGATTTCTAGACTACTGAAATAAAGAATTTGGGAAATGTTTCAAACGAGTAATGAAAAAATTTTGAAATTGCATGATATCCTTTCTATTGTTACATTAGTTTTCTTGCTGAGAAAATGAACATGGAAGATGCTGTTATTTAGTGCAATTTCTCTCATATCTGACATGGATAACTTATTTATTCTTCTGGTATGGAAATAATTCTACAATGGGCCATTTGCTGCAGCGTTAGGTCCCTTGTGCTTCTAAATCTGGACAGTTATGGAAGCGGAAGACATCCATGGGGGCGTCCTACACCTAAATATCTTGATCAGGTTGATATTACTCATCTGTATGAAAATTTTACGGTCTAGACACCTTCGCAATTAATCTTTGATCTCAATTTTCTAAGAGTGGATTAGCATGAGAGTCTTTTGTCTGGATTGACTTTGCTGTTAATCTAGATCTTAGTTTTTCTGAGTAACTAAGCTTTATGTTTTTGCTAGGTGAAGTTTACTGGACTTGTGATTAGGTTTGTCATCATCTGCTTATCACCTATGCCATTGCATATGCCAATATGTATTTTTTTTTTCAGTTTGGAGAATGGATAATAGTGAAGTTAACTTGGTGGAATCACGATAATATCCTGGTTTCTCCAAGAAGACACGCCATTTTATTTCTCACATTTTTACACTGAAGTTTCTTTAGAATAGTAACCCACGTGTAGTTGTAGTTTCTATTCTATCTGTTTATTATGAACCATCATATGTTAGATTTGTTCCACTTTCTCAGGGGTGGCATCTGCATAGAGTATAGAAGTCCTCAAGCAGCATAAATGATTTCTGGAAATTGACAGCGTTTTCACTGATATTTGTTGTTATTTTCATTCTCAGAGAAGGTTTTATGAGGCTCGAGCAGATGATGGGCTGCTCGAGATATTTGGATTGAAACAAGGATGGCATGCTTCCATGGTAATGGTTGAAATTATCTCTGCTGTACACATTGCTCAGGTATCTTTTCTATCTTTAATTTTCAAACTGTGATTTTTATGTTTGCTATTTATTTGAAATGTATTAGGGTTACTAGATCACGGAGACTTTTGCTGCTAATATTTAGTTTCATACAAGTCAACTGGATGTGTATTTTCCTAGAAATAAACAATCAAAATCATTTTAATTTGAGAGCAATGACTGGTACGTATTATAAGTTATTTATATTGAGCAAAGTACAGCAAGCTCTTAGCTACACATGTAGGCCCGGTTGAGTTAGGCCAGCCTTGGAAGAAGAAAACGATGGTATGGTTTAATGAAAACTCTAAAGTTTTTTGTAGTTAAATAGAGTAAATTTAGGCTGGCTGATAAGTTGCTTTCAGCTTTATATAAAACCTGAACCCTAACATATTTGAAAAATAAATCTGAATTAGAAGATTTTATAGACACAGGTTTCCATTGAGGATCAGATTTCTTAGTTATCACTAGTTTTATTATCTTTTTATATGTGAGGCATTTACACTGTCACTTCTTGTTTACAAAATACCAGAATTTATAGAGTTACTATTTAATGATTGGAAAAACCTTCAGGGCGTAACTCCAAATAATTGAGATTTTATGTTTTATTTATTGTTGTCATAATAAGTGAAGGAACCACATTAGAGTCCAGATGCCAGTCACTTTCCAAATTGAATATGTGACAATTGATTTGCTACCTGAAATTCTTCGCTTCATGTGGCAACCCACAAATTAGATTACCAATTCCATCTTGGTCAGCTATTGAATGCATAATTTATTGATGCAATTATGGTCTATGAAGGATGAGGAAACTAAGCGATATAACCAAAAAATAAATGAGCTTCCTATCATGAATTTATCATGAAAAAGTAGGAAATTGGAGATCCTCACAGGTAGAAGCGTGATTCATAATTCACAATTTAAGTGGGATGTGCCAAGTTGAACTAGCATAACTGTCTTGTTCCCCACCTCTGTTAGTTAAGGGATCACATTGGTTGATTCATTATATTAAATTGCCATTTTTATTAACGTTAAATTTATCTTCTTGAAAAGATTTAGCACCCCATCATGGGGCATGAAAACTTCAACAAACCTTTATAACAGGCTGCTGCTGTCAAGTTGGAACTACGTGGTGGCGACTGGAACAGAGCTTATTTGCAGACAGATGGAGAACCATGGAAACATCCTTTAAACAGGGAGGTTTCCACATTTCTCAAGGTAGAGCGGGTTCCCTTTCAATCACAAATGATAAGTGGAAAATAGTATATTCTCCGCGAGGAAGCTGTAGTCGCATAAGCAATGTTGTATCTTGTGATATTCTTTTCCCATTTTTATCAGACTCCTTAAATATCGATGAAGTAGATAATCTTTTGTCGTATGAGATTGTTGCAATCGATGTGTGAGAAATCAAGGTGTAATGCAATCGAGCACCGAGGCTGCCTCTAATGTAAAATGGGTTATGATGTGCCCTTGTTTGGCAGTGGTGTTGTATTTGTCTGATGTTGCTTATTTCCGATCAAGTATATTCATATGTGATCTACAAAATTACCTGCTTTATATTTAATCCATCCACGCTTTTTACGTAGTTAGTCCGCGCGATTTGGAAAGAGTCACAAAACTTTATATAACTTCTATAAAATAAATGATAATTATAAGATACATAATAATGACAATAATTTAAAATATTAAAACGAGGTTGAATAGAATATTTTATTAAAAAAAACTCGACGAGGATATTATTGAACGGAACAATTGGATCAAGTCAATTAATAACATAAAATTAATGGTAAATATGCACGAGATTAATATGAGTTCCATGAACAATATCCAACAAAAGAGGGAAGGCTTAATAAACAGAGCAGATGGGTCGTCCAAGAGTTATTCGAAGGCCCACTGATTTTCCTTGCGAATCTCTTCCTCTTCCTCCGGGGTGAAGTCGTTCTCGATGTTGAATGTCTTTCGAATCTCTTCCGGAGTCTTTCCCGTAATCATATCAGCTACAGTCTGACATGACAAATCGAGCAGCCCCTTAATGTCCATGTAGTTTGCAGCCTGAATACACCAAAACTTGTTATCAATACAAAATAAATAAATCTCCAGAAATCATAAAAAATACAATTTCAATAAGGGCCCTTTGAAATAAAAACCTAATAAAAAAGAGTTAAATTGTTTTCCAAAATTATCCCAAAAAATGAAAAAGACAATTGCCATCCCAAGACAATTAGGAAACGAATTAATTTGAAGGGGAGAAGGATCGGAAAAGTATCGAAGCTTACCAAGACGAGATCGAATAGGGTGGACTTGTCGACGTTAACGAATTTGGCATTCCAAGACTTGAGTTCTTCTTTGTCATCGGGGTCATCGACGTGCTTTTGGCAGTACTCAATGACCTTGGCGAGGATCCCGGAGGTGACGTTGGGGAGGGGAATCGCGTCCTCTGCACAGCCGTCCTCGACAATGTGCTTGATGGTCTGCGACATCATGGCCACCGCAGCGTCCACCTCGAACGCCTCGCCGTCGGAGCTCAACAGGGTGATCTTCTTTTCCATGGCAGTAGGCGAACGCTCGAATAGAAGGAGGAAGCGATTGTCGAAGAAAATTAAAGCGTCGATAGAAGCACAAGGGAAGGCAAGCCGAGCAGCGCATTATATAGTATACAGTGCTTGAGGGGTCCTTGGAAAAAAAACTACCAGTTAATTGAATTCGTCCTATTTTGAACTAGTAAAAACTTTATTATTATCAATTCATAAATTTACAATCAAATTTAGAAAAAAAAAAATTTATAATGTATTTTGTTAAATATGTGTATAAACTTAAAATTTTCTTTAATTATACAAATTTTCTTAACGAATCTTTTGAAACTACTAACTTAAATTTGTAATTTATTAAAATCTTGTAAAAACAACAATCAATGATAATCAATCTAGCAAATCCATAAAAAAAATTACACAAGTTTTTTTTTTAAAACTTTTTATTTTTTACTTTTTATTTTCCTTCTTTAACGTAGCATTGAATTGTTTGTGTTACAATACTTGGAATAGAAGAAAGAGATGTCCGCTGATATAGTTTCTATATATAAAGTGAATTATAGAAATCACTAGTAACTTTTAATTATCATAAATAAAAGTACGAATTATCTAACTATTAAATAGGAAAATATTATGTTACGATACATGGAAAATCAATTAAATAGGAAAATATTATGTTACGATACATCTCAAGATTTTCCAGATCACCCATCAATTTCAGACATAAGAAAAGACAAATATGCAAAACAAGCAAAAGATATATATAGTAGCTATATATGAGTAATTGCATTACTTAATTTTCCTCCCCTTTTGTCTCCCAGGAAGCAACCTCGTTGAATTCGGACTGAATATGATTTGTACCTATGACTGCTCTTACAAATCAAATAATAAGAGTAGAAACAACAAGTATATAAATATTCTGAAAACAGAATAAATTTTGCAACGCCGAGCAGAATGCAGTGAACTATCGTGGCTTGGCAGTGCTTTGCGTTAATGGCACTTGTAACATCAAGATCAAGGAGAAGTAAGCCATACAATTTCAAAACTAACAGAAGATAGATCGATACTCACCCTTTGTAGAAGATTTAGAGTCCCTTTCTTTCTTCTTACAATTCCATGAAATAGGTGAGGCGCCTAGAAAAAACACACCAACCTATCGTAGACCGACAAGTATTAACATATCCTGCATAATCAGCAATAGAAAATGCTCATAGACTAAGAGGTGTGTTAGAAGGAATAATGAGTCTATGATCATGAGTGCCTTTGAGATAGTGAATGATCCGATGAAGTGCTTTGAGGTGATGATGTCGAGGTTGAGAAAAAAATTAATTGACAACTTGAATAGATGGTGGTAAAAGACGATTCGCTCGTCCCAATGCCCCCCGCCAATCCGTCCCAGGGCTAACAAGGAGGAGGTAATCACGGGACTACTAGCCCGGAA
This sequence comes from Boesenbergia rotunda, assembly GCA_024364735.1. NCBI lineage: Eukaryota > Viridiplantae > Streptophyta > Magnoliopsida > Zingiberales > Zingiberaceae > Boesenbergia > Boesenbergia rotunda. Next base: position 263,124 of record JAGFNQ010002791.1, read on the forward strand.
GTTGTGGCTAGTGCGTGGGGAGGGCGGACACATTAGCTTTGTCACGTTTTGACTCCCAGGTTTTATGGTGATAACACTCACACATTAACCATCAGTCCATCCTATGGGGACGACAACTTGAATAGATATATCAAGACATGTGATGATTAGATAAACAAGATTGCCCATCAATTGTCAATACAAAGTAAGATCAAAAATAGGTGCACTATCATCACATTTTAATTTAAAATAGAGTTCCATAGGAGTTGAATAAACTTTACTATTAGTCAAATTGGCTAGCTTGATCAAATCATTAGTATACTTGCGCTATGGGAGAAAAAGACCATGAGAGAAATAAGACACTTCCAAACCTAGAAAATAAGTAAGAGTACCAAGATCTTTCCTATGAAAAGAATCATGAAGAAAGCATTTAATCTCAAGAATTCCCCGTGGATCACTACCTGTGATAACCATATCATATATGTACATAATGAAGTTGAATTATAATATCGTAAGAGCAACTATGAGTAAACAAAGAGTAATCATTTGAACTTTGTTGGAAACCAACTGAACAAATAGTCGAGTGAACATTTTCAAGCCATGCTCGTGATGCCTATTTAAGACCATAAAGAAATCTATTAAGTTTGCAAACCACATTAGAATCACCAAAAGAATAACTAGGGCGACACTTTGTATAAATAGTTTTCTTCAAATATTCATGAAGAATAACATTCTTTACATCTAATTAATATAATGATCAATGTTTGCATGATGCAATAGCAAGAGTTCGAACTGTAGTCATCTTGGCAACTGGTCAATGATTTCCTCATAATCAATCTCATATTCCTACTTGTAGCCTTTTGCTATTAAACTAGCTTTGTAATGGTCTAGAGTAACATCATAATTCACCTTAATAGTGTACACTCATTTATTGCCTATGACATAAGTATTAGAGTGCTGCAGGACTAAATACCAAGAATGATTCGTAGTCAATGTGTCTATTTTCTCATCTATCATTGCCTTTTTCCAGCATGCTTATTCCATTGCCTGCTTATAATTAAAAGGAATCTCAACATAATTTAGATTTGTAAAAAAGAGTTAAATGGTTAAGTGACTTACCAAAATTGACACAAGTGGATCTTTTCCAAGGACACAAGGTAAGTGGTGGGGCATCACTTGGAACATCAATGGGAGGATTTTCAAGCGCATGATCAGGGAGTGACATATAAGCGTGACAGGACATGAAGGCTCCAAAAAGTTGTATAATGTAGAAATGGAAGAATGTCGAGCTGATATGCTTAAAGGGGAAAGATAAAAATAGAAATTTTCAGTAAACATGACATTACAAGATATCTGAATGCGATGATGTTGATGATCATAATAAATATACTCTTTCTATTTATCACAATAACTAATAAACACACATTTAGAAGCCTTTGTAGATAGTCTATGTTGTTCATGGGGTGGGAGCAATACAAAGCAGACAACCAAAAACACGAAGATGCATGCATGTAATTTGGTGATTTAAGAAAAAAATAGAGAATGAAGATGAATTACCAAGTATGGGAGTAGGTTGCCTATTAATAAGATGAACAATTGTATGAATCGTTTCTACCCAAAAGTGAGATGGAACGGAAGACTCAAGTAATTAAAAGAGTTTGAGAAATTTCAACTACATGATGGTTTTTCGGTTCCATTAGTCCATTTTGTTCCTGAGTTCCAAGATATGATTGTTGAGGTAAAATGATCTTTTTACTAAAGAAGTAAGTTTTGATGCACAAAATTCTCCATCTTGATTTGACCAAAACATTTTCATGATTTTTCTAAATTGTGTTTCTATTGTAGTGATAAAATTAGGGTCAATATTTACTAGTTCAGATTTAGCATGCAAGAAGTACACCTAAGTAAAACGAGTAAAATGATCAATAATTAAAACAAAATATTTGTACCAAGTCTAGATTAAATAGGTGAAGGTCCCCACAAATCACAATGAATAAAATCAAAAGTGCATCAACTTCAATTGTACTAGAAGCAAAAAGGTAATTTAGCAAATTTGTCAAGAACACAAGTCTAAAAATATTTAAAGATATTATTCTTAACATTCAACCTCTTTGGAAGAAGTTGAAATTTGAACATAGATCCTAATCGACTAGTATGTGGGTGACCCAATTGACGATGCCAAAGATCCCAAGCGTTTTTCTCATGTGAGATGGAAGCTGATGAAGTGACAGTAAGACAAAATGGAGGACTCTTTTTGTAATTGAGATTAAGATGAAATAAATGCCCATGTTTATATCGTTCAGGATCACTTGCCATGTTTGAAGGTTCTACACATTACAATCATGAGAGGAAAATTGAACTAAACAATTCTGATAAGTAAGTTGTCCAAATGAAAACAAATTAGCTATCAATCGAGGAACGTAAAACATAGTAGGGATGTAAATGGATTTTGTAGAACTATTCAACAAACAAACTGCACTAACTCTTTGAATTGATATATAGTTTCTTGCCATTGGTAGCAGTAACAAATGTATATTTTTGATTAGTCATGTGGTTAAAAGTGGCTGAATCAAGAAACCAAGGAGTAGACTTAATTCCTATATCCGATAACTCGGCAATAGAAAAACAATTGAAAGAACACCTAGAAGAGTTGTGTTTATTGAATAGCCTAAGATGTGAGAGACATTGTAGTTGTGTTTTTTGATTTCTTATCACTACTCATTATAGCAAAAGCTAATGGATTTTGCTTATTTTTAAAAAGCCTATTATTCTTGTCTGAGATCACAGTTTGGTGGGTCAATGAAAGGCAGTTGCTGAGGGAGAGATCTTGGATGTTTGGTGAGAAAGAAGGCACCTCAAATACCTACAACACTTTCACAAGGGTTAGAATGGGAGTTGAGGTTGAACTTACCGTAACCACTCTGACGCACAAGTTGGCACAAGGGCTAAAGAATGGTGAAAACTATGGAGTGGACGAAGAAATGTAGATGGTTGTTCGAGCAGACCTACGCCCATGGGGGCGGACGACCTTTTAAAGAGTTGCAAAGTGTATCCATTTGTCTGAGATATGTGCATTCGTTTACAAAGTTTTTCAAGATATGTGCTAGCAGTCTCCAAGTCATCTAGGAGAAACGGTCTCATGAATGAAGCAGTTATGTCACCACCCATGCTTTTATTGGGCCACGCAAGGTAGGAGCCGGTTGAGCCTAATAGGACTGTAGGGGTCAAGGAGATCGAGTAGAAGATATTTGTGAAGCCGGATTACTGAGTCCGGAGGAGCCTAGGAAACCGAAACATATGTTGAAGGAACCGAACTAGTGAGATTTATGAAACCTATATTGAAGGAACCTGATTGTGCCGAATTGATAGAGTTAACGAACTCAGGAACTCATGCAACTGAGCTAAGTGAGTCAGGTATAATGAACTGAGGCACTTGGGTGATTGGGCTGAGGGAGTCGAGCGTAATGAATTGAGGAATTTGGGTGACTGAGCTGAGGGAGATGGGTGCCAATCAAGTTTCAGACCCGATCCGATCTATGTCATGACCCGATCCGATCTTTCCGACTTACACCCTACCTGGACTTTTGACCCGTCCACTTAACCTTGACCGGGCCTTCCCACTATATATATATATATATATATATATATATATATATATATATATATATATAAATAACAACAACAACAAAAACAACAACCAAATCTTATCCGACTAGATGGGGATGACTATATGGATCCTATTATACCATTATACTCTGTCCCCTATTATATCATCATCTATACTTAAATAAATTTTATCTTATTTTTTTATTGCTAATCAAGTCTTTTTTTGGCCTACCTCTCACTCGTTTGATATGCATATTTGTCATAGTTTCACATCGCTTGACTGGGATAATGTGTGTGTGTGTGTGTGATTAACGAGCTTTTTATATGTGTGTGTGTGTGTATAATTAACGAGCTTTTTATATATATATGTGTGTGTGTGTGTGAGAGAGAGAGAGATGTAAATTAAAACTAATAGAATTTGATATGATTAAGTAAATAGTAACAAAATAATGGATAATTAATAAGAAAATAAATTTATATGAATGTATGAAATTTATTATAATTTTTAGAAATTTATACAAATTTTTGGATATTTTATTGGTATAAATCGGTTGATTTTTAGGAAAGTCTATTTGGGTTATCCTATTTAAAGTGGGAGTTGATTTCTAAATCTAAGTTGAGAAAAAAAACCTCGCTCTCCCCTCCGCGTCTCGTCCCACACATGAGGTGTTTAAGACGCCAACGATCGCGTCATGCCTCTTCCGCAACAATCGCATCCTCCCGACCACCGGCTCCATCTAACGTCGGCTTTGCGTCTCTCACCTCCCAGTGCCCTGTCCTTGTCAGCACCTCCCAATTCCTTAGTCCTTTCCCCGTCGGAGTTTGGCCATGACACATGACCCAAATCGCGGTTACCCTCTTCATGCTATCAGGGTGCAATCTTCGTGCGTCGTCTTCGTGTTCTCCGCCATAGCAGCTTCCCGTCGGGAACCCACCGTGAGCAGATCGCCGACTCCATTTTGCTTCTAATAGTTGTATCATTAAGAGTGATTTATGACAGTGGTTTATTTAAATCAGTGTAGTTATTCAATAAGAGCAGTTGTAAAAACCTTTCTAGAAAGGTAAGACAATAGAAACAGTTTAGTTTGAACTGATTCCATTATTCGATTTTCAAGATTGATTTTAACACCGCTTCTAATAAATCACTCTCATATGGATGATTTTTTAAGTGCATGAACGACTCTTTTTCTGATTGAGATCGAGATGAAACAAAAGTCCATGCTTATGATCCTTCAGGAACACTTGCCCCGTGTAAAGGTCTTGTACATCACAACTATGAGAGAAAAATTGAACTAAACAATTGTGATCAGTGAGTTGTCCAAATGAAAAAAAAATAGCTATCAATCAAGGAACATAAAACATATTAGGGATTCAAATTGATTTTGTAGAACTATTCGACAAACAAACTGTGCCAACTCCTTGAATTGGTAATTTCTTACCATTGCCTACAGTGATAGATTGATTTGAGGATTTGAAATCAATACATCCATGTTTTGATTAGTAATGTGGTTAAGAGCGGCCGAATCAAGAAACCAAGGAGTAGACTTAATTCATGTACCTGATAACCCGACAACATTAAAAAACCAGAAGAAAACACCTAAAAGAGTTGATTGCATTGAGTCTGCATTCCAAAATGATTCACCTGATTTCTTATAATAGTTGTACGTATTCTGCTTCCCACAATGAGATTGTACATAAAGTTCATTATAGTGTCAGCACTGAATATCTTTTTTGTTTTGTGTCCTTTGCTTTGATTGATATTTTCCATGTGATGCAAGAAATACAAGATCAGCTAAATTAGTTTTTGTGTCTAGTTGTGCTTGTGTCTTCAAGTGTGTTTCATCACGATTAAGTTCTCCAAATATAGATTTCGTATTCAAATCACCACGATTAAATAATATTTCCCTTGCCGTCTCAAATTCAAATCGAAGTTTTATGAGAAATTGCATCACTCATCCTCGATCTTTTCTTTCTTAACTTCAGCATATGAGATAGAAGAAATCATATCTTGTTGAGTGCACAACTACAACATTTCTGTATAAACACTATGAATATCTCTATCCTCATGGATAATGTTGGCTATTTCATATTCAAGTTTGAATTATCTCGATCGATTTACTTGAGAATAAATTCTTCTAAGATAGATTCCATATATATCAACAACAATATTGAAAGATCGAAAATTCAGTACAATATCAAGTTCAATTGAGTTCAGTATCCAAATAATAACATATGCATTTTTTTGTTTTCCAATCCGTCTGATTACCTTCTTCTTTCTCCGATCCATCAAGAATTCTAGATAATTCCTTGCCTTCAACAAAACTTGAAAATGGAATTCCTAAACTGCAAAATTTGTGCTATTTAATTTGACAGATCCAATTTCGAATTTGTTGGTATCCATAGAGATTAATCAAAAGTTTTGGAAACACAAAGTTCAAGTTAGAATATTTCCTCTAAGCCCTTGGGGCTATGGTACAGCGGTAGGATTGCTAGTCGTTAACTCAGACATCCACGGTTTGATCCCCAGCTACGGTGTATTTTGCATAAATTTTTCCTCCAAATGGGGCGCGAATCCTAGGATGCTAGGTTTCTAGATTGCCTACTGTGAGCGCTTTCCTCAATTTGTCTGCTGCTTGGTTCATCATTTTTTTTAGAATATTTCGTCTAAAGGATAAATACAAAATAGCAAGAAAGAAATTCTCAAAAGAACATAAGCCAGAGCTTAAAAGAATTGTGTTTATCCTCATTATAAAGTGTGCTTACGCATTTATATGCATACTCATATCCCATATACATAGTAAACCTAACAAATCAGGGATTAATAAAAACAAGGAAATATACGATTGGAATCTCAAAATAGTAGCTTCTTTCTTGATTGATATCAAGATCTTCTCTGTATGGCATAGTCTTCTTTGATTGCTGGGAAGATCTTCTCAGTTTGACAATGACATCCAACTGTAGACACGGAGGGAAAGCCATGGCTTAAGTTGGAATACTGGTGGTTGAGTCTAAAAAGATAAATTCGTTAGCTCTCATTCAGATGAATTGAGAGACCAAATGGTTGTTCCATGAATAGGCAACCTTTGTGTGTCTGCTTATGACGTGTGTTTAGTGGGATGAATATTATCTAATTGGCTACGTCCATTGCCCTTGTTTGTCAGTGGTGTTGCTTATTTCGGCTGAAGATGGTTTGGTATATGCATATGTGATCTATAAAATTACCTGCTTTAAATATTTAGAGAGTGTTTGAGAGAGTTTCTGTTAGTTACTTTTTAGATTATAGTACATAAAAGTAATTTTGAATGTTTGTGAATGTCAGATTCTACTTTGACTTCTGTAATTTTTACAAAAAAATTGAAGAGAATTTTATGTTTTTTCTATTTCTGTTTTTTTATTTATGGTTTAGAATTAAAAATTGGCATTTATATCCTTAATAAATTTATCATTTTACATAATTATCACCACACTTTTAAATAAAATTTTATATTTTTATATAATTTATATTTTCAAATTTTTTTATATATTTTTATAAATTTATATAAATTTTGTCATTTTTTATATTTTTATTGTTATTAATTTTATATCTTTTTTAAACATATATATTATTTAAAAAATTAATTTTGATATAATATTTAAAATATAATAATAAATATATAAAACATTATTAATGATGTATCAAAATTATATTTACATAATTGAAAAAAATTACTTTATATAGTTTAAGAATATTATTATTATTTAAATAAAAATTAAGTTTACAAGTAATTATTCATCAAATATTTAAATTTTCTCTTGTATCATATTTCTATTTTCAAACACTCTTATGTTTTAATTTTTTATTAAATAATCTCTATAAAAATCATATTTTAAGAAGGAAAGTTTAATCCATCCATATTTTTTTAGTCGGCACAATTTGGAAAGAGTCACAAAACTTTATATAACTTCAATAAAATCAATGATAATTATAAGATACATAATAATGACAATAATTTAAAATATTAAAACGATGTTGAATAGAATATTTTATTAAAAAACTCGACGAGGATATTATGCACGAGATTAATGTCCATGAACAATATCCAACAAAAGAGGGAAGGCTTAGATTAATATGAGTTCCATGAACAATATCCAACGAAGGAGGGAAGGCTTAATAAACAGAGCAGATCGGTCGGTCGCCCAAGAGTTAGTGGAAGGCCCACTCGTTCTCCTTGCGAACCTCTTCCTCTTCCTCGGGGGTGAAGTCGTTCTTAATGTTGAATGTCTTTCGAATCTCTTCCGGAGTCTTCCCCTTCATCATATCAGCTACAGTCTGGCATGACAAATCCAGCAGCCCCTTAATGTCCATGTAATTTGCAGCCTGCATACACCAAAACATGTTATCAATACGAAATAAATCCTGAGAAATCATAAGAAATACAATTTCAATAAGAGTCCTTAGAAATAAAAGATTAATGCATTAGAAAGTTGGCGAGTAAACCTTATCAAAAGAGTTAAATTGTTTTCCAAAATTATCCCAAAAAAATAAAAAGACAATTGTCATCCCAAGACAATTGGGGAATGAATGAATTTGAAGGGGGAGAAGAATCAAAAAAGTATCGAAGCTTACCAAGATGAGCGCGAATAGGGTGGACTTGTCGACGTTAACGAATTTAGCATTCCAAGACTTGAGTTCTTCTTTGTCGTCGGGGTCATCGACGTGCTTCTGGCAGTACTCAATGACCTTGGCGAGGATCCCGGAGGTGACGTTGGGGAGGGGGATCGCGTCATCTGCACAGCCGTCCTCGACAATGTGTTTGATGGTCTGCGACATCATGGCCACCGCAGCATCCACCTCGAATGCCTCGCCGTCGGAGCTCAACAGGGTTATCTTCTTTTCCATGGCAATCGGCGAACGCTCGAATAAAAGGAGGAAGAGATTGTCGGAGGAGACGGAAACCCTAACAAGTAACAAGGGAGAGGATTCGAACCGAGATAGAACCACAAAAGGCCGGCCGAACAAAGCATTATATAGTATATAGTCCTTGAGGAGGTCCCAAAAAAAAAAAACTAATTTAATTCGTCCTATTTTGAACTAGTAAAAATTTATTATTATCAATTCATAAATTTACAATCAAATTTGAAAAATAAAAATAATGTATTTTGTTAAATATGGATATAAATTTGCTTTAATTATACAAATTTTCTTAACAAATCTTTTAAAACTCCTAACTTGAATTTGTAATATATTAAAATCTTGTAAAAACACGAATCCATGTTAATCAATCTAGCAAATCCATAAAAAAAATATTTAGACACATTTTTTTTAAAAAATATATTTTTTATATTTTTTTCCTTCTTTAATGTAGCATTGAATCATTTGAATTATAATTTGTGGAATAGAAGAAAAGATGTCCTGCTAATATTATTGCCACCTATACGCCTCTGGGGCTATGGTGCAGCAGTAGGACGACTAGTCGTCATCTCAGACATCCACAGTTTGATCTCCAACTTGACGTATTTATAGAAATTTTTCCTCTAAATGAGACGCGAACCCTAGAACGTTGGGCTTCTAGACTGCTCACCGCAAACGCTTCCCGATTTACCCTGACGACTGGTGGAAAACTTTCGTGAGACCGAACTGATCACTTGAGGTTGAAAAAACCTCGTAAATCATTTATATTGCCACCTATACATAAAGTGAGGGGGCGCTTGATAAAAAGGTTTAGAAGGCGGGAATGAGAATGAAATCTACTTCATTCCCATTTATGATGCTTGGTATACAAAATCGAAATCAAAATCCATTACCATTTCCATTGCCGAATATATACGAAACACCCTCTGAATTATATAAATCATTAGTAACTTTTAATTATCATAAATCAAAGCACAAATTATCTAACTATTAAATAGGAAAATATTATGTTACGATACACACTACAAGAAAAATCAGGATTACTGACGGAATTACCGACGGAAATATTTTCCGTCGGTAATTTTCTGACGGAATCTGTATTCCGTCGGAATTTACTGACGGAAAAAATATTCCGTCGGTAATTGCCTTTATTTCCGACGGCGAAAACGGAATCTCCGACGGAATAGATATTCCGTCGGAGATTCCCGACGGAATAGGCCAGTCCGTCGGAGATTTCCGACGGCATAGACATTCCGTCGGAATATTATTTAAAAACGTTTAAGGTGTTTTCCGACGGAATATACATTCCGTCGGAGATTTCCGACGGAATATACATTCCGTCGGAGTAAAAAGTTTATATTTTTACTCCGCGTATTTTTTTGTTGCCGCGAAAATCCTCATTTCCGACAAACCTCTGTTCCGTCGGAAACTCCGACGGAATTCCCCGTTCCGTCGGAGATCTCCGACGGAATCCCTGTTCCGTCGGAGATCTCCGACAGAATCCCCCGTCCGTCGGAGATCCCCGACGGAACAGGGATTCCGACGGAATCCCCGTTCCGTCGGAGGAAAAGCAGAAAAATTAGGCGGCAAGGAGAAAAAAGAAGCGGGAAACATGTTACTGACGGAATTTATTCCGTCGGAAATCCGTCGGTGAGGGTTATAAAATTAGGTGTTTTCCCAATTTCTTCCTCACACTCACCGACTTCCATCTCCTCTCCTCGAGCTCGAGATCGGCGCGCGATTCATCGTCTCCTCATCGGTAAGTCCCTCTTCCCTCTCTCTGTTTTTCCGGCGGACTCGGCGGCGCGCCCTAGCGGCCTGGGCCACGCCGGCGTGCCCCAGGCTGCAGGCGGGGCGCCGGCGTGCCCCTGCGGTGCTGTGGCACGCAGGCGGCTGCGGGGCCACGGTGGCGCGCCAGTGCTGCCGCGCGACCATGGCGGCGCCCCCCTGCGGCTGCGCTGCCACGCCGGCGATCCCCTGCGGCCCCGCGGCCACGCCGGCGACCCCCTGCGGCCGCGCGGTCACGCCGCTCTCCCCTGCGGCCGCCTGCGTGGCCCTGCGGCCTGGGGGCACGCCTTGCGTGGTTGAGGCACGCCGGCGGCCGGGGAGGCAACCCCGACGGCCCCCATCCCCCGGCGGCCCCCCCTGAGGCGTTGAGTGGGGCACGCTGGCGTGCCCCTGCACGCTGGCGTGCCCCAGCGTGCCCTAGCAGCCCAATTGGGCTGTGAGCCCAATTGGGCTGGCTGCAGGGGATGGCTGCAGGCAGCCCAATTGGGCAGGCTGCAGCCCAACTGGGCTGGGCTGCAGCCAGCCCTGCTGCAGCGCTGGGCTGCAGCCTTCCCAATTGGGCTGCCGGGTAGGCCCAATTGGGCTGCTTGGGCTGGCTGCTGCCCATTTGGGCTACCTGAAGGTCAATTGGGCTCCCAGTTGGTCCGACGGCCCATTTGCCCCTGCTGTCCATTGGGTTGCCGGATGTTGATTACATTATTTGGAACTAATTAGATTTTACTTGTATCTTTATAGGTTACTGCAGTTGCTGCTTTCCTTCTAGGCTTGTACTTGATTGAAGGTATGCTATTTATTTTAATTTTGGTTGCAATGTTTACATTAAGTGTTATCTTATTATGTGTTAGCTTACATAGATTGATCTTACTTGTTACCTGCTTAGTTGTTATTTTAATAGATTATTTATTACATGTAATTCATATAAAACTATGATGTAGGGTTAATTTAAATTATATTTGTTTGATATTCTCATCCTACAACTGATCATCCTACAACTGAATATCCCATTATTAGGCAAATATGTCTATGAACAAAGCTTGGATGTACAACCGATTAGATAATGGATTTATCAGAGATGATTTTATTTCTGAACTGGAAACTTTTATGAACTTTGCTAAAAGTCATCCTGAATGTTTGAATGGTGTTGAATTACGATGTCCGTGTAATCACAAAAAATGCAGAAACAGAGCTTTTCGTGATGAGGACACTGTAAGAGTTCATATATGTAGAAATGGATTTGTCCCAAATTATTATAATTGGTACTGTCACGGAGAACCTTATGTGTATGAACCAATTGGGCCTTCTGCTGGTTCAACATCTGATATAAATGTTGTTGCACCTGATACAACAACTAATATTGGAATACAAACAATGGTTGAGGATGCAATCAATGTTATTCAATTTTCTCATGTAGATGACATACCAACACAAGAATATCAACAATTATATGAAATGTTAAATGCCAGTGAAAGAGAACTTTGGGAGGGCATTCCTTCTGGTCATTCGCAACTTTCAGCTACTGCAAGATTATTAAATTTGAAAGCAGAACATCATTTTTCAGAAAGATGCTACGATGATATATGTCAATTGATGTCTGAGTTGCTTCCTGCTGATAACAGAATGACCGATAGCTTTTATAATACCAAAAAATTGGTCAATGGTTTAGGTTTGCCAGTAGAGAAGATTGATTGTTGTATCAATAACTGCATGATATTTTGGAATGAAGACAATGAACTGAGTGAATGTAAAATATGTAGTCATCCTCGTTATAAGCCTCTTACTCGTATACCTGGGAAGAAAAAGAAAAAGATTGCTTGGAAAGTGATGTATTATTTTCCATTGACTGCAAGACTTCAACGTTTATATGCATCTACTGCTACAGCTAGTCATATGATATGGCATCATCACATGTACACGATGGAGATCTAATGTGTCATCCCTGTGATTCCCCTGCATGGAAACATCTTGATAGTGTGTTTCCTTCATTCAATATGGAACCACGTAATGTGCGATTGGGACTTTCTGCAGATGGATTTCAACCATTTAGTCAATCAGGACAACAATATTCTTCTTGGCCGGTTATATTAACGCCGTATAATTTACCGCCATGGATGTGCATGAAAGATGAATTTATGTTCCTTACTATACTGATTCCTGGTCCAAGCAATCCTAAAGAGAAGATAGATATTTTCCTCCAACCTTTGATTGCTGAGTTGAGTGATTTATGGAATATAGGGTCCTTGACTTATGATATTGCAACTAAAACTAATTTTACATTACATGCAGCACTATTATGGACAATCAGTGATTTTCCAGCATATTCGATGTTATCAGGATGGAGTACATCGGGAAAATTAGCATGCCCACATTGCATGATGGACTCTGATGCATTTTCATTACCTTGCAGTGGGAAAGTTTCTTGGTTTGATAATCATCGTAAATTTTTACCCAATGATCACCCATTTCGGCGAAATAAAAAAAATTTCTTAAAGAATGTTATAGTCAACAAATCTCCTCCAGTCATTGCTTCAGGTGAAGATATTATTGAACAAATTGACAGTTATGGATTTCTTCCAGTTTCTCAACCTGGTGCGGATGACATTAACAAGTACATTGTCAGGATGTGCAAGTGTGGATGGAAGAAAAGAAGTATATTTTGGGAGCTACCCTATTGGAAGTATTTGCTAATTCGACATAATTTAGATGTTATGCATGTTGAAAAAAATGTGTTCGATAATATATTCAACACTGTGATGAACGTCCCTGGAAAAACTAAAGACACTGCAAAATCACGTGAAGAATTAAAACAGCTAGTTAACAGACCAGAATTGCATCAGGATGAAACATCGAATAGATATCCAAAGGCTTGTTATACATTGGACAAAGATGGAAAACAAGCATTATGTAGTTGGTTGAAAGAAATAAAATTTCCTGATGGGTATGCTTCTAATTTGAGTAGATGCGTAGATATGAACAGATTAAAGATGTTCGGAATGAAAAGTCATGACTGTCATGTATTTATGCAAAGACTTATTCCAGTAGCTTTTCATGACTTACTTCCTCAGAATGTTTGGGAAGCGCTCACGGAAATAAGTTTATTTTTTAAAGATCTGACATCACGGTGTATTATGGTGGATGATATGGTTCGTCTAAAAACAGATATTCCTCTCATACTATGTAAGATGGAAAGAATTTTTCCTCCTAGTTTTTTTGATTCAATGGAACATTTGCCAGTGCATTTACCATACGAGGCTGAAATAGCTGGACCTGTTCAGTATAGATGGATGTATCCATTCGAACGATTTTTGAGGAAATTGAAGAATAATGTTCATAACAAAGCAAGAGTTGAGGTATCAATAAGTAATGCTTATTTGGTTGAAGAAGCATCCTCTTTTTGCTCATATTATTTTGCTGATCATATAGAAACCAGACATCACAAATGTCCAAGAAATTTTGATGATGCTCGGGTGATCGACCATTCGATGCTTTCTATTTTCAAGTATCCTGGCAAAGCAATTGGTGGAGCTTCATCTAGATGGTTAACTGAACAGGAATATCATGCTGTCAGGACATACATACTTCTAAACTGTAATGAGGTCAAACCTTACATCAAGTAAGTTAACTTATTATATTCAATTTTGCATTCATTTTAAAATGTTACAATGAGCATTTTAAATATTTTAATTATCTAATAAATCCTTTGCCAGCTTATACGAACAACAATTATATATGCAAAATCCATCTTTTGGTGCTACTGAAATAGCTGCAAAGTTAGAGACAGAATTTGCATTATGGTTCCAAATATATGTAAGTGACAGCAATTTTAATTGATGATATTTAGAATTTTAACAAATATTATTCAAACTTCTAATTTATGTTACCATTATTTTTATAGGTGAAAGATCGTAGAATTTCAAATGTCGAAGATGATAGAATATTGAATCTTGCATCAGGTCCTCTCCGTAAAGTAATGATTTACTCTGGTTACTATGTTAATGGTCTAAAATTCCATGTCAGACACCGAGAATCAAACAGGTTAACTTACAATTCTGGTGTATGCGTCAAAGGATCTATGGAAAATAGTAATATTGAGTTCGATTATTATGGAATACTGGACGAAATCATAGAGGTTGAATACCCTGCATTACCTTTAAAAAGATGTGTGTTGTTCAAATGTGCCTGGTACGATCCGACTCCAAGAACAGGTACTCGAATACATCCAAATTACAATTTAGTTGAGGTGCACGGGAACAAAAGGTTCAATAAGTTTGAACCTTTTATATTTGGAGTACAAGCGGGTCAAGTTTTCTATCTTGAATACCCTACGAAGAGACGAAGATCTAGTCAATGGATGTCCGTTTGTCGAATGAAAGCTCGGTCAACTATAGAAATGTCGAACACCATCACTTCTCTAAATAAGGATGCAATGCAAAATGATTATGTAGAAAGATATTCAGTTGATTCTCAACTGCAGTCTACATCCCAATTACTTGTAGATATTAATATTACCTAAGAGGATATAGATGATGGAGATATGTCTAGCAGTGATGAAGTTGTTGGACTCGAGTCAAGCGATGAGGATTTAGAAGTTGCTACTATTGATTAATTTGCTCTTAATGATGATAGGATATCATATGTTTTTGTTTATCATGTAAGTTATGCATTAATTTTATTTCGTATTTATATGATCATGTCTCCACACTTTATTATGATTTTTTCTAATATTTGTTTTGTAGATACTATTATGGCACAGCAGCAGCAAGAGCAGGAACCACATCAGCAGCAGGCACCACTACGTGGCTATAAGACACTAAAAGTTGTTGGAGAATCGTAAGTATTTTTTATTAATAGTAATTATGTTCATATCTGATTTTAGTTATAATATATTTTGAATCTTTTAATTATTTTTATGCAGATTCACACCTCATGGCCACGGAGTATCATCTTATATTACTGGAAAATTTAAAGAACGAATGTGCCCTGCTGGACTGACATGGAGACATGTTGACGAGGAGACGAGGACATTTTACTATAATGAATTTGTTGTAAGTATATTATTATATTTACTATTCTAAAATTTTATAAACTCATTATAATAATTTGCATTGCAGAAAAAATATACATGGGAGGACGGACACGAGGCAGAATTTAAATATACATGGAATATTTATTGTGCCAAGTTGTACCGTGACCACATGTATTATTTAAGAAAGAAGGCGACGCGGCTGCCGTATGTGGATGTCGATACATGGGGTGTATGGACGGCCACCTGGGCTGAACAAAGATGGAAAGAAAACGCTGAAAAGGCTCGAGTCAACAGAAATACAGAGCCAGGTGGCCTGAGCACCGGAACAGCCCGACATACATCTGGATCGAAATCTATTGTTGAGCATACTATGGACTTGGTGAGTTTAATTCAAAGCTATCTTATTGCAAGTTAATTTTACATTTATTAATTATCTAACTCATATAATTATGTTCTAATAAATTTGTGTATATAGGAACGAGATCTTGCTCGCCAGCCCACTTGTATGGAGATTTTTTTGAAGACCCATAAGAAGAAAGATGGCACCTTTGTCGATTCTCGATCACAGGCGATACACGTATAATTAATATCCTAATTCTATTTAGTCGTTTCTATCTTTATTAATGTTAGTAATTCTATACAATTTAAATATAAATCTGATAATTCTTTTTCATACAGGATCAAATTACAAATAGAGTGATCGAGGCATCTCAGCCATCGATAGAGGGGGGGGGGAGCCACAGACTTTATCCACTGATCAGCTGAATGAGATATATTATGATGCTGTCGGTGGACGGACAAAAAACTCCACCCTCTACGGGCTTGGCTCACAGGCCAAAGTTGTATTCGATCGTTTAAGGATGCCCAGGGGTCGTGCCACTTCGTTTGCTTCTTCTGAGATGCAGTCTTTACGACAAGAAAATCAAGAACTGCGCTCTCATATTGCCTCCATGGATCAGAGGATGGATCAGTGGATGGCCAATGAGCAGAGGAGAGTGGAGGAGGATCGGAAGAGGGCGGAGGACGATCGGAGAAGAGAGGCCAACCATAAAGCTTTGATGGACCATATGAAGGCGGTCATAGCTAATTTCACCCCTCTATCTCACGGTTTTGAGTCACAGAAGACTCAAGACCCAACATACCGTGGCGAGTAGATTTTCTCTAAGGTATGTTAAATGATAACATGTGTTTTATTAAAATCATCTAAAAGCTATCTTATTTTGTAATTGTATTCTAATATATTATATTTTTGGCTTTCAGGATTCTTTATTTTGTAGTGAGACATCCTATCAGATTTTTATCCAGGTATTAAAATTTATTGTTCATATATAATTGTTTAAATTTTAGATACTTAAGTTCATGCATTAGCTTTTAAATTACCACAATTTATGTTACGAATGTTCTTATTATTTTCTGCTTTTATTCCTCCTCAACGTCAGTTCTAATTATTTTCTAGCTGATTTTCTATGTTGCTTCAATGTATCTTCTTGGCCGGATCAGTAAAAGTTTGTCATAGATAGTAACGTCAGTTCTTATTATTATGTGAGAATCTGTAGATTTATTTTTTAATTAAAATTTCAACACTGTAGAGAAGCTTGGTGTTATGGTTTGTTTACCTGGTAGTTTTCCATTTTGGGATTGTTGTTTGGGCTATTACAATTGCTGCCACGAAACCAACCAAGCAGATTTTTCTTATGCATATAAGCTTCTTTTGTAATGTATTTGTTGTAATTGTAAAAGGTTCTTCCTTGCAGGCACATAAATACCTTCTGTTGGTAGCTTGCAAGTCAGTTAACACACTAGAAGCTTTTGAGAAAGACATTCGCTTGTATTTTGGTGAAAAGAATACTGAGAGTATGCTTGTTGTATTAGAACCCTTTATGTTTGTATGCAAAGCTTGATGAAGGACCCTTTGTGTTTGTGTTACAAACTTAATTTGTATGTTTGTTGTATTTTATGTTTGGAAAAGAACCTTTGTATTAGAACTGTGTTGAAATCAATTTTTGTGCATAATTTTATGTTTTGTTTTAGATGATTGGTTTTAGAACAGTATATTAATTTTTTTAATAAATTATTTTGAATTTCCGACGAAATACCGACGGAAATGGAAAATTGTCGCCGTTATATCGGAACTTTTCGATATTTTTTTTTCGGATTCAGTATATTCCCGACGGAAACAGTGTTTCCGTCGGAATTCACCGACGGAAACAGTGTTTCCGTCGGAATTCACCGCCGTTATATCGGAACTTTTCGATATTTTTTTTTTCGGATTCAGTATATTCCCGACGGAAACAGTGTTTCCGTCGGAATTCACCGACGGAAACAGTGTTTCCGTCGGTGAATTCCGACGGAAACGAGTGTTTCCGTCGGCACACACCGACGGAAACACTGTTTCCGTCGGTGAATTCCGACGGAAACACTGTTTCCGTCGGGAATATACTATCACCTTTTACCGAATTTACCGACGGCAATTCAGTTTCCGTTGGTAATTACCGACGGATAAATTCCGTCGGAATATATATATACCGACGGACCACAAAATTCCGTCGGGAACATTATCCCCGACAATTTATCTTCCGACTTTCAAATTTCCGTCGTTATTCCGTCGGTAAGGAGCATTACCGACGGAATTCCGTCGGTAATTTCCGTCGGTAATGGCCAAATTTTTTGTAGTGACATCTCAAGATCTTCCAGATCACCCATCAATTTCAGACGCAAGAAATGACAAATATGCACAAAGAAAAAGCAAGAGATTCCAATGCCAAAATAAATATCGATTATTGAGGATTTAGTTCGATTATTGAGTAAACCAAATAGTGACAGTAACTGAGAGCAAGAGATTCCAATGCCAAAATAAATACCGAAACAGAGGCTATGAGTAATTGCATTACTTAATCTTCCTCCCCTTTTGTCTCCCAAGAAGCAACCTCGCAGAATTCGGACAGCATATGATTTGTATGACTGGTCTTACAAATGAGATAATAACAGTATAAACAACAAGTATATAATTATGAGTGAAAACGGAATAAATTTCGCAACGCCGAAGAGAATGCAGTGAACTATCGTGGCTTAGACAGTGCTTTGCGTTAAAGTTTAAACTATGCTCTTAGATGTAGATTTATTGTGTAATTACATAACCCGTGCAAACCTTGCGGCTCCACAGGAGCATATCTTCTTCAAAATCTTTGAGAATGCTGTAATTTTTGTTTGTGATTTGATTTTTTTTCGTTGTCGGAACTTATGGAACACCGCCATCACGAATAACAAATAATTTATCCTATGGAGAACTGCTGTAATTGTATGAGTTACTGCTGTTTCCTGAAGAAGGGCTTCTGACAGACGAGGAGTTTCTCATCGCTGCTACCATCGAGCTCCATCAGGCGAGCATCCCATCTCAGTTGCGTGGTCAATGATCTTGCAGTTTCAACAAGAGGAATTGTATCACGAATTATCACCCAACCCTACATGTTTTCAAGCATCAATATAGGATTTAGTTCGATTATTGAGGTAAACCAAATAGATAGACTAACTCGGAGCAAGTTCCAAACCAAGATGCATAGAGTAAGCTAATCAGGCACTTAATATGCAATGATAATAGCCAAAAAAATGCATATAACCCATTCAAAGAGATTTGAAATCAATAACAGATACCTCACGTTGACAATGAAAAGATCAGCTGAACTGAATTGTAACAATTGAAGGGTCCACATAGAAGGAAGGGCACAAAGAAAGAACTTGTTGATTCACTTCATCCCCGTGTGATGTGCTAAAAACTTAACCAATTACGAAGAACTACGGAATCAACAAAGATGCAAACACAGTGGTTTGTATCTTCATGTTGAGAAATTCTTTTAGCAAAACAGCAATGCTTGAATATGAGAAACAAATGTGGACCATGTGGTGAGCTACTGAAAAGTAGTTAGATGAAAGTAGCAAGTGGCAGAGTTTACCAAATTTACTTCCTACCACATGTTTATAAGTTGTAACTTAGTGCTAGTCACTGTATGAAGATATTATTTCTTTCAGTCCTCCGTCAAGGGCCTTGCAACCCCTGTGACAGCAATAAACTCGATATCTTATCCCCATGAAAGATACAACAGATAGATTGTTAATGTCAAGGAATACAAGCCATAATATTTGTTATCTTTTAGTATACCTTAATCAACAACTTCAATATCCTGATAAAATGCCAAAAAATGGTATTTTAGACCAAAAATATTCTAATATGGGGGATTTTCAGCTAATTCCAATAATAACTATGTTTGAAAAGTAATTTCAACGAAAAAAGGAAAAAAGAAAAAACATATCAAAAAGAAAAAACATACCTCAGGTCGTAGAATGCGATCAATCTCTAAGAGTATATCAAATGTGGAACACCTATGCATTTGGCGAGCTTCAAGTGATAGCAATCCTTCAGCATGCACCATATCATAAGTTCTTGGATATGTTGGGAAGGCTTCACACCTAACGAAAAGTCTTAGAGAGCTCATGATGGATAAATAACTAGAAGAGCTTCATTAACTATTATTTTACCAGGATACTTGGCAACTTTCAGTAAGGAACTGAATGGGAACAAGAACTATGATAATTCATTGAGAATATGGGATCTTATAATGTCAAAAGTTCGAACCCCTAACTATAAAAAATTAGCACCCAACAAAAAGGAGTACAGCAGTTAGATGTGAGTTTTTGAGATTGAGCCGTAAAGCTTATTGAAGGGGAAAATGGCAAAAACGAACTGCTTTAGTCCTTTATAAAGCTACCTTCAAATGGAAACCTAACATGAAGTTCAACAACCAATGACAGACACAAGTAGACCAGCTGTATAATTTCCTTTTGTAATTTGTAACCCAAAACACACCACTATCTATTTAAAATATTCAGTTTCTAAATATCATCCTGAAATTCAAATTTAAAATATTTTTTAAATTAAAAATTCCTTAGTAAAATATCTTCAACAAATAGCATACATTGTGAATCTTTAACTTGAGTATGGCAACTAATCCAGTAGTTGCTACTGGCACAAAAAGAACTAGCTCTGGATGTAAGGCAAATAATTACTAGCCACTCCTTTCTTTTCTAAAATTCAACACAACAATTGTCTTGAAATTCTATCTTCAGCTTCTTTTCTGAAATCTCTTGCAGTATTTTCTTTCATTATTTATAATACCAAATAAATAAAATTAATTTGAATTTTAGCAATTTTCTTTTCCTCACTCCCGCCCCCTTCCTAGAGGGGCTTATTGTTACTACCACCGCGAAACAAGATTATTTATCTCCCTTTTTCTCATAAACTGACTAAAAATTTTCCCTCCATTCGTGTAAATGAAAACAAATATGTACAAGTTTGAGGATGCAATAGACTGAGAGTGTCTTTAGAGTGCAATACCAGTCATGTTGAACGCCAATAAAACCCCTGTCAAAAATCAGAGGAAGATAATTAGGGCCATTTGTAGGCACAACGTTCATTGCCCATGCAGATTTCCCAGCATCCAACAAAGCAGCGTTAAAACCTCCAAAATGAGCATTCATGTCAAGAACATTTCTGAGCATGTTAAAAGGCGGGGAGGGTTCCTCATCGCCAGGTCTCTTTGGATGATCTGAGAATATCAGAGGTGACAGAAGTGACCAATAATTATGAATCACTGAATTCCAATTTGCAGCATCCTCGGCTAAGTCCTCTGGATGTAAACCTGTTGAGTGAAAAATATTTTAACATTTCCATATAGAAGATGACATAATAATAATGTTGGTACAATAAAGAAATTCTACCAGCTAGATCTGATATTTACCATATAGATCAAGTTCAGTTGAGTTCAATCTCGCTCGAGAAGGCCAAGGAGTACGATACTCAATGGGAATCCATCGCTGACTTCTCATCCCTGCAATGCATGGATTTAGTGGTTGATAATATGGAGATTCAACATCATGGCTTCTGCCACAAACTGCAGGTCCAGCCTTTCTGCAAATAGAACACATTTTTTAATTAGGTAGTGTACAGAAAAGGGTGGCAAAAGAAATTCAACATAATGACTTCCCTTATGAAGGAAATAACTCAACATAAGCATCAGGGAAAAGGGAATACCGGGAGCTGTAACATTTCTTTCTGCTAGTCTTCTTCCAGACAATTGTTTCATCTTGTTGTGACAACATATCCCAGCAGAGATTTTCAGCAAAGTCACGAATTATTGACCACTTCTTTTGATTTTCTTTATCACGCAGGGATCTATGAGTATTCATTTGGGAAGTCCAGACAAAATAACCCCCAGGTCTCAAAAGTCTATCAACTTCAACTAAGAAGAGACCATCTGCAATTGTATCCATGTATCAAAAAAAACAAAATGCTTACATAAAATCGTCAAACATTGAGATTAAGAGCAGTATTCCGATTACTTCTGAACAAGAAACATCAAATCTAAAACAGCTCATAAGCTCAGGAGACTGTAAAGCTACATGAGAGTTTGATATGAACTTTGCTCATATCAATTTATCAATCTTTTAATATCTTTTCATGGGAAACTATTCTCACAAAGGGGTGACTATGTGATTTGTGCATCAACTTAGCTAGATCAAAAAGCCAAATATTGGGAATCCTAGCCAATCCTATTTTCTCATGAATTGAAAATTCCAAAATGCCAAGTTGTCAGAGTCAACCTAGATTGATATAGCCAATTTTCTTTATGAACTTCACTAATTATAAATACATTCCATCTGGATGGCCTAATGGTCTGATTGTCCAACCAGTAAAACAGAATTCTCAAGAAAATAAATTTGATATATGCCATTACAAACCCAATGAGGTCAATTGCACATTGCAGCATGGCAACATGGATTATGGACAACATGGCTTATTAGTCATGCCAACACTTGTCCTTGGCTAAATTCAAGGACTTTGTTTAATTGCTTTAATATAAATTTATTTGTCAATCCAGAAAAAAAAATTGCTGAGGTCTTTCCAAGAAAGAGAGAAAAATAAGCACATCTAATATTTATGATCTTTCATTCTATAAATGTGATAAGTTAATGCTTACCATTTTTATCCCACTCAACCTCACATTTTGCACAGTGCAACATATCAAAGGATAGGTAAGGGAACGGCAATTGTTGTGTTGAAAAGGAACCGATCAATGCAGGAATGCCTCTCTCAAGTGTGAGTTGGACTTGACTACCTGATGCCTCATAATTTGCAATGCACATAGTCAAGAGTTGTTTGGAGAAGAGATGTGCTCCAAAGCTACCAAAACCACATCCAATGTCTAGGACAGTTCTTATCTGCAAATTAGTGAAACCTTGTTACTGGAGAGCCACCAATAAGTACAAATACACACATAAATCCAACAAGTTAGATTATGAAATCCATCGAACTAGACACGATGGGAAGCAGTACTTTATACTTAAACATGATGTAACTGACAGATCAACAGAAATACACAAAGGAGCTTTGGAACATATATTGTGTAAGGTAACAAAAAATCTAGCTATAACAGGAAGCTCACAATTTATCCTTCACACTTACAATAGCTTCCAGATATCCTTCAAATTTACCTTGACCTTTTATGACTATAGTTTAAAAATCGAGTTTCAAATGGCTCTAAAGAGAGATAATTCATCAAGTATTCTAATAAACCCACAGACAAACTAAGCAAAAATGAGTTCTTTCATAGCACAAATTCGTGGTGATTTACAGAAGGAGAGATGATAACTTTATATGCAATCAAGAGCAACACTCATGCATTAACGTGGCTAGATGTTGGATACCATAGAATATAGATAGGAATGTAAAAATGATTTGTGCCCCGAGGAGAACAGACTGCAACTCATAGACAAGAATTAACCTTGTCTAATTGTTACTATTTAGAGAAATAGAATTAGCAATGAAGTTATGTACACTAATCAATATCTCCTTTAGTTCAATTTTCTCCCTCACAGCTACAAAAGAGGACACGACCAAATAGACATAGTTTAGTAGAAACAAATACTAACCCCAGCCTCGATGAAATTAGATTCTTGCAACCCAATCATCTCGGCTATTTGGTGGGTATAATCTTCTACACCATCAACCATGATGGAGCCAGATCGGAAAGAGATTTGTTCTTCCTCCACCATCATCCTGACAATGCACGGGTTATTGAGTGAAATGCTTTAAATGACTATAAAACATTACAAATACAGCCTACCTCTTTGTCAAGCTGCCAGAGGAGAACTCTTGTCCAGTGATCCTGACATTATCTTTCCAGATCAAGTCCCTCCCACTTGGCCACCTTAGTGGAATTCTATAATTCCTTGGAGATAGAACTAAACAACCCAGCTTGGTGACTTGTAAACATTTTCTCTCATACTCAATTGGTATCACTGGATCTACAGAATCTAGGTTCTCTGAGACATTGTTATAACAAGGCACATAATTCTCATACTCAGGTGGGCAAAATTCTAGTTCTTTCAATCGTGTAATCCCGAGGGATAGCTCCCCGATCTGTGTGAGATCAGCGACAACCTGTTCTTGCAGTCGCCGGTAGTGGTGATATATATTACTCCGGGGGGTGGTGGAGATGGAGATGGCCCAATAGAAGGATCCAGAGAGGGAAAGTATTACTAAAAAAAATAGACTCAGCTTAAGAAAAGTAAAAATGAGGCTTTGCCGGCTTCGATTTGCTCCAGAGGTGCTCAGGGATTCATGGTTAAATCCATTCTCTCCCAGATCCTTTCCCTGGAAGCTCATGTCAAACGGATCATGCCCTCCGGGGCTGCTGCTTTTTCCGCCACCAGAAATCCCACGATAGAGCGGTCTCGACATCACCTTTTTCCCAATACTCTCTGGAGTTCAGCGAAAACTCAAGTTAAAACTTTGCATCTAAAAAAAATCATGCTAGATCCAACAAAAGAAAAAGAAAAGGAAAATAAGAATCTCCTTTCACCAACTAGGAATGCGAAAACAGGAATACATCAATAGGAAAGACGCAAGAAAAGAGTTTGGCCAGTCACGCTTATTCGAACCGCATTAAATAGCTATGGAATGGGCCGTCTACCTCATTCTATAGCAAAAAAAAAAAAAAAAAAAAATGGTAAAAAGGGGAATTACCAATCTCGCGTTCAAGTTCAGTATAGTAAGCAAATTAGCATCTTGGTTTCAGTTTCCTACCTATTAATGCCGCCCAATCGATTCAGGCACTCCTATTGCAACAGCTCAAAACCTAAGGCATGAAACAAACTCAACTCAAGGAGCAAACTTTGCACAAAAACGGTCTTGGGAACGGGAAAGCAAACGACGGAAGGAAAAAAAAACAACTCAATTTTCTCAGAATGATGGAGATCTAACAAGCTCCAACTTCACGCGGACCTGACCCTCTCATTTTTTTCTTCGATCCAGATCTTTTCTTTCGCCGCTTTCGTCTCTCACTCTAACAGAATTGCAGAAAGAGAGTAGAAAAGGACAGAGGAGATCAACCTACCTTCTGCGTCTCACTCGCTGCTGCTCTCCTCCCCTTCCTCCTCTTGTCTCTCGCTCACGGGCTCCCCTCGCTAATGAGATCCGCGTCGCACTGAACAGCTGTTTGAAAGCGTCATTATTAGTTATAGCTTTCAAATTCGGACCAGAATTTCACTTAAATATAGAATAAATATCATTTTAACCTCCCTTAAATTTTCTTACTTTTCCAAAATTTTCTAATAATTTCAAACATCATCCTAAATTTCTAAAGTGAAATTTAATCGATAATAAAAGTATTAAATGTATTTTTTTGAAAAATATTTTCTTCACTGTTTTTTTTGTCCCTTCTCTCTTTAACCATCCTAAAGGATGAATATATATATTTCGTGTAAATTTAAAGGATTTACAAAATATATCTCATCAATTAGTGTCGTGAAAAACTATCAAAGAAAAGTGCTAATTCCAATCACTAGCGCATATAATTTAAAGGATTTACAGTAAAAGTACATTTAGCCCTGGTAATATGTAAGAAGGGTGTCTTTTTAATTTTTTAAACATCTAAACATCGAATCCTAATTTCAACGGCATGATGCTAATTTAAAAACTACATTTAAAAAAAAATATATCAATTTGGCTTTAGCAAAAGAATAGAAACAAAATCAGATGTAAAAGAACAAAAATGTCCTAAATTGATGTAAGTTTTTTTTTCTTTTCAAGGATAAAATTTAATAATTAGAAATAAATAATTTTATATTTTTATTTTTAAAACCTAATACTAAAATACAAGATGCACCTCTACCATGGATTGATTACAATTATTCCATATGTTTGATAATGACCCAGATGGATGTATACTCATACATGTGAATTCATCGCTCTCGAGTTGCTTTTAGGTCCCCATAATGAATTGACTAATGTAATCTTTATTATCGTCTACCGACACTTGGAAACGATCTTGATCCTTCAGCTAATCTCTGTTTCAAAGATTGGTTAATATGCGAAGGTGAACACAACTAAAATTCTACATGATTAAATCTTAAATTAAAATATATATATATATATATATATATATATATATATATATATATATATATATATATATATCTTAATATAATAAGAATAGTGGAATCCAGCTCTACGGCTCGTTCGGTGAAACATCATTAAAGGCAATCGACACAAGGAGGGGCTAGTTTAAAGTGGAGGATTTGAGTGTGAAGTAGACAAAGCATTGTAGTGGAGGAGTTGATGGTCCATTTGCTGAAATTGACACCGAGGTCAACGTCCAACAGCGTCCAAAGAAGAATAAAAGTCAAGGTTTTACACATGGCCAAGTGGCTGTGCTGCTAAATGAGTGTCAAGAGCAATCTATGACGATGCCATTCGTTCAATAAAAATTCGCTGGTTGTTGGCTGCCGTTGACTCCCATTTGGTGATTTTGACCTTAACCTTTGACTCTGCGTGGAGAGAATGTTGGGTAGAAATCTATGAAGGGCAGTGCAAGGATCGCGGAATTTCCTACTCTGAACTTTGAAGCACGTGCTTCTATATTTTCTATTTAGAAACAAGAACTATTTTATATATTTTGGATATAATTTGAATTTTTTTTAATAGCTATAG
This sequence comes from Boesenbergia rotunda, assembly GCA_024364735.1. Classification (NCBI taxonomy): domain Eukaryota; kingdom Viridiplantae; phylum Streptophyta; class Magnoliopsida; order Zingiberales; family Zingiberaceae; genus Boesenbergia; species Boesenbergia rotunda. Next base: position 289,455 of record JAGFNQ010002791.1, read on the forward strand.
ACATGATTTGTATTGAGTAATTGATTTATTCATGGAAAACAATCAGCAAATAAAAAAACAAATAAGTATTTTTAATTATTTATGTGCAGGTTCGATTAAGAATATCAAATCCCTGACATTCTCTGACATTATTATTTTTTTCTTTTCGAATCAGTGGAATCACAAGACTCAAAGAAGGACTAGCAAAGAAAATGCACCATTCAGTAAATTTTTTTCATAAATCAAACTCACCATAAAATTCTGATTTTTCAGCCAAGGAAAAGGGATCATGAAACTTAATTACAGACTGATCATGATTACATTATTTTGAAAACTACTGAAATTCCATTGATTTTTGAACTCATTTGAGTTCAAACATGAGAGAATTTTTGCTGAATGATTTGTTGTGCTTCCTCGGTTAGTTTCTTTAACACTTCTGCGGCAGGCAGAATTTCCTTGATCATGCCAACACCTTCACCAGCATACATAACCATGCAATCCAAATCACCTGTTGTCGTCGCATTTGGAACGGTACCGGCAAATCGGTGTATCTCCTTCGGCTGTCATCGAAAGGATCGTTAATACTGGATAATATAATCAATGAATCATACTAATAGCTCACCACTCCATGAATTACTGAATGACCAACGACAGGTTGATTTTCCTCATTTTCATCATCTGGGAGATGCCTCCACTCACTGTAGAAAGGTGTTCTTAGCACACGATGCGGTGCGCCAGGCCATCTTGAACGGCCAAATACATTTGTGTAGTTTGTCTCCTCGTATTCAAGCAGCTTTTGTTTGTAATAAGGGTGTGCAAAGCTTTCATGGGTTGCAAGAAACCTGCATACAGATTTCCTTAAAAGATCAGAATCATAGAGAATGAAGAAATAAGAGTTTGAAATGGGAAACAATAGTAGACTGAAGACCTGGTCCCGAGACAAACACCATGAGCACCGAGTATCAAAGCTGCAACATAACCGCGAGCATCTACAATACCACCCGCAGCAATGACAGGAATATCACAATCTGACACCAAGTCTACTACTCTTGGCAGTAGCGAGATTAATCCATCCTGCTTAAGGAAACCATCTATAATACCAGAAGAACAGTTCGATCTCAAGACAGCTTTAAGAACTTCAATATGATTCAGAGCTATCAATCATATGCATTAATTTTCATTTAGAAAATAAGCTATGAAGTATTAGCAGTTTCTTTTCTAAGATAAGATATGAATCATAGGCATGAACACAATTTAGAAACAGAAAGAGACAGACATTTGCATCATAGTAATTCCAAAAAAATATATAGTCAATAAATCCAACTGATGAATATATGTTTTTGAGTTATACTAATAACTTAAGAGAAAAATATCAATCCTTTGAAAACTCTTACCTATGATACAGTCATAACCAATGCTGTAAAAACATCCAACGCAAATATGGCATACATACAATTATTATGAAATCTTGAGGAGATTTACGTGATGTGCTCCAAAATCCAAATAACCGCAGAAACACAATATAGATAAGGTATTCAATATGTGCATGACATAAACACCATAAGCATTTGCAAAAGTTTGTGCATCATATATCTAACACCATGTTTGAAAATTTTTTAAGTAAAGGAATTGAATTAAATTCCATCCGGAATTGAATTCCATTAGTGTTTGGAATGAGTTAGTAAATAACAGAATTGAATTGAATTCCTTGATTTAGAATCTATTATAATTGAATTCAATTCTTATATTTTTATCATTTTGTCCTTCATCTAAAATGACGCTGAATGAAAAATAAGAGTTATTTAGTAATTTTTATTTGTTAGAGCAATTCCCTTCACAAATCAGACCTCTTTAGGTCTGATTTATTTTGAAAGAATTGAAGGGAATTAAATTCCAATTCCTTATCAATTCCTAGTTAAAAATGTGTTCCAAACGGTAGAATTGAATTCCAATTCCTGAAGGAATGCAATTCCACTCCTTTCCAAACAGGATGTAAATGTAAGAATTCAGTTAACCGATCATAATGATATAGCTCGGTAATAATAATACCTGACCAATTACATGCCCCCCAGCTTCACGACCTTGAACAATAATAGCATCAACTCCAGCACATTTGGCTTTCTTGGCTTCCTCAAAAGAACCAATCTATGCAAGAAATTGAATTTTTTAGCAGAAGGCAATTAAAGTGATCGCTTAGAAAATCTCAAGAATCTCGATTGATGTAATTTACTAACATCTTGAAAGGCTTTAGTAAATAGTTTATTCAAGCAATTTCTGAAGTGTATCATACTACCTACTTGGTGAATGACCTTGACTCCTGCAAGATGTGCCTCTGAAACGAGTTCTTTTGGGAACTCTCCCCAGTAAACTTGCAATATTGCAACTTGTTCTTCCAACACAACCTTCAGGTTTTCTTTGTGTGGAAAACTTAGAACCATACCGACCCCAAACGGTTTGTCTGTCAAAGTTCTAGTTTTTTGTATCAAGTCCCGCAGGTGATCAGGTGCCTCCTGGGGGGAAAAAAAATCAAGATGTAGAGGACAAGATGATTAGAAAGCTCATTGGAAGTGCTAAAGGAACTTGAAGATAAGTTGTTTAATCAATTTAACTGGAGAAAAGAAAAACAGTAAGTTCTGTGAATTTCTTGGAACTGCCCTTTTCTAACGAATATAAAAATACGTTATCCAACTTAAACGATCGAAGGAAGAATAAAGTGAAACGATCGAAGGAAGAATAAAGTGAAAGTACCCAATCAGGCGCTCGGAGGAGGCCGATGCCGCCAGCGTTGGCGACTGCGGCGACGAGCTCCGGGCCGGAGATATCGGGGCCCAGGGGCGCCTGCACGATGCCGTACTCGAAGCCGAGGATGCCTCTCCAACCCATGGCCCAATGATCTGTCGTCGATGGATTTGCCGAGGGGATATCTGCAAGCGGCTTTAATAGGGCTTGCAGAAGGCCACGGGACAGAGAGCCACCGCGAGACGTAAGTGACGACGTCATTCGCCGGCGGCGGAACCCCAGCCATTTGTAAATTGTAATCGATTAAACTTTTAAGATTTTAATTATTACATCATCACTGACATCATCTCCATTTCCCTTAGGAAATGAGCTGACGCCAACGTGGCATGAGTACGGCGACGCGCCGAAGAGTGGACTCACGAGATTATTCGGCGCAGTCTGCCACGCTCCGGCCACCTCCTCGACAGCTGTCACGTGTCCGCATCCCAATTCCATAACTCCTTCCGGATTTAAATGCCTCGAGAAGCTAAACTTATTGTTCCAAAACTACCCCTATTCTGTCAGGCGTTATAAGTTTATTTTGAAAATCATCCAAGGGTGGTTTCGTCAAAGAAAGCAATGCCAGCTGCGAACGAGTAAAAGTCCAGGGTCCCTCATCAGTCATCCCCCCCCCCCCCCCCCCTTCCTTCTTTATTGGCCCTCAGGTCAGCTCTTCTTTTTGCTTCCCCGTTCAAATTTTAACTTCTTTCAAGTGTTCTGAAAATCGGACCGGATCGGACGGTCGGACCGGTTGAACCGAGAACCGGCCATATTTTCGATCCGAGTTGACTCTGAAAACCGGTTACTCAACAACCGGATGTGAACCGTTCTGAACCGGGTGGGAACCGGTGAACCGGTCAAACCGGTTTGGTTTATTTTATTTTTCATTTTTTGATTTTTTTTCCCTTTTGCAATTTTGCTTTCTTACTAAAAATGAAAATTGAAAAACAAAATGTCAAAAACCTAGTTTGCTTTCACCCAAAGTCCCAAACGAACAAATCTACTGTTTGCCTGCAAGAGACTCACCGTCGCTAGCCTCTTGTCGCGTCACCCTACCTCTACCAGCCTCGCCACGATGCCCTGCCTTCGCTAGCCTCGCCTCGCCTCGCCGCCGCTAGCCTCGCCCCGTCTCTAGCTTCGTTGCGTCGTCGTGCTGGCATATGAGGGCAATAATATATGACATATTTGGATGTGTAATTTTGCATGTGCTTTATTAGTGTCCCCTGTTTATGTTTTAATCGGTGAACAAATGTTATTGTGATATAGTTTTAACTTCTAATAAGATTCTTCAATTAGTATCTAGATTTCTTGAATCCAATGGTTTTAACTTGAATTTTTCTTTGAAACTAATTTTTTTTCCAGAATACTGTATTGAGTTGCTGACAAAAATATATCACATGTTCAACCTAGTTGATCTAATATTGAAGAAAATAGTTGGATAAATTGTTAGTTTCATATATTTATATAAATACATGCTTTATTATATATCGGTTATATCCCGGTTGGACCTCCGGTTAAATCGGTTGAACCTCTGAACCTCTGAACCCTTGCTCCGACTGATTCGATGTCCGGTCCGATTCGGTTCTCAGAACCTTGCTTCTTTCCCAGCTCTATATAAACAAACAACTTCTCATCTTACAGAGCAAGCTCTTCTCGCTCTCTCCATACATGGCGATGATCTCTTCTACCTTTGTCTTCTTGTTGTTTCTGCTCTCCTTCGCTTTCCAGTTGTGCCTCGGCGGCAGAACTACTCTCTCCGCCTTGGTGGAGGAGCAGCCGCTCTCCATGACCTACCACAAGGGCGCCCTCCTCACCGGCAGCATCTCTGTCAATCTCATCTTCTACGGTAGCTTCTCCGCTGCCCAACGCGCCATCGTCTCCGACTTCGTTGCCTCGCTCTCCCCGCACCCCCGCCACAACAAGGGCTCCTTCGAGCCCTCAGTTGCCACCTGGTGGCGCGGGCTTGCCCGGTACTACGCCGCCTCCCGCACCCGCCCGCCCAGGATCTACCTCGGCGAGCAGATTCTCGACGAGGGTTACTCCTTCGGCCGTTCCCTCGGCGATGCTGACCTCGCCAAACTCGCCGCCCGCGGTGCGCCGCGTGAAGCAGTGAATGTGGTGCTCACCGCCGAGGATGTGGCTGCGGATGGCTTCTGCGTGAGCCGGTGTGGCACTCACGCGGCGTCGGCGCGGACCGGCGCTGGGCGGTTCGCCTACGTGTGGGTTGGGAACTCGGCGAAGCAGTGCCCCGGGCTGTGCGCGTGGCCGTTCCATCAACCGGAGTATGGGCCGCAGTCTCCGCCGCTCGTGGCGCCAAACGGAGATGTCGGGATGGACGGGATGATGATTAATCTAGCCGCTCTGCTCGCCGGAACCGCCACCAACCCCTTCGGCAACGGATTCTTCCAGGGTCCGAAGGAAGCGCCGCTGGAGGCGGCGACGGCGTGCACCGGAGTCTACGGGAAAGGAGCGTACCCAGGGTACGCAGGGAACCTACTGGTGGACCCGGCCACAGGAGCCAGTTACAACTCCTACGGGACCAGGGGGAGGAAGTTCTTGGTCCCTGCTCTTTTCGATCCATCCACGTCATCCTGCTCTACCTTGGTATAGTTTCGGCATTCGGTTGACGGAAACAGAGAGGATCATACACAACCACGCAATCTTCAATTACTAGCTTATTATTAGTTTGTAATAATTCTTTCATTTATTGGATGAAATGCTTTAAAACTTGTTATACAATCTAACCTCCTAAAATTTTCATTTGACTGGAACTCAGGAAGAAAAAAAATTCCAAAGGAGGGAAAAATCACTACTTGACAAATGAGATTGAGAATCGAATCATGACTATTTTAAAAAATACATGAACACTATCTGCTGTGCACCATACTTGCATGATAGGCCAGAGAAGAGCAACAATTTTAAAAAAGAGAGAATTTTAATTGATGAATCTAATTCTTTAGATCTAACCGCAGTTAAGTCGAGATCTAGCCATTGCATCGTGACTCTTTTGCTTGTTTTAAATGAGTGCAAAGAGAATCTACTCTATCAACACAGTTTGATTTATTAGGTATTTACAAAAAGGGGCTTTTATATCACAAAGCCCCAACCCCGTCGTGATAATTCATATACAGAGAGAGGACACGTCTGTTCGTAAGCCAATCAACTAGACCAACGTGGAGCAAGAAGAGGTCAAAGGGTCAAACAGCGCGGGCAAAAGGAACCTCCTCCCGTGGGCCCCGCGCGCGTTGTAGCTGGCCCCAGTGACGGCGTCCAGTAGGAGTTCCCCTGGGTAACCCGGGTACGCCCCCTTGCCGAAGAATCCGGGACACGCCGTCGCGGCTTCCAGCGGCGCCGCCCTCGGCCCCTGGAAGAACCCGTCGCCAAAAGGGTTGGTGGCGGCGCCGGCCAGCATGCTCGCCAGGTTGATCACCGCGCCGTCCGCCCCAACGTCGCCGTTCGGAGGCACCAACGGCGGAACCTGCGGGCCGTACAGAGGCTGGTGGAACGGCCACGCGCACTGCCCGGGACATTGACTCGCCGAGTCGCCAACCCAGACGTAGGCGAACCGGCCTCCAGAGGGCTGGGGCGCTCGCCCGTGGGAGCCGCACCGACTCATGCAGAACCGCTCCACGGCCACATCGGACGCCGTGAGCACGACGCCCAAAGATCCCCTGCGAAGCGAAGCGGCGCGGGCCGCCAACTCGCCGAGGTCGGCGTCTGTGAGAAAGCGACCGAGGGAGTACTCAGCGTCGAGGAGCTGCTTCCCGAGGACCAGCCGCGGGAGCGGCGACTTAGGCGTGGCGTAGTATTTGGCTAGCGTCCCCCACCAGGAAGCGACGGAGGGCTCGAGCGAGTACTTTGTGCTAGAAAGGGACGCGATGAAGTCCGAGATGACACTGCGCTGCGGAGCGGTGAACTCGCCGTAGAAGACGAGGTGTACGGAGACGTTCCCGGTGAGCAGAGCTCCCTTATGGTAGGCCATCTTGAGCGGTTGCTCCTCCACTAAGGCCGCGAAGGATCTGCCGCCGAGGTAGCATTCCACCACTAAAGAAGCCAAGAAAAGACGAAAAACCAGAGTACAAGCCATGGGGGATAAGAAGGGAAGAAGCTGTGAGTGCCTCTGTTAACGTTTGGGTGTTTTATATGCACCAAAGAGCATTAACAGTGGGGACTAATCTCGCCATAAGAGCCATTGATATCGACAAATTACAAGGAAAAAAAAAATGGAAAAGTGCAAAAGTAAAAGTAGAGCCTTATCTCTTTGTCAGCAGAGCAGAGCAGAGCAGAGCAGAGCAGAGCAGGTCGACAGAGAGCAGAGTAGGTTGCACGGAATAGAGAGAAGCGAGATGGGTTTTGGGTGGTGGGTCTCTGCCACGGCGAGCTCGTGAGCAGAATCTAGCGACAGCTGCATGCATGTCGTGCCTTGTGACACACGTGACATCTGGATCCACTATTGGTGATTAATTAGCATCAGCATAAGCGTTAATTGTGATCTTAACAATGTGTTAGAATGCTGATTAATGGTTAAAAGGCATGGTTAGTGAAGCTCGGCAGATTCAGTGTACTGGACCTGCGATGGATATGCATGTATGGCTGGCCATGGGGCGGGATCTTCTGGTCCCAAAATCTCTAATCCATCCCTGGTCCATACTAAAATTGCGGTCGGATCGTGATTGCGATCCGGCCACAATTTGTTCCGATCCCCTCTAGGATTCACCGTGCCCCTCAGGTTATAGTTTGGGTTCGAACGGGTGGCCGGAGGCCACCCGACGGCCTAAACCCTAAATTCGGATTTAGGATTTAGGGTTTAGGCTTTTAGATTTAGGGTTTAGGCCATGGGGTGGCCTCCGGCCACCCGTTCGAACCCAAATTATAACTTGAGGGGCACGGTGAACCCTAGAGGGGATCGGAACAAATTGCGGCCGAATCGCAATCACGATCCGACCGCAATTTTAGTGTGGACCAGGGATGGATCAGGGATTTTGGGACCAGAGGATCCGCCCCCTGGCCGGGGCGGGATCCTCTGGTCCCAAAATCCCTAGTCCATCCCTGGTCCACACTAAAATTGCGGTCGGATCGTGATTGCGATCCGGCCACAATTTGTTCCGATCCCCTCTAGGATTCACCGTGCCCCTCAGGTTATAGTTTGGGTTCGAACGGGTGGCCGGAGGCCACCCGACGGCCTAAACCCTAAATCCGGATTTAGGATTTAGGGTTTAGGCTTTTAGATTTAGGGTTTAGGCCATGGGGTGGCCTCCGGCCACCCGTTCGAATCCAAATTATAACTTGAGGGGCACGGTGAACCCTAGAGGGGATCGAAACAAATTACGGCCGAATCGCAATCACGATCCGATCGTAATTTTAATGTGGACCAGAGATGGACCAGGAATTTTGGGATCAGAGGATCCGCCCCTGGCCATGACCGTCCTCGTGGTTCCATTAAGGGGCAATTGATTATACGGAAAGCCGCGCTTTAGTGTTCTTTAATGCCCTGTTCATCGAACTTAACAGCTGGACTCGATCGCCCACGCGCGAAAATAATTTGTTTGTATTATATTAATCAGTGACAAGTACGAACAAATTTGTGGACTCGTTGGGCGGATCAATCGTCTTTTACCGATAATTATTATTATTTTAATAATTTATTTTTTCAATTCACTTTATAAAAATTTTAAATTGATCGCCAAATTAAATCGAATCGAGAACTACTCTAAAAACTTACATCCCACCAAATAAAATTTTCTATAAAATAATGTAGTTGGTATTCAAATTAACTGTTATATTGTGCCCTGGAGATTAATTATTGATGCAATCTAAAACGGATGTATGATAGAAATTAATTTGGACTAATAATAGGGAGAGATTTATTTGTAGCTTAGAGTTTAGACGAAGACTTTTGTGGTTCAATGATTCGTTTGTTTCTGAAGACAACCGTGATAAATAGGCAGCGGAATCTACGTAAACTACATTGAATTGATTTGATCCCTCCCTTTTTTTTATAAACTACATTGAATTGATTGAATCTACGTAAATTCGAATTTATTTATTTAATTTAATGAGTTATTAAAAATTATTTATTTATTTGATTTTGTGTATATTAAATAAATATAGACAAACTTCTATCAATAAATTTGTTCAGGAACATTTATTCATTTACTGTCTTAATGAAATGTAAGAAATTTCATTGTACAAATTTCTCCGATGGAAAAATGATATGTATTTCCTTGGCCCTTAGGAAGTTAAGTAAGAATTCTATTGAATAATTTCAACTTCTATTTGTTGATGGATGGGGCATAGAATTGGATATCTAGATTTTTTGTATTTAGCTCATAGTTTATAGAATCACAATCTTATCCGGGATTGATTTTGGGGTTAAGATCGAATACGTAAGAATTTGATGGTAGAAACGATTCTATCAATTTTTTTTTTGACAATTTTATGTTTAATAATTCATATAGAAAAATGAAGGGGGGCATTGTATCTTTTCTAAATATATATTAATAAATGAGAAATATAATTACTTGCAATGCCTTGTCATGACAAAGTTTCTTGAGATCGCAAGTGTCCGGGGTTATTGTGTAATGGAAGGGCGATTAATTATCATTTCAGATATTCACGATTCGATCCCTAGCTACGGCGTATTTTACAGAAATTTTTTCTCCAAATGAGACGCGAAACCTGGGACGCTGGGCTTATGGATCACTCGCCGCGAGCGCTTTCCGATTTAACTTGACAATCGATGAAAAACTTTCGTAAGGCTGGATCGGTCGACCAAGATTGAAAAAATCTTGTTAATTATTTATTTTTCCTAAGATCGCAAGAATCTCATAAAATTGTAGATTACCAAATCAAAGAATAATCAATAACTAACACAAAACAAATATAACCATAAAAGTATGCACTTTCGTCGATCTACTTAAAGATCTATGAAGTTAGAGACCACCAAAGGACGGATTCGGCTTTGTGGGTATCTGCGGCTGCACAACAGAAAAATAAACAATAGTGACGGATATATAGCAATGGATATTTAGTATCCGTCGCTAGTATTGAAGGACAATTAACCCCGTTGCTAAAAAATTGACGAAAATCCGAGACTGACTAGCGACGACATATGTCCATCATTACAAGTTAAAATTAGTCGATAGTAGCGAGAGACAAGTTAAATCTGTCACACTTAGTGACGATGTATTTGAATCTGTCATTAATAGCGATGGATTAAAATTGTCCGTCACTATAGTCGCGATAAACTTAGGGTTTGGGTCCTGCGACCGCCTTCCTTCTCATGCACGCGTTCTCTCCTCAAGCGATTCTCTCCTCCGACGATCCTCGTTCTCATGACCAAAGATCTCCTCCGGGCACTCCTCCTCTGGCCACTCCACCTCCGGCGACCCTTGCTCTAACTTTAGGTAAAAGAATAGTTTTTTTCGTTCTCGCCTCTTTGCCCGTGCGGCCGACTCCGTCCTCATAAACTACTTATAAATTATTGTCCTCATACTACTTGATCATACTATTTGATAAAATAAAATGCTTATAATTTTTTAGGAGTAATGATCATACATTTAATAGCTTGACTTGTTAATCGTCCAATTTAAATTAATTAGACTTACAACTTACTTGATTTACTATCTATTAATAGATTTAAGTTATATTGCACATTTTATACTTACTATATCATCCTATCCTCATACTGCTTGATGATTTTGTTGAAATTTTAGGATTTTACCTTATTTCCCCATGACCGTCCCGTGGTTCCATTAAGGGGCAATTGATTATATGGAAAGCCGCGCTTTAGTGTTCTTTAATGCCCTGTTCATCGAACTTAACAGCTGGACTCGATCGCCCACGTGCGCAAATAATGTCTTTGTTTGTATTATATTAATCAGTGACAAGTACGAACAAATTTGTGGACTCGTTGGGCGAATCAATCGTCTTTTACCGATAATTATTATTATTTTTGATCCCGTCCTATCTTTGTCACCGTATGAACAGCCAACGTGGCAACATGGCCTGGTCAGCTACAGGGTCCACATCACTATACGAGCAGCCTGCTTGGCAAACACCTTGGTCGGTCCTAGGGTCTCCATCGTCCGGTCGGATTCAGCACGGCCGGTCAGCGTAAACGAAGAGGTTTATCCGGCCGGTTAAGTCCGGCCGGCCATATCAAGGTTTACACACCTACTTGGTGCTCCCGCCTAGTGAGTGCTTCCGCCCAATCACATTAGGGCTTACACGTCTCATTTATCCGGGTGTCTCCGCCCGGCAGTCCTTCATGTCCACACTTGACATCCATCCGGGCATATCCGCCCGGCGCCCACTTGGGCACTCTCTCCCGAAACCACTTGGGGATAGCGAGAAAATATACCTACACAAGCTGCAGATAACAGGCTGTCATCACTCGTGTGAACTGACACTCCCTGACACGCCGCCCTGTCGCGTCGTTGGTGCCAGGCGGCGCCGGTCGGAGACGTACAGAAACCTGTCTTTGTCCTCACATAAGACATGCAGTATGCGACAAGGAATGTTGGCTACAAATCGACATAATCATACAATATTCTCTGATCCCGTCAGAGAATCCTGACACCGGGCACACAGAATCTGGGAATATTCCCCGACCAGGTCAGAGAATCCTGACACAGGTCAGACTTGGTCTATTTCCCCGGCTATATAAGCCCCTCCCCTCCTCATTATCAGGTACGCGCGAAGCCTCTCGTCTACAGTGCTCCTCTATTTGCTTGTTCACCGGAGTACTGACTTGACCGTCGGAGGGCCTTGCCGGGACGCTTCCCGGCTAGGTTGCTAACGGTCATCTTCTCCAGGAGGTTCAGGTCATTCCGGTCGGAGATCCACCCTGCAGCAGCAACATTAACCGTCCGGCCGGAATTCCCACCCGGCAGAGATCCTTATTCATCCATTCGGAAGTTCCACTCGACGGCTACATCATCCATCCGGCCAAAGAAGTCCGGTCGGAGGATCCCCCCCATACATCATGCTGAGTCATCTGAGCGAAGGCATCCAGTCAGCATCCAGTCAGAATCCACGTCATCCATCTCTACACCGTCATCCTGTTGAGGTCCCACCCCGCTCGGCGACAGGATCAAATTTGGCGCTAGAAGGAGGGCATTCCGCCTGATCGAGAGCGGAGGATGGAAAACCCTAATCCACTGATGGTTACACTTATGCCAGAAGAATATGAAATGCTGATGGCGGCCCGGACACAGAAAGCTCAACAATCACACCCGCCAACCGGCAGTCAAGGAGCCCGACTCCCCGGGCATTCTACTCGGGGAAACTCAAAAGGTATGGCTGCTCAGCCCGACCCCTTCGTTCCTACATTTCCCCGAGCCCTTTTCCGGAACGAGGCCCACTCGGCCCCGACCGAAGTTTCAGCATCCAGCCTGGCGCATCAGACGCGTCCGGACAAAGGGAAAGGTTTAGCCGACCCCGCTTCGGCTCACCCGACTCACAGCCCTTTCTCTCCACAAATTCTTGGAGACCCTGTTCCCAAGCATTTACGCTTCTTCACCATACCCGAATACTCGGGGGCCAGTGACCCGGAAGAACATGTCATGAAGTTCGAAAGCGCCGCCCTGCTACACCAATACCCGGAGGGTGTCAAATGCCGCGCTTTCCTAACAACTCTATCCGGACTGGCTCAACGCTGGTTCGACGGACTCCCGGGCGGATCAGTTGGGAGTTTTGTGGAAGTTAAGCGACTGTTTCTGCAGCATTTCGCAAGCAGTCGGAGGCATCACAAGACTAGCCTCAACCTGTTTACCCTGAAGCAAGGCCCGAAGGAGACGCTTAGGGCCTAAATCAAAAGATTCAACGGAGTGGCCATGGATGTGCCCAACACCACTCCGGAAGTATTAGTCACCGCCTTCTCACAAGGACTCCAGGAGGGTGACTTCTTCCGATCCCTGATCAGGAAGCCACCGAAGGATTGGTCCACCCAGAAGCCTGAAGCGGTCCCTGGTCGGAAGCGTGGCGGCCCACGTGGAAGATTGGCCCCTTTAGAAGCCTGAGTCGGGAACGGATTGCAAATCCAACCACTCGGATGCCTGGACTGGCTCCCGGTCGGAAGCGTGGCGACCCACGTGGAAGATTTGTCCACCCAGAAGCCTGAAGCGGTCCCCGGTCGGAAGCGTGGCGGCCCACATGGAAGATTGGCCCCTTTGGAAGCCTGAGTCGGCAACGGTTTGAAAATCCAACCACTCGGATGCCTGGACTGGCTCCCGGTCGGAAGCGTGGCGGCCCACGTGGAAGATTGGTCCACCCAGAAGCCTGAAGCGGTCCCCGGTCGGAAGCGTGGCGGCCCACGTGGAAGATTGGCCCCTTCGAAAGCCTCAGTCGTCGATGGGTTGAAAAATCCTCCCACTCGGAAGCCTGGACTGTCCCCCGATCGGAAGCGTGGCGTCCCACGTGGAAAATTGGTCCACACAGAAGCCTGAAGCGGTCCCCGGTCGGAAGCGTGGCGGCCCACGTGGAAGATTGGCCCCTTCGGAAGCCTGAGTCGGCGATGGGTTGAAAAATCCTCCCACTCGGAAGCCTGGACTGGCCCCCGGTCGGAAGCGTGGCGTCCCACGTGGAAGATTGGTCCACCCAGAAGCCTGAAGCGGTCCCCGGTCGGAAGCGTGGCGGCCCACGTGGAAGATTGGCCCCTTTGGAAGCCTGAGTTGGCAACGGATTGCAAATCCAACCACTCGGATGCCTGGACTGGCTCCCGGTCGGAAGCGTGGCGGCCCACGTGGAAGATTGGTCCACCCAGAAGCCTGAAGCGGTCCCCGGTCGGAAGCGTGGCGGCCCACGTGGAAGATTGGCCCCTTTGGAAGCCTGAGTCGGCAACGGATTGCAAATCCAACGACTCGGATGTCTGGACTGGCTCCCGGTCGGAAGCGTGGCAGCCCACGTGGAAGATTGGTCCATCCAGAAGCCTGAAGCGGTTCCCGGTCGGAAGCGAGGCTGCCCACGTGGAAGATTGGACCCTTCGGAAGCCTGAGTCGTTAACGGATTTCAAATCCAACCACTCGGATGCCTGGACTGGCTCCCGGTCGGAAGCGTGGCGGCCCACGTGGAAGATTGGCCCCTTTGGAAGCCTGAGTCGGCAACGGATTGCAAATCCAACCACTCGGATGCCTGGACTGGCTCCCGGTCGGAAGCGTGGCGGCCCACGTGGAAGATTGGTCCACCCAGAAGCCTGAAGCGGTCCCCGGTCGGAAGCGTGGCGGCCCACGTGGAAGATTGGCCCCTTTGGAAGCCTGAGTCGGCAACGGATTGCAAATCCAACCACTCGGATGCCTGGACTGGCTCCCGGTCGGAAGCGTGGCAGCCCACGTGGAAGATTGGTCCATCCAGAAGCCTGAAGCGGTTCCCGGTCGGAAGCGTGGCTGCCCACATGGAAGATTGGACCCTTCGGAAGCCTGAGTCGTAACAGATTTCAAATCCAACCACTCGGATGCCTGGACTGGCTCCCGGTCGGAAGCGTGGCAGCTTACGTGAAAGATTGGTCCATCCAAAGCCTGAGAAGCCTAACTAACATATTTTAGACTGGTTTGGTTCTCCGACCGGGCGTGTGGCGACCCACACCCCTCAGTCGGACCAACCAGCCGGCTAACTTACACTTAGCCATTTTCCTAACTTGGTTTGGTCCCCGACCGGGCGTGTGGCGACCCACACCCCTCAGTCGGACCAACCAGCCGGCTAACTTACACTTAGCCATTTTCCTAACTTGATTTGGTTCTCCGACCGGGCGTGTGGCGACCCACACCCCTCAGTCGGACCAACCAGCCGGCTAACTTACACTTAGCCATTTTCCTAACTTGGTTTGGTTCCCCGACCGGGCGTGTGGCGACCCACACCCCTCAGTCGGACCAACCAGCCGGCTAACTTACACTACATTCCCCCCCCCCCCCCCCCCCCCCCCCCTAACTACACTTAGCCATTTTCCTAACTTGGTTTGGTCCCCGACCGGGCGTGTGGCGACCCACACCCCTCAGTCGGACCAGCCAGCCGGCTAACTTACACTTAGCCATTTTCCTAACTTGATTTGGTTCTCCGACCGGGCGTGTGGCGACCCACACCCCTCAGTCGGACCAACCAGCCGGCTAACTTACACTTAGCCATTTTCCTAACTTGGTTTGGTTCCCCGACCGGGCGTGTGGCGACCCACACCCCTCAGTCGGACCAACCAGGCGGCTAACTTACACTTAGCGATTTTCCTAACTTGGTTTGGTTCCCCGACCGGGCGTGTGGCGACCCACACCCCTCAGTCGGACCAACCAGGCGGCTAACTTACACTTAGCGATTTTCCTAACTTGTTTGGTCCCCGACCGGGCGTGTGGCGACCCACACCCCTCAGTCGGACCAGCCAGCCGGCTAACTTACACTTAGCCATTTTCCTAACTTGATTTGGTTCTCCGACCGGGCGTGTGGCGACCCACACCCCTCAGTCGGACCAACCAGCCGGCTAACTTACACTTAGCCATTTTCCTAACTTGGTTTGGTCCCCGACCGGGCGTGTGGCGACCCACACCCCTCAGTCGGACCAACCAGCCGGCTAACTTACACTTAGCCATTTTCCTAACTTGATTTGGTTCTCCGACCGAGCGTGTGGCGACCCACACCCCTCAGTCGGACCAACCAGGCGGCTAACTTACACTTATCGATTTTTCTAACTTGGTTTGATTCCCCGACCGGGCGTGTGGCGACCCACACCCCTCAGTCGGACCAACCAGCCGGCTAACTATGTACTTAACCATTTCCTAAGGCATCGAGCCCCCTAAAGTATATGGCCGATTCACGAGTCAAGGGTGTTGGTCGAAGACACCTGAAACAAAGTTGGAGCAAAAAAAAGAGGAATTTCATTAAGATCTTCAATATATTACATAGCCCGACAACTGAACCTGATCGGCAAGAAAACAGCCTAGATAAATGGCTGAAAGAAGTTTGCAGGGAGGAGTTCCTTCACCCGGCCGAGCTTGACTGCGTTCAGAGGAAGGTCTGGGGGCAGATGGCCGCTCTCCTTGAGTTGCAGAACGGCGCTGTTAAGCCCCATCTTGAACATGTTGGCCGTCCGCTTGCCCAGCTGCTGGCCGAGTTCTTGCGAGTTAATGTAGGCCAGGTGGTGCGCCTCCATCCGAGCGGGCTCTTCCGATTGAAATAGCTTTAAGTTTTCAAGCTCCGCCCGGAGGTTAGCTAGCTCCGCGTCCTTCCCCTCCAGTGCAACAGCCTGGGAGGGCCAGCAGTCCTTTGGCCAGGCTGAGCTCGTCTCCCCGGGAGTCTAAATCCTTTTCTTTGGCGTTCAACTCCGACTCCCGAGTCGCCAGCTCTTGTTCTTTATCGTTCAAGGCCGTCCGGAGCTCCTCCGTAGACTTCATCATTTTATCTAATTCGGCCTTCAAGGCCTGGGCCTCGACAGTTTTCTTGTCGAGGTCCGATCGGGCGCGGCGCTGACGAACCAAAGCTTTCTTCCTCTCTTGCTCAAGGGTCCCGTGCAATGACGACGACCGGGCATATGCCCGTTCGGCTGCCTCCGCTCGGGTAATTTCCTCCGTCAGTCGCGCCTCGGCAGTACGGAGTTTTTCCTTGAGGTCCAATATCTCCTAGCGGAGGATGGCGGTGCCCTCGTCGCCAGCCGACAAGTTTGCGTGTGCTTGTTGGAGCTCCAATTCCTCAAGCCGCCGCTCGGCCAGTCGGCGTCCCCGGGCGTTGATGACCAAGGAATGGGCGACGCTCGGGCAGGAGGCCCAAAACTACAATGGAACAAGTTAGAAACAAGCAGGTTAAGCAAACGTACTCAACATACAACCACTCTCTCACCAACTAACAACACTCGTCCGGTCGGACGCATTAACAATGTACGGACGCGTGGCGGCCCACGCTCCTTTCAGTCGGGAATAACTATTTTGCCTACGCAGGACAATTTACGAGGACACGTGGCAGCCCACGTTCCTCCGGTCAAAATCTTCATCCGCTCGGACATCCTCACCATGTCAATGGTTAGTCGGGGATGCGTGGCGGCCCACGCTCCTCTATCATGCTTCGTCCAGCCGGACGTCGTCGTTAAAAAAGAGTCGGGTCCGTGGCGGCCCACGCACCTCTTGACTAACAATCTTCTTCCGCCCAGACATGACAGGCGTACACAGCATCGCACACGGACGAGTGGCTACTCACGCTCCTGTCAGCAGCAAGGAACTGTTTGCCAACGCAGGCCTTATCAGCACCAGCTGTTGAGCATCATGTTAAGCCGACCGGATATTAAAAGGGCAAAAATCGCTCGGCCGCAGAATGGTTGTACACACTTGTAGTCCAGTCAGTCGGACTGATCGCCTCCTTCGACTAGACTTGAGGGGAAGGCTATTGATCCCGCCCTATCTTTGTCACCGTATGAACAGCCAACGTGGCAACATGGCCTGGTCAGCTACAGGGTCCACATCACTGTACGGGCAGCTTGCTTGGCAAACACCTTGGTCGGTCCTAGGGTCTCCATCGTCCGGTCGGATTCAGCACGGCCGGTCAGCGTAAACGAAGAGGTTTATCCGGCCGGTTAAGTCCGGCCGGCCATATCAAGGTTTACACACCTACTTGGTGCTCCCGCCTAGTGAGTGCTTCCGCCCAATCACATTAGGGCTTACACGTCTCATTTATCCGGGTGCCTCCGCCCGGCAGTCCTTCATGTCCACACTTGACATCCATCCGGGCATACCCGCCCGGCGCCCACTTGGGCACTCTCTCCCGAAACCACTTGGGGATAGCGAGAAAATATACCTGCACAAGCTGCAGATAACAGGCTGTCATTACTCGTGTGAACTGACACTCCCTGACACGCCGCCCTGTCGCGCCGTTGGTGCCAGGCGGCGCCGGTCGGAGACGTACAGAAACCTGTCTTTGTCCTCACATAAGACACGCAGTATGCGACAAGGAATGTTGGCTACAAATCGACATAATCATACAATATTCCCTGATCCCGTCAGAGAATCCTGACACCGGGCACACAGAATCTGGGAATATTCCCCGACCAGGTCAGAGAATCCTGACACAGGTCAGATTTGGTCTATTTCCCCGGCTATATAAGCCCCTCCCCTCCTCATTATCAGGTACGCGCGAAGCCTCTCGTCTACAGTGCTCCTCTATTTGCTTGTTCACCGGAGTACTGACTTGACCGTCGGAGGGCCTTGCCGGGACGCTTCCCGGCTAGGTTGCTAACGGTCATCTTCTCCAGCAGGTTCAGGTCATTCCGGTCAGAGATCCACCCTGCAGCAGCAACATTAACCGTCCGGCCGGAATTCCCACCCGGCAGAGATCCTTATTCATCCATTCGGAAGTTCCACTCGACGGCTACATCATCCATCCGGCCAAAGAAGTCCGGTCGGAGGATCCCCCCCATACATCATGCTGAGTCATCTGAGCGAAGGCATCCAGTCAGCATCCAGTCAGAATCCACGTCATCCATCTCTACACCGTCATCCTGTTAAGGTCCCACCCCGCTCGGCGACAGGATCAATTTTAATAATTTATTTTTTCAATTCACTTTATAAAAATTTCAAATTGATCATCAAATTAAATCGAATCCAGAACTACTAAAAAGAAAATTTACGTTCCACCAAAGAAAATTTTCTATAAAATAATGAGTTGGTATTCAAATTTTAAATATTTGTTTAATTATTAAAAAATTCTAACTGTTATATTGTGCCCTGGAGATTAATTATTGATGCAATCTAAAACGGATGTATGATAGAAATTAATTTGGACTAATAATAGGGAGAGATTTATTTGTAGCTTAGAGTTTAGACGAAGACGTTTGTGGTTCAATGATTCGTTTGTTTCTGAAGACAACCGTGATAAATAGGCAGCGGAATCTACGTAAACT
Organism: Boesenbergia rotunda; assembly: GCA_024364735.1. Taxonomy (NCBI): domain Eukaryota; kingdom Viridiplantae; phylum Streptophyta; class Magnoliopsida; order Zingiberales; family Zingiberaceae; genus Boesenbergia; species Boesenbergia rotunda. The sequence goes on from JAGFNQ010002791.1 coordinate 308,077, forward strand.
ACATTGAATTGATTTGATCCCTCCCTTTTTTTTATAATTATTTTTTTTATGATTATCATTTAGATACCTCCTTCATTCACTTGTTTGATTGTGTAAATTGTTTTTCTTTTAAAAGTTATTTGATTAATTGTTGAATTTGATAATACAATTTATTTATCTATTTGGTCCGTTCTTAAACATTTTATTTATAAACATAATTTATAAATTGTATCCATGAATATAATCTATGAACATTGTTTATAAGCTTTCATAATTTTTATAAATATCTAACTAAATTCGAATTTATTTATTTAATTTAATGAGTTATTAAAAATTATTTATTTATTTGATTTTGGGTATATTAAATAAATATAAACAAACTTCTATCAATAAATTTGTTCAGGAACATTTATTCATTTACTGTCTTAATGAAATGTAAGAAATTTCATTGTACAAATTTCTCCTATGGAAAAATGATATGTATTTCCTTGGCCCTTAGGAAGTTAAGTAAGAATTCTATTGAATAATTTCAATTCTATTTGTTGATGGATGGGACATAGAATTGGATATCTAGATTTTTTGTATTTAGCTCATAGTTTATAGAATCACAATCTTATCCGGGATTGATTTTGGGGTTAAGATCGAATACGTAAGAATTTGATGGTAGAAACGATTCTATCAAATTTTTTTTTGACAATTTTATATTTAATAATTCATATTGAAAAAATGAAGGGGGCATTTTATCTTTTCTAAATGAAAAATGATATGCAACAAGAATTTGTAGCATGAAACCCAACATGAATGACGTGACATTCTAATTATAGCGATCCCCGACGGGTTCACTATACCCCCCAGGGTATAGTTTTATTCGGGCCGCGGCCGGAGGCCGCTGTTAGTGTCCAAGTGACAATCAGATGTGTATATAAAAAGTGTCACGTCATTCATGTTGGGTTTCATGCTACAAATTCATGCTGCGTATCATTGCTCTTTCTAAATATATATTAATAAATGAGAAATATAATTGCTTGCAATGCCTCGTCGTGACAAAGTTTCTTGAGATCGCAAGTGTCCCTGGTTACTGTGTAATGGAAGGGCGATTAATTATCATTTTAGATATTCACGATTCGATCCCTAGTTATGATGTATTTTGCAGGAATTTTTCTCCAAATGAGACGCGAAACCTGGGACGCTGGGCTTATGGATCGCTCGCCGCGAACGCTTCCCGATTTATCTTGACAATCGATGAAAAACTTTCGTAAGGCTGGATCGGTCGACCAAGATTGAAAAAATCTCGTTAATTATTTATTTTTCCTGAGATCGCAAGAATCTCATAAAATTGTAGATTACCAAATCAAAGAATAATCAATAACTAACACAAAACAAATATAACCATAAAAGTATGCACTTTCGTCGATCTACTTAAAGATCTATGAAGTTAGAGACCACCAAAGGACAGATTCGGCTTTGTGGGTATCTGCGGCTGCACAACAGAAAAATAAACAATAGTGACGGACATATAGCAATGGATATTTAGTATCTGTCGCTAGTATTGAAGAACAATTAACCCGTTGCTAAAAAATTGACGAAAATCCGAGACTGACTAGCGACGACATATGTCCATCATTACAAGTTAAAATTCGTCGATAGTAGCGAGAGACAAGTTAAATCTGTCACACTTAGTGGCGGTGTATTTGAATCTGTCATTAATAGCGATGGATTAAAATTGTCCGTCACTATAATCGTGATAAACTTAGGGTTTGGGTCCTGCGACCGCCTTCCTCCTCATGCACGCGTTCTCTCCTCAAGCGATTCTCTCCTCCGGCGATCCTCGTTCTCATGACCAAAGATCTCCTCCGGGCACTCCTCCTCTGGCCACTCCACCTCCGGCGACCCTTGCTCTAACTTTAGGTAAAAGAATAGTTTTTTTCGTTCTCGCCTCTTTGCGCGCGCGGCCGACTCCGTCCTCATAAACTACTTATAAATTATTGCCCTCACACTGCTTGATCATACTACTTGATAAAATAAAATGCTTATAATTTTTTAGGAGTAATGGTCATAAATTTAGTAGCTTGACTTGTTAATCATCCAATTTAAATTAATTAGACTTGCAACTTATTTGATTTACTATCTATTAATAGATTTCAGTTATATTGCACATTTTATACTTACTATGTCATCCTATCCTCATACTGCTTGATGATTTTGTTGAAATTTTAGGATTTTACCTTATCTCCCCAAGGCTTAAAGAAATAGAGTGATAACATTCTATGACTCTATCCTTAAAATTTGATGGAACAATAATAAAAAATTAGCTAACTTGAAAAATGCAATACATATCAGTTTGGAGAGAGTTGAGTCAAACTGATATTTACTCTATGTTTTACCAAAGTAAGACTTGTATTTAACCTCGATATCCTAGTAGTTAACTTGATTTAGAATTCAAGGTTTGGGTAGGAATTTTTACACTATCATTTAGGAAGAGCATGTTTAGTTTCATGAGACCTAGATGATTTAAATTTAATTATGATTGATTTCACATGATTAACCATATTGGATATTTTATTCTTATTCGGATATAATAAATATGAATAAGGCATAGATGCACAATAGGTTAAAAAATGAATTTATCACTGAAGAATTTTATGTTTGCTAGTGTTGAGAAATTTATGAATTTTGCAAAGTCTCATCCTAAGTGTTTGAATGACACAGAGTTAAAGTGTCCATGTAATTAGTGCAGATGTAGAAATACTACTTTGATGAGGATACAGTGAAAACACATATCTATAGATATGAGTTTGTTCCAATTTATTACAACCGGTATTATCTGTTGAGGCAATCGGCCCTTTAAATGATTGGAAGATCATGGTTTTGATGTGTGAGCGAATAGGTTTAAAGTTAGAGTGTTATGTTGTATTTGATTTGTGTGATTGAGTTTGCAGGACTTGGAGAATCACACTTGGTGAACCTATCCGAGGGACGAGAGCCGAGGGAGGAAAGCTCCAAGGGCAAGCCGGGAAGTGGACTTCAAAGGGAACACGTGAAGGGTGGCATGGAGGCAAGCCAAGGGAAGGCTTGTGTGTGCATCCGAGGGACGATAGCCAAAGGAAGAGGACTTCAAAGGGCGAGCCAAGGGAGCAGACCTGAAGGCACACGCGAAGGAGAAGGTTTGAAGTGGATGAGAGCTGAGCTGGGAGGCAGGGCAGTCGACTGGCCCGAAGGCAGTTGACTGCCAAAACCCACAGAGAGCTCGCAGCCTCGGACCAGTCGACTGGCCTTGGGGTAGTCGACTGGTATACCCGAAAACTAGCCGTTGGCTAGCTGTTCACTAGCCGTTGGCCAACATTTACTGCTGGGCCAGTCGACTGCCCTAGGGGCAGTCGACTGGTAGGCGTCTGGACAGACTGCGAATCTGTCCTTTTCACCTATAAAAGGAGACCTCGTTACACGTGTCTGTACAGTTCCATACAGTAACGAAGTGCTGCCAAATTATAGAGTGTTCTTTTGCTTCCTTCATCGTATTTCTACATCTGTAAAGAGGAAGCTACTGCTGTAAAGATTTCTCCACCTCAAGGAGACTTTTCGATAGTGAAAAGTGGTGCTCGCGGCGTGGATCCTTGGATTAGTCACCCATCTGGGTGGATACCAAGTAAAAGACTTTTTGTTAGCATTGTTATTTATTTTGCATATTATTTCCGCTGCGCTAACAGTTTTGTAGAGATCAAATGATCCGCGAAAGTGCATTCACCCCCCCTCTGCACGCCTACATCGATCTCACAGTTGGTATCAGAGCCGGTGCGTTTTGGAAGATCTAACAATCAACCAGAACACTTGTAATGGCGTTTCAAGAGGGATACTCCACCGCACAACTACCATTCTTCGACGGCAACGACTTCGTGTATTGGAAAGGTAGAATGCAATATTATCTTATGAATGACATAGAAACTTGGATAAGTGTTGCAGATGACTTCGAGGCGCCCGTCGATGAAAGAGGAGATCCTACCCCTATGAGAACATGGTCTAAAGAAGTGATGAAAAGGGCGCAGTCAAATGCCAAGGCCACCACTACACTGCAGTGCGGGCTCTCGAAGGAGCAACTGAACAAGGTGGGGCCATTCAAGAGCGCCAAAGAGCTATGGGACAAGTTGGTAGAACTGAATGTTGCTTTCCAAGCATGAAAACGAATTGCAAAAATTAAAACTTACAGTGATTCTCCTTCTTCTCTTCAACCTCTGCTTGCTGCCACGAGGACGTCACCGAGGACACAACTCGATCGATCACAAACCAAATCCCAGAACCTTCGAAGCTCCTTCTTCTTCGTCTGCTCGCCTCTTTTTCACTTATACCTCGGATTGCATTTGGACGCATCTTATATAGGGAGGAATCAAACGTTACCTCCATTAATGGAGGTTTATGAAGGCTTTGATTGTTTTAGGCGTTGGAAGCTGAAGAGGGGGAAGCGTTTCTTCCTCTTCCGTAACTTCCCGTAACGCTTACATCGCCCACTCGTCCAATTCTATCCATATAGGCCATCTAGTCACTAAGACCATGTAAGACAGTCACAAAGACCATATAGGAGCATCTAGTCACTAAGACTATATAGGAGCATTCAATTCATACTTCAGGGAAAATGGTTCGTGCGACAGCAAGCACACTGAACAATTAATGCTAAGAAAGTTGTTACACTTAACTTAGCTGCTCTATAGAACGAATCAGAGACATCAATAACTTGCTTTTACCCCAGATTAAATATTTACATCAATATGAACATCTCTAATCCCTCATATGACATCTATGTCATGAGCATGTTCGACATCTCAAATCAATACTTTTATTCACAATTACATTTTTAAGCACTTAACAAAAAATGTAACTGGTCGACCAGTGAATAAGTATTACAGATGTAAACCAATTTATTTTTTTTTTAATCTTCCTTTTTAGCTAGAATCCATTCATTCTAATCAGTCGCTTTCCTAGTTATGTTCCATAGACCGAATCAACCATAGTCAATAGGACACACACTAAAGTAGCAAACACCGATTAAAACTTCAAGTAGACAGCTAAATAGTCACTTAGGGTAAGATTGAGATTAACTGATAATCTCAAGGGTCTCACATAGTAGAGAAGCAGGGATCCTTTTTTCTACTACCCTTATTGTCGCTACAGCACATGTGGTATGAATCACATGCTACGATGTTTTTCTCTCTACCAAAAAGAGTGCATGTTTTTCTCATATATCTAACATCGTACAGATTTCGATCTAGACATATCTAACGTCTAATCCGAATTCAACTTATGAATTCCAATATGGCTTTAAACAGGTTTAGTAAATGGTGGGTGCATTTACTTCGATCATTACATAAATGATCTCATCTTGATACATAATCAAGGCAACCTCAACTTATGAGTATGTCTCTCTTCACAACTACATAAGCTGTCTCATAAATAATGGTCTTACCTCTATTTATACTCAACAAATAGAGACGATTGTCCATGTGAGTGGACCAATCTCAGCCTGCCAACATGCTCATCGAGACTTTTTCAAATGTAACAAATACATTCACACTGAATAAATCATGACATTTCATTTATTAAAAATGTAACAAATACATTTACAATGTGTTACATCTTGCGTAGTCCCAAAGACTTCACATGTTCATTAAATGACTCTTTAGTCAACGGCTTAGTAAAAGGATCTGCAAGCATTGCTCGGGTAGGGATGTACTCAAGAATTATCTTTTTCTTGTCAACAATATCCCTTACAAAATTGTATTTAATTTCTATATGCTTGCCTTTGCTGTGATATTTAGGATCCTTGGAAAAAGCTATGGCAGCTTGATTGTCACAACACAATGTAACAGGGCTCCCACTGTCCTCAACAATCTTCAGATGCTTTAGGAACCTTCTCAACCAGACAGCTTCTTGTACAGCCGCTGCACAAGCCACATACTCAGCCTCCATTGTCGACAGTGCTACACAAGCCTGTTTCTTGCTGTTCCATGAAATGGCACCTCCATTCAGCATAAAAATATAGCCTGATGTGGATTTTCTGTCGTCAAGGTCCCCTGCCCAATCTGCATCTGTGTAGCCCTTCAAGCTCAATTTTGACCCTCGGAAGCAGAGACAATAATCTGCCGTTCCTTTGAGATATCTGAATATCCTTTTTACCGCTTTCCAGTGTCTCGATCCTGGGTTTGACTGGAAACGACTAACTAAGCCAACAGCATAGCTTATATCAGGGCGAGTACACAACATAGTGTACATCAAACTACCAATGCCACTAGCATATGGTCTTTTCTTCATCTCGACTATCTCTTCAGGAGTCTTGGGAGACATACTTTTGCTCAAAACAACACCTTTCGTTGTAGGTGTCTGTTCAATGTTGCAATCAAACATATTGAAGTGTTGTAGTATCTTAGTAATATAAGCTTCTTGGGACAAACCCAAAAGTCTTTTTGATCGATCACGAATGATCCGTACTCCTAAGATATACTCAGCTTCTCCCATGTCAATAATGTCAAATTGTGATGAAAGCCAAGACTTGACCTCAATCATAACTTTTAAGTCATTTCCAGCTATTAGCATATCATCAACATATAATGATAAAATGACCAACTTTCCTTTATCCTTTCTTAGGTAAACACAATGATCCTCATTGATCATTTCGAAACCATAAGATAAAATGACTTCATTGAATCTTATGTTTCATTGTCTCGACGCTTGCTTTAGCCCATATATAGACTTTTTAAGTCTACATACTTTATCCTCTTGGCCTTCAGCAATATAACCTTCTGGTTGTGCCATATAGATTTCCTCGTCAAGATTACCATTAAGGAAAGCCGTTTTTACATCCATTTGATGTAATTCCAAGTCATAATGTGCTACTATAGCTAAAATGACACGTATTGACACAAACTTCACAACATGGGAAAATGTCTCTTCAAAATCAATACCCTCCATTTGGGTATATCCTTTTGCAACTAGACGAGCTTTGTATTTATTAATCGATCCATCTGCCTTCCTCTTGATTTTGAGAATCCATTTATTTCCAATAGCCCTTCGGCCTGGAGGAAGATCGACTAAATCCCAAACCTGATTCTTTCTCATAGACTCCATTTCTTCATCCATTGCAATTCTCCATTTTCCTCTAACTGAGCATCTCAATGCTTCCTCAACCGTTCGAGGTTCTTCATCGTCAACTGGGAGAATTATTAATGCCTCATTTTCAATGTCAAACCTTCTCCGAGGAATAATCTTACGATTACTTCTTCGCAGGTTTGACTGTTGAGAAACTAATTCACTTATAGGCAATTCACTCCCACTAGGTTGACTAGATTCAGGCATTCCTTGAGATTCCTGATCTGTTAATGGAGGAACAGTATCCTCCTCCTCTATTGCAAATAGAGGAGTTGATTTATCAACTTCACCTCTTGTTGGGAACTCAGTTTCTAGAAAAGTAGCATCTCTTGACTCAATTTCAGAGATGGTTCCATCTTGCTGCTCACCAATAAAAACATAACCCTTAGAAGTATCAGAATATCTTACAAAGATACACTTCTTACCTCTGGGTCCTAATTTTCCATATTTGTGAGTCTTATCATGAATATAAGCAGCTGACCCCCATGGTCTCAGATTACTCAAATCTGATTTTCTGCCTGTCCAAAGTTCATATGGAGTAGATGGAACAGATTTAGAAGGCACCCGGTTAAGTATGTAGATTGCAGCTAATAATGCATCTCCCCAATAGGAAATAGGCAAATTAGCTTGAGCCATCATCGACCTAACCATTTCAAGAAGAGTTCGATTTCTTCTTTCAGCAACTCCATTTTGCTGTGGAGTTCCAGGGATAGTTAACTGTCTAATAATCCCTTTCTCATTACATATTGTCTTGAACTGATCAGACAAGTATTCACCTCCACGGTCAGTGCGTAAGGTTTTAACCTTACGTTCCAATTGATTCTCAACTTCGTTCAAATAACGATTAAAGCAATCTAATGCTTCAGATTTATGAGAAATCAAATACACATGACCAAAACGCGTGAAATCATCAATAAATGTAATGAAATATGAACTACCATTTCTAGCCTTCACATTCATCGGACCACAAATATCCGAATGAATTAATTGCAATGTTGAATCAACCCTAATAGCCTTACCAAACGGTTTCCTAGTTGCTTTTCCAGCAAGACAGTGCTCACATATAGACAAGTCAACTTTAGCACGAGTGCCGAGCAGACCCTCTCTTGCTAATCTATTCATTCTTTCTTGTCCTATATGTCCCAATCTAGCGTGCCAAATTTCATCATTAACATCAGCATCACTAGTAAGAGCAATGTTTAAAAAACAACCATTATTTCCACAATTAACATCAGGTTCTACATCAAGAACCATGAAACCGTTTGATATAAAACCATATCCAATTAACACAGAGTCAATTCTAAGTTCTACTCGACGACTGAAAAAATTCATACAATAACCCAATTCAAGAAGACAATTAACAGAAACCAAATTCTGTCGAATCTCAGGAGCATACAGGACATCATGCAGAAACAATGTACGCCCACCACGAAGGTTGAGTTTGCAAGTCCCAATTCCTTTGACTTCAATTCTTGCATTGTTTCCCACATATATCCACTTATTGCCAGCTGGTACGCGACGGTACTCCATATACGTAGCTCGATCACGAGCTACGTGGTTCGTTGCTCCTGAATCTATAATCCACAAAGGATAAGAGTCAGCTAACAACACTGAACTAGCAACATAAAGCTCATGAAAAGAAGACATAAATGGATTTACCTTTTTCGGCTCGGTACACTCCCGAGCAAAATGGCCTCTTGCCACAGTTGTAGCAAGTAAGCTTGTCCTAGGTTTCTTTCCATTCTTCTTTCCTTTCTTCTTGATTGGGTCCTGCACAGGAGTAGCACCAGCTTCTTTCCCTTTCCTTCTTTCTTAAACCATTTTCTTCTATTCTTGGATCCAGAACCTTCAGCTACAAAAGCTTGCTCAGAAATCCTTGCGGATTCTCTCTCCGCCTCCAGTTCAATATGGCGTGAGACATCAATGAAAGTCCTGATACTCTCACTGTGAGTAAGGTTCTGCTTCATTGTTTCCCAAGAATCAGGAAGGGAACGAATAACTGCTTGAACCTGTTGTTCGTCGGTCAACTCATGACCAGCAGTCTTAAGCTCCCGAATCATATTACCCATTTCTCTCAGATGTTGGGTCATTGTCACATTCGGGCGCTTCTTACAACTGTCAAACTTAAATTGTAAGTTGACGAA
>JAGFNQ010002791.1:319730-353471 GCA_024364735.1 Boesenbergia rotunda
GAATCATTAATGCCTCATTTTCAATGTCAAACCTTCTCCGAGGAATAATCTTACGATTACTTCTTCGCAAGTTTGACTGTGAGAAACTAATTCACTTATAGGCAATTCACTCCCACTAGGTTGACTAGATTCAGGCATTCCCCGAGATTCCTGATCTGTTAATGGAGGAACAGTATCCTCCTCCTCTATTGCAAATAGAGGAGTTGATTTATCAACTTCACCTCTTGTTGGGAACTCAGTTTCGAGAAAAGTAGCATCTCTTGACTCAATTTCAGAGATGGTTCCATCTTGCTGCTCACCAATAAAAACATAACCCTTAGAAGTATCAGAATATCTTACAAAGATACACTTCTTACCTCTGGGTCCTAATTTTCCATATTTGTGAGTCTTATCATGAATATAAGCAGCTGACCCCATGGTCTCAGATTACTCAAATCTGGTTTTCTGCCTGTCCAAAGTTCATATGGAGTAGATGGAACAGATTTAGAAGGCACCCGGTTAAGTATGTAGGTTGCAGCTAATAATGCATCTCCCCAATAGGAAATAGGCAAATTAGCTTGAGCCATCATCGACCTAACCATTTCAAGAAGAGTTCGATTTCTTCTTTCAGCAACTCCATTTTGCTGTGGAGTTCCAGGGATAGTTAACTGTCTAATAATCCCTTTCTCATTACATATTGTCTTGAACTGATCAGACAAGTATTCACCTCCACGGTCAGTGCGTAAGGTTTTAACCTTACGTTCCAATTGATTCTCAACTTCGTTCAAATAACGATTAAAGCAATCTAATGCTTCAGATTTATGAGAAATCAAATACACATGACCAAAACGCGTGAAATCATCAATAAATGTAATGAAATATGAACTACCATTTCTAGCCTTCATGTTCATCGGACCACAAATATCCGAATGAATCAATTGCAAGGTTGAATCAGCCCTAATAGCCTTACCAAACGGTTTCCTAGTTGCTTTTCCAGCAAGACAGTGCTCACATATAGACAACTCAACTTTAGCACGAGTGCCGAGCAGACCCTCTCTTGCTAATCTATTCATTCTTTCTTGTCCTATATGTCCCAATCTAGCGTGCCAAATTTCATCATTAACATCAGCATCACTAGTAAGAGCAATGTTTGAAAAACAACCATTATTTCCACAATTAACATCAGGTTCTACATCAAGAACCATGAAACCGTTTGATATAAAACCATATCCAATTAACACAGAGTCAATTCTAAGTTCTACTCGACGACTGTAAAAATTCATACAATAACCCAATTCAAGAAGACAATTAACAGAAACCAAATTCCGTCGAATCTCAGGAGCATACAGGACATCATGCAGAAACAATGTACGCCCACCACGAAGGTTGAGTTTGCAAGTGCCAATTCCTTTGACTTCAATTCTTGCATTGTTTCCCACATATATCCACTTATTGCCAGCTGGTACGCGACGGTACTCCACGTACGTAGCTCGATCACGAGCTACGTGGTTCGTTGCTCCTGAATCTATAATCCACAAAGGATAAGAGTCAGCTAACAACACTGAACTAGCAACATAAAGCTCATGAAAAGAAGACAAAAATGGATTTACCTTTTTCGGCTCGGTACACTCCCGAGCAAAATGGCCCTTCTTGCCACAGTTGTAGCAAGTAAGCTTGCCCTTAGGTTTCTTTCCATTCTTCTTTCCTTTCTTCTTGATTGGGTCCTGCACAGGAGTAGCACCAGCTTCTTTTCCCTTTCCCTTTCCTTTCTTAAACCATTTTTTCTTATTCTTGGACCCAGAACCTTCAGCTACAAAAGCTTGCTCAGAAATCCTTGCGGATTCTACTCTCTCCGCCTCCAGTTCAATATGGCGTGAGACATCAATGAAAGTCCTGATACTCTCACTGTGAGTAAGGTTCTGCTTCATTGTTTCCCAAGAATCAGGAAGGGAACGAATAACTGCTTGAACCTGTTGTTCGTCGGTCAACTCATGACCAGCAGTCTTAAGCTCCCGAATCATATTACCCATTTCTCTCAGATGTTGGGTCATCGTTACATTCGGGCGCTTTTTACAACTGTCAAACTTGATTGTCAGTTGACGAAGCTTGCTTACACTAACTCCACTGTATCTCTCTTTCAGGGCAACCCAGACAGCATGAGCTGATGGTAGTGGCTCATACTCAAATACCAGGTCATCTACCATTGAACTAATCAATATCCCCTTTGCAGTGGAGTCCTTTTTCTTCCATGCCCTATAGGCATCAAGATCCAATCTATACTGTGCAGTCGAACCAACAGCAGGTTCAACCATGAAATGATTTACAGCCTCCAGAACTTCTTGTTCCTCAAGAACATATTGTATCTTGAGATGCCATATCTTATAGTTGTCCCCATACAATTTTTCCCCTTTGTTCAGTTCAGCTATGATGTTCTTGGTTGCCATGATCTATCACAAATAAACATATTATTCATTAATTCAGTGTATATCATATGCACATAATTTTTGATTGACTCAATGTAAACTTGACATGGATTTACGAAATCAAGTGATAACTACGTTTCCACTCATCATTCGCATAATCCAATCTAATTAACATTGATCAATTATATTACATACATCCCATTAAACGAACTAATCATTTGTCTTAAATATGAACTAATCATATAAATGAACTAATCATTTGTCTTAAATATGAACTAATCATATAAATGAACTAATCATTGAATATGAACTAATCATATAATGAACTAATCATTGACAAGTCAGTTAACACATAACATAACTTTATTTAATAGGCTTAATAAGCAGGTACAAACAGACAGAATTCAACGAACTAGATAAGTTGACATCATTCCCATAATAAAAAATATTATGGCAGTGGCTATCACTCTCTCGTTCATTTCTAATTGGCCAATCTGATTAGGCTCGGGATCTTCCACAGATTCTATCGGATCTTCTTCAAATATTTCAGGATCTTCCTCGATCATTTCAATATCAGGATCTTCCTCAAATATTTCAATTGGATCCCACTCGATCTCTTCAGGATCCCCCTCGAATTCTTCAATCAGATCTATTTCTAGATCCTCTTCAAATTCTTCAGGATCCTCTTCCAGATCGTCCTCAGAATCTTCTGGATCCTCTTCAAATTCTTCAGGATCTTCTTCCAGATCGTCCTCAGAATCTTCTGGATCCTTTTCAGATTCTTCAGGATCTTCTTCCAGATTGTCCTCAGAATCTTCTGGATTCTCTTCAGATTCTTCAGGATCTTCTTCCAGATCGTTTTCAGAATCTTCCAGATCCTCTTCTGAAAAATTCTGGCGAAGTAGTTCTCTACGCAACTCGGTATAAGAGATACGTCCTTCGTAGCATCCCCAAATACCTCTTGCAGCTACTTCAGCACGCCTTGGCAATGAATTAATCAATGCCCCGATCCGGTAGTTATCTAGAACTGGAAACTCTTCCTGTTCGAGTTTCCAAAATAGACGTTCAAGCCTTCCTATATGCCCTTGGATGCCTAGATGTGGGAGGAAGTCAATCTCCTCTATCTGTTCCCTCAAATGATTCCGTCGCACATCTCGACGAGTCATTGTGGTAATAAATCTCGGCATCTGGAATTGAAATACACAAAGTCAGTACAAAACCGACAAACCAGTAACAAAACCGGTTCAATTCAATTCACAACACAAATAGTTAAAGACATATAAGTTTCCCTCATGTTTGTAGCTACCATTAAGTCCATTTAGATTTGAGGTTCAATTTAATAATCAAATCATCCTGTTTAGTTCAGATTATTTGATCAAAAAGGTTTGGTTAAATCAACTAATGTTTTAATCAAAACCATTTTGACCAACTTAATCATTTTTAAACTAAACTAGAATCTAATTTAATTAAGTTGAACCAAATCTAAATCAATAAACGAATAGAGCAATTGGTTGGGTGTGTTTGCTTTCCCCAGGAGGTCATGGGATTGAACCTCCCTTGGGCAGCAGGTAGATGTGTTTTGCAGCGGTAGAAGAGGTTTGGGACTTTTTTTTTTAATAAAAAACTTTTCCTTAAAAAAAAACCGAAACCTAATTTCATTCACCCAAGCCGCAGCCGCCACCTCTTCTTCTCCACGCGACAGTCTTCTTCCCCACAGCCAAAAAAAATTTTTCCATCACAAACGCTATAGCCGCCTCTTTTCGACACATCCAGCCGAAGGCGACGGCTCCATTGCGCGCGCGTGAGGCGTTCGTCGGCCAGGGGATGAAAGAGCCGAGAAGAAGGTGACGATTCCAAGCGATCAAAGCGATTTGTTCATCGCAAAGGTAAAAAAATTTTTTTTTCATGCTTTTACAACTTCTCTGATACCACTGTTGCTTTCCAAGCATGAAAACGAATTGCAAAATTAAAACTTACAGTGATTCTCCTTCTTCTCTTCAACCTCTGCTTGCTGCCACGAGGACGTCACCGAGGACACAACTCGATCGATCACAAACCAAATCCCAGAACCTTCGAAGCTCCTTCTTCTTCGTCTGCTCGCCTTTTTTCCTCTGATGCCTCGGATTGCATTTGGACGCATCTTATATAGGGAGGAATCAAACGTTACCTCCATTGATGGAGGTTTATGAAGGCTTTGATTGTTTTAGGCGTTGGAAGCGGAAGAGGGGGAAGCGTTTCTTCCTCTTCCGTAACTTCCCGTAACGCTTACAGAAAAGACGTGATAAATCTTCACCGCTCTCTCCCTTGATAAGATAACAATGGCAGGGTCCAGAGATATGAGAATATTAGGGGGTTTCGTTTTCCATTTTCATTTTTCAAAAAATCGTATTTTCTAGTTTTCTGGAAAATGATTTTTTTTCATTCTCCAGTTTTTCAGAAAACGCTATATTTTTTCTGGAAAACAAAGCTGGAAAATGCAAACCAAACATATTTTCCAGAAAACCATATTTTTTACAGAAAATGAAAATGGAAAACAGACTGGAAAATGCAAACCAAACGCCGTAATCTTATCGATTTTACTACCCATTTTCCTTCCGAGCAGAGGGGCCTTGGCTAGGGCTGAGCAATCGGTTTAAAACCGAACCGACCGAATCGATTTAACCAAAATCGAACAAACCGAACTTTTTTCGAACTGACCGAACCGATTTAACCGAAACCAAACAAACCGAACTTTTTTCGAACCGACCGAACTTTTCCTAAAAATCGAACCGAACCGACCGATAAAACATCGGTTTATTCGGGTTTTAATCCGAAATAACCGATTTTTGTGTGTGTTGGGTATCCTGTAACTTACCTGATCGGTCCGGTGACCGATCAGGCAAGTGCCTGATCGGTCCGGTGACCAATCAGGCAAGTTCCTGATCAGTCCGATGACCGATCAGACGTTTGATAATAAAATCGGTTTAATTGGTTTAACTGAATTTCGAGTTTAAAACCCGAAACCGAACCGATTAAGCCGATATAACCGATGTTTCAGAGGAAAAAAAAATTGAATTTTCGTTTTAACCGAACCGAACTATAAATATCGGTCGGTTCGGTCGATTAACTCAGTTTGACCGAACTTTTGCTCACCCCTAGCCTTGGCTGTTAACTCCCAACAAGCCTTTTTTTTTGATGTATGTCAAGTTATACAAATCCAATTATATCGAAAATAAACTTCATCAAAAACCTCAAATGAGACTGTGTGTGGATTTTTGCTGCATCAATTGATTTTGACTTGGTGCTCCTTCACCAACAAAAGGATTATTTTGATTTGACTCAATTATGATGCATTCATAATTGGAGATATTTAGTCCCTATGGGATGAATTAATAGGTAGAATGAGAGTGTTGTTATCTTAAGTGATCCTAGCCTAGCTTGCGTGTAGCTTGACTGGTCAGTCTAGCACCCCGTCAGAGGGGGTTAGGATCGAGGGCCCCATGGCCCTGGCAAACTGAGTGCTCAGATGGCCGGCTCGGCCCGTTTCCCTCGAGGTCGGTAAGATACCGACCCCGACCGGAGGACGGTTACCGAGCTGACGGATGTCGGAATCTCGGAGTTCCCAACTGGCGAATGCCCGAGTCGGGGGTGCCCCGAGCCGGATGGGTACATAGTCTTCGACCATCTCACTTCCGACCCAGTCAAGGTATTCCAGCTTAGGCATACCCTGACTCAGAAAGCACAGCTGTCCTAGGTGATAGCGACCGTAGGGCTCGAGTTCACTCCAAGCTGCTGGTCGACACTACCGGTCAAGGTTTTGTCACGACCCACAGGAACACCCCCTCCCTGACACAACACTGGTAGAAGAGGTACGTGGTCGGCGCAGACCTGATACCATTCAGGCATGAATCGCGAGTATCCCGCTGATGTCGTGATCCTCCTGTCATACCCTGGCACCCCGTACCACGGCCACCTATGCTTGTGTCAGGCCGAGCGGCGCCTGACGATGCTCGCCCACAAGCTGACAGCACCCCTTGCCTTATTCCGGTATGCGACACCTTATCTTGCCACCATTGGCTATGCCTTGCCATGTCCCCGCATACGACAAAAGGTGGCAGGCCGGGCCAAAGCTGTCGGCTCCCTCGGCTATATAAGACCCTCCGCTCCCCTTCACACAGGTACGCACAATTGTATTTTTTCACTGTTTCATTGCTTTTCTACTCTTCCACCACCGAGGACTGACTTAACCATCGGAGTGCCTTGCTGGGGACTTTTTCCGGTGGGTTCACTAACGACCCTTTTCTTGCAGATCGTAGCCAGCATCCATAGCTCGTAGTGCTCGGAGGGTCACTCCCCTGTTGGGAGTTCACCTTGTTGATGCAGTCTGACCCTGATTGTTGTTTTGGTGTTGACACCGATTTAAGTTTTGATTTAAGTCTGGGTGAAAAGTGGCACGAAATCCTAGCTTGGAGGGTTGGGTGAAAAGTCCTAGCTTGGAGGGCTAGGTGAAAAGTCCTAACTTGGAGGGTTAGGTGAAAAGTCCCAACTTGGAGGGTTAGTTGAAAAATCCTAGCTTGGAGGGCTAGGTGAAAAGTCCTAGCTTGGAGGGCTAGGTGAAAAGTCCTAGTTTGGAGGGCTAGGTGAAAAGTCCTAACTTGGAGGGTTGGGTGAAAAGTCCTAGCTTGGAGGGCTAGGTGAAAAGTCCTAACTTGGAGGGTTAGATGAAAAGTCCCAACTTGGAGGGTTTGGTGAAAAGTCCCAACTTGGAGGGTTAGGTGAAAAGTCCTAGCTTGGAGGGCTAGGTGAAAAGTCCTAGCTTGGAGGGCTAGGTGAAAAGTCCTAACTTGGAGGGTTGGGTGAAAAGTCCTAGCTTGCGAGGCTAGGTGATGGAAATCTTAGTGAGTGAAGCTAGGTTGAAATCTCGGTGAGTGAAGCCGGGTCCTGGTGAGTGAAGCCAGGTGATTGAAATCCCGGTGAGTGAAGCCGAGTCCTGGTGAGTGAAGCCAGGTGATTGAAATCCTAGTGAGTGAAGCTAGGTTGAAATCCTGGTGAGTGAAGCTAGGTTGAAATCCCGGTGAGTGAAGCCGGGTCCTGGTGAGTGAAGCCAGGTGATTGAAATCCTAGTGAGTGAAGCTAGGTTGAAATCCCGGTGAGTGAAGTCGGGTCCCGGTGAGTGAAGCCGGGTGACTGAAATCCTGGTGAGTGAAGTCAGGTCCTAGCTTGGAGGGCTAGGTTGAAGTCCCGGTGAGTGAAGCTGACACGGAGTCTTGGTCCGAGGGACTGAGCACGAGTCAGGGGAGGCTGGGAGCCAGTTCTCTTGACTTAGAGTGGGTTTGGCCTTGCCCGGATCAGTCAGGTGGCCGATCAGGGAAGTTGGCACGGAGTTCCCTCGTGGATCGGTCTGGTGACCGATCTAGCAATGTCTGATCGGTCTGGTGACCGATCAGGGAGCTTCCAGTAACTTTGGCAAACCTACTGTTCGACTCCTGATCGGTCTGGTGACCGATCAGGGAGAAACCTTGATCGATCAGCCTGAACGATCAACTATCGTGAGGTTTCTCACCCTGACCGATCAGACTGGAGCCTGATCGGTCAGGGAGTGTCCTGATCGGTCTGGTGACCGATCAGCCAGTGTATTTCAAGCAGGATTATGACAAGCTGATTTCTGGATTGGTTTAGTGACCGATCTGGTGACCGGTCAGGGTGACTGATCAGACGAGCTTGTGATCCCAAGTTTCTCACTGGGGACCGATCAGGTTGGAGCCTGATCGGTCTGGGATAGTCCTGATCAGTCCGGTGACCGATCACTTTAATTCAAACGCGCTGTCAGACGCTCTGATAGCGCCCGCTTTCACTGATACGCAACTGATGTCACTTTGATCTTCTCTGCTATTACTGATATAAGTTTGATTTTATTTGCTAAACCTTTGATTGAGTGTGCAGGTGACAGGGATGGATTCAAACACTCAAGGAGAGTCAATGTAGGCCTTTCCTTGGAGCAGGTTTGTCCATTTGCCATCTCAGGTTGCAACGGGCGCTGGCTGCTGACTGGAGCTGCTGACTGATGCTAGTCTGAGGGAAGCTCAGAGAGTCCTGGTGAGCTCAGTGGTAGGCTGGGTGTTACAGGTGAGCAGCTAGAGGCTGCAGTGAGATGGCGGTGACCTGGTGATCAGAGAGCTGGGACTTAAGGCTTGGTGGCAAACAAGTCTCAAAAACAGAGTTCTCTATGTTATGCTTGTGCTTGTGCTTGTGCTTGTGTGATCTGTTGTTCCATTATCTTGAGCAAGCAACTTTGATCTTTGAAGCAACCTTCTGTTACTTTGGCACTTGGGAGAAGAGAAACAAGAAGCTTGAGTCCATCAGCGAGAAGACACGAAGAGGAGAATCTTGCGTGAGATCTGCGCTGGGTGGAGCTCGGAGAAGTTTGCTTGTGTTCTTGTGGTTCCAAGTGCTAAGTAAGATCCTTCTTGTGTTTCATGTACTTTATACTTGATCATCTTGAAACGCTGTGGAGAGGTTACTCCACCGAGAAGGAGGTTGCATTTTATCCGGTGTTCACCGGGGCTTGATCTGCGGACGATCAAGGGATCGCCCACCTTAAAGGCACGCCAAGGAGTAGGGGCAAGTTATCCCCGAACCTTGTAAATCCTCTTGTTAGCATTTTGCATTTGTGCTTAGCTAGGTTTTATTTCTGCATACTCTGTTTTCTTTAGCTTCCGCTGTGCTACTAACACTTGAGGTGCAGAAAATCGATAAGTGGTAAACTTTTAAGTGTCTGGCTACATTCACCCCCCCTTCTCTAGCCATCCAAGTTCCAACAAGTGGTATCAGAGCCTGGGGCTCTGTACAAGCGGATTAACAACCGAGAGTCAACGATAATGGCTTTGAGAGAAGGCTTCTCCACCACCTGACCTCCCTTCTTCGATGGCGCAGATTTTCAATATTGGAGATCGAAGATGGAGTACTATCTTAAGATGGATATCAACACTTGGTTCGCTGTGAAGGAGGGCTTTTCCCCTCCTAAGGATGATGAAGGAAAAGAACTAGAGTCTTGGCGCTGGACGGCAGAGCAAACTCGGAAGAGTGAAGCCGACTCGAAGGCGGTGGTGACCCTACAATATGGCATGAACAAAGACTAACTCATCAAGGTTGGTCCCTTTACAAGTGCAAAAGATTTGTGGAATAAGCTTATTGAACTACACGAAGGAACCCGGGATTCAAGAATAGCCAAGAGGGATTTGTTCCTCAACCAACTTCAAAACCTCTCCATGAAGGAGAGTGAAACCGTAAGTGAGCTCCACAGCAGATTTAAAGAGGTATTGAATGGCCTCCACTCTATTGATGAAAAGGTCAAAAATCGCGACCTTGTGAGGTATGTCCTAAAAGCTTTTCCAAGGAATGCTTTGTGGTCATCCATGGTGGATGCCTACAAAGTTTTCAAGGATTTGTCAATTGTGAAAATAAATGATTTACTTTGTGAAATGGAGCTACACGAACTTGCTAACCAAGGCTCGGAAGAGAAAGGGGTTGCTTTTGTGGCAGGAAAGAAAGGAAAGGAGGAGAAGCACACTCACTGTCACATGACATTCATGGTACTAGAGGACTCGAGAGAAGAGAGTGACAACGAATCAAGAAGCTCCTCAACCGCGCCTTCATCATCTTCGGATGATGAAGAGGTAATCTCTCCCGAGTTGGATAAGTGCTATAGGACAATTGCTTGTTTTATTAGGTTGTTAAAAAAATCTAAGAACAAAGCAAAGTTATTGAAATTAGAAATAGAAGAATTAAAATCCTCTAAAGTTGAGGATGTTAATGATTTCCACAGTGAGCCCCTTGAAAATGAAAATAAGATCTTGAGGAGTGAGGTTGAGAAACTCAAGAATTTTCTTGAGAAATTCTCAACTAGCTCCAAAACCTTGGACATGATCCTAAATTCACAAAAGACGGTTTACAACAAGGTTGGTTTGGGTTATCAACCTAAAGAACCTAATGCCATGTCATTAATGCCAAGAACCCAATTTAGATCATCAAATGATTCTAGGGTTAAAAAAGTTAGAAAGAAAATGATTAAGGCATGAGTGCCAAAGTCATACATTGTAGATTCTTTAGGTCCCAAAATTTGGGTACCTAAAACCTCCATATTTAGAATTGTATAACATTATTTGAGGGGGAGCATCCATCAACATGGGTGGTTATAATGGGTGCTCCAAACAAATGATCGGGGAAAAATTATTTTTGAATACAAATTGAATATGTATACTATGCTTTGTTTTGATACAAACTTGATTGGAACCATGAACTTGATACACATTTCCTACTATGGATTGCCTAGGCTGGTTAGTTATCTTGCCGCAAGTTATAGTTCACTGTAAATCTAGAAGTTAACCAAAATATCAAAACTACAGTTGATTTTTGCAATAACTTATGATATATCTAAGGCTTAAGTTTTTTTTAAACCTAGTTGGAGCAAACATGTTATAAACATACATTAAACTGATCAGAATTTAGAAATTGATCATAGCTTGATACTAACTTGATGCAAGTATGTTTTGGAATTTAATCATATATTGGTGTTAATTTGATTCAAGTAAGCCAAAATTTTCTTGTATGTGTTTTACAACTTTGGTTAAGAACATCATGTTAACTTAGTCTATGATGGTTCAAAATTTAGTATGCAAGGTCCATGACTTGTTTGATCATATATTGATTCTAAATATTTTTAGAGTTGAACCTAGCTGAGTGTGCCATGGTTTTATTATATGAATGCATGCTAAAGAACAAGAATTAACACATAGTTTGTACTAATAAGACATCACCAAACAAAGAACATGAGCTTTAACATTCACTACTTAAGTTCTTTGGGTTAATGCCTTCTTTGTATCAAACTAAGGTTCTATCTATAACTTGTTTATTTTCCCATCTGACTAGTAGCAAACCTGATATCTTCCATATGCCTGATACTGAATGGATACAAGTTTGTTTAAATCGCAAGGAAACGATTTTCTTTGATGACTTGGAAAAATATATTTTTGGTTAAGGGAAACCCTACTTAGGATCAAATAAATTAAAACCTGATTGTATTAGGGTTTAGTTTTGAAACAAAGCTGATTTCAGAGTTTCTGAAATCGGTTTCTGAAATTTGGAACTGAGAAACCTTATGTATCAGACCTGATCGGTCCACCGAATGATTAGGACTCACTCTGATCGGTCTGGTGACCGATCAGACGTCATTCTGATCGGACTGGTGACCGATTAGGTCAATGCTGATCAGGGAAGTCCCAAATCGTTCCCAATGGTGTAAGACTACCCCTCAGTCCAATCACCTTTCATCAAATTGTATCAGATTACTATCATACTGATACAAACAAATCTGGTACAACCCAATTACAATTGGAATACACTCATCATACTTGGAACAAATGTAATACTGATTAGATACATACCCTTGCTGCAATTCAAAAAATTCATTTACACGGGTTGGTTGAATCATGTCTCTTGTTCCTTGATCTCTTGCTCCTTAATGAGGAATATTTTTCAGTCAAAAACCCAACCCATATTGAAAATTTTGAAATACATAGGGAAGAGTTGTTTGAGTCATGACTCTTGGTCTTAATGTCGTGTTTCAGAAATTTTTCTGAAACGTCGAATATCAATAGAGTCTACATCCCTGTTATGAAATGCAAATTATTAATGTAGTCTGATCAGGAATGTATCAGAGTTTTTGAAATTTTTTTGAAATCTGATCGCTCCCTAGACTAATCAGATATACTTCTGTATCACGTAATCAACAGACCTGATTGGTCACGGAGACCAATCAGGACTATGTTTCAGATACAGTTGCATTCCTTACTCGTCCTATGAAGCATATACGTATTTGACCATGATATACTTCTGTATATGTCTTCACATGGAAGCCCAAGTGTTAATGCAGTCCAATCTTGAACAAATCAGAATTACAGAAATTTTTTAAAAATTGATCGTTCATAGATAAATCAGAAATTTTTCTGTATCGATCATTAGTCTAATGGAACTGCGATAATTATTGTCATATGATGCATATACATTGTTGCCATGATACATTTATGGTATATGCCTCTCATATGCAATTCCAAAATAATCCTTTGACTTACTTGTCATATGAAAAATATACATGCTTGACCATGATATTATTCTGTATATGTTTTCATGTGCAGTTCAAAATATTGTTCCTTGATTATTTTGGGTTTGGAGAGAGACCTGTGTTTGAGGGGGAGGTATGTTTAAACTTAATAATCATACCCTTTTCGATATTTGACAAAAGGGGAGAAAATGATTGATTAAGTTTAGGGTTATTGTAGGGGGAGGATCTTGATTCCTTTACAATAATTGAACTGCCTTCAATTGATCATCAATGCCTAAACTTAAATCGGGTTGTCAAACAACAACAAGGGGGAGATTGTTGATGCAGTCTGACCCTGATTGTTGTTTTGGTGTTGACACCGATTTAAGTTTTGATTTAAGTCTGGGTGAAAAGTGGCAAGAAATCCTAGCTTGGAGGGATGGGTGAAAAGTCCTAGCTTGGAGGGCTAGGTGAAAAGTCCTAACTTGGAGGATTAGGTGACAAGTCCCAACTTGGAGGGTTAGGTGAAAAATGTTGGTGTAATCTTGGTTATGTCAGGGTTGACCTAGGTTGACAAAGCTCAGGTGAGCTTGAGTCTAGCAAGCTCGGGTGAGCTTGAGGTCGTATGTTTCGATGTTTGACATTGATGTTTGTATGTGATGATGTTTGAATGTCGTAGGAAGTCAAGTGAGTCAAGGTTGACTGGAGACTTGACTGCAAAAGACCTAGTGGGACTAGGTGAAGTCCAGGTAGATCGGGGAGATCGTACGTTGGCAAGGCAAAAGACCTAGTGGGACTAGGCACACCTAGTGGGACTAGGTGAAGTCCAGGTGGATTGGGGAGATCGTACGCTGGCATGGGAAAAGACCTAGTGGGACTAGGTGAAGTCCAGATGGATCAGGGATATCACAGGCTGGCAAGGTGAAAGTCTACCGAGAGACTAGACCTAACTCGAGGGTTAGGCGAATCTGGTTGGGAACCAGTCTAAGTCCAAGCTAGGAGCTAGGCAGAAGAAAACCAAGTTGGTCAAAGGGGTTGACCGGACACTTAGTAGGGAACCCTAGACTTGTGAGCACAAGTTATGTTGGACTCAATCGATTGGGTAATCGATTGGGTGAATCGATCAGTGGATCGATTAGGGTAGTTTGTGGCTAGTCCAGTAGGTGGTTGAATCGATTGAGTAATCGGTTCAGACCTTCCTTAATCGATTGGTCAATCGATTAAGGTGTCTCTTGATCGATTGGGGTAATCGATCACTGGGGTTTGCGCGAGAAGACAGTGAGGCTCTGAATCGATTGGGTAATCGATTCAGGCCACCCGTAATCGATTGGCTAATTGATAATGGTTCGAAAACTAGCCGTTGAACGGCTAAATCCTACGTGGTAATCGATTGGGTAATCGATTCAGAAACCCTAGGCGTCGAGTATAAGGTCTTTCGCGCAGGTTTTTGGCCGCAGTTCTTCCTCTCTTCTTCTCCAACTTCATTGTCATTTCAAGGGAAGCCTTGGAGCTTAGTGCTGCTGCATTTCCAAGGTCCAAGAGGCAATCACAAGCTTGAAGATAGCAAGGAAAGCAAAGAGAGCTCATTTATTGTAAATCTTGTAAGATTTTCCATTGTATTTTGCTTTCCTTTGGTGTATTCTTCTTGTAAGCTTGTAAGAGGTTTCTCCACCTCAAGAAGGAGACTTTCATAGTGCATGAGAGTGTGAGGAGAGTGGATCCTTGGATTAGTCACCCGACCGGGGTGGATACCAAGTAAATCCTTGTGTTAGTGATTGCTTGAAGTCTTCCGCCGCGACAAATCATCTACAAGCGAATTGAAGCTAATCAACCCCCCTCTAGCTCGCCAATCGGTCCCAACAAAAAATCCTAGCTTGGAGGGCTAGGTGAAAAGTCCAAGCTTGGAGGGGTAGGTGAAAAGTCCTAACTTGGAGGGTTGGGTGAAAAGTCCTAGCTTGGAGGGTGATGGACCCAAAATAGGCTGTCACGAAATGTGTGGGTCCTCCAAATTTAAATATGAATAAATGTTGGAAACCCTTTTTGCAATCAAAGAATAAAAGCGTAGTAAAGGGGCCACAGGTCGTATTTTTCCAAGGGTTAGTTCAGGTTGTTCGATTTGTGCTTGAGTTTAAGTGTCGTTAAAAGTTTTTTTTTGGGGTTTCAAATAAGAAATGGGTTTGGTTTAGTAATGAGAGATGAAAACACAATGCAAAGAGAGTAAACTTAACTAAAGGAACTAACCAAGGTAATGGTAGCTAATGAATTCAATTAATGGAAAACTTAATCAACAATTGCAACTTAACCGAATTTTGGAAAACATATCTGAATTCACATGCAAAACAAATGCTAAGCAAATGAATAAGAGAACACTTGATACGCAAGGAGAAAAGAAGCTATATGCTGAAATGATACTAAGTGCAAGAGCTATACATGTACTTCAGAAGTGAATGATCTAACATAGCTTGTAAAGTAAGCTAACAATTAAGTATGTGCTGAAATGAATAAAGAACTACAGCAACAATGAAGGTCTGAACAATCTGATGCAGAAATAAAATTTAGTAAAGTAAAATTTCAAGAATGCAGGGATGGATTAAAAGCATGGACTGAATGCTGAAGCAAATTCAGAAATGACAAACTGTAGTTGAGTCGATATTTGATGCAGAAAATAGGACTATAACTGATGTGAAGCAAGTGAGTGTGCAGCAAACAAATCGAATGCAAAGCAAACAAAATGCAGAACAAAATTCAGAACCTAACTGATGTTTAGATATGAATCAAATGCAGAGAGGAACGACAGAAAGGTAGAACCTGACTGCTGAATTACAGCTACAAACCTTAAGAGGAACAAACAAATCAACTGAATTCAAAAGCACAAACTTTAGCAGCTGATAACCAAATTTTTCAGAACAAAACTGAAATTTGCAGAAATAAATGGATACACAGAATTAAACTGATTTCGGAGCAGATCTAGGGTTAAATGCAAATGTTCAGTAAACAACAACTTAGCTAATAATAAAACAGAAATAGAAAGCTACTTATATAAGAAACAAATCAGAAACCCTGAGTTCAACTGAATCAAAATTCAGAAACTGAAATAATTGCAGAATTTGAAGCTGATTATGGCAGAAACAAGCAAATTCAGTAATGATCCTAATACAGAGTAAGCTGAAACTAAATTCCTTTGACAACTGACAAGTAGCCTAACTGATTAAGATGCTGAATTGAAAACTAACTCCTACTGAGCAATTCGAAAAGATTAAATTTCTGATACAAAGTTCAGAAACAAGGCTGATATGCAATGGCAACTTGATACGCAAACAGAAAAATAGGAAATAAATTGAATTCAAATTCAATTGTTCACTGATCGAACTCACTAGTTAACTACTTGCAAAATTAAAACCTAATTGAAGACAAACAATTCAGAAAAGGAATTTGACAGCTACTGATACGAGACAGAAACAGAAATAAAAGCAGTGATTGAAATTACAGCTAAACAAAAGAAATGCGTTGAAAACTAAGCCTCGATCCTTCCCATGTTTCAAGATCTCCTTGTTCGTCACGCAAGGGCAAGCCAAGAACCCCTTCAACTCGTAAATCAGTGGAAAATTTGCTCCAACTTCAGATCTGATCACAGATTTGCACACAGCTGGAAATCCAATCCGATCTCTTTGATCCGGCAATGAAGGGCTGCTAGGAAGATTGGTTGATGATCAGAGTGCTCCAGAGACCCTACAGATAGCTCCGATCGAAGAAAACAGCACAAATCGCAATCAATTCGATCAGAAATCAGAAATTGATGAAACCCTCACTCAACCCCTGTTCTGATGCAAATCCGAGATAGCAATTCCATTAAAGCTTCTTCCAAGGATCCAGATCTTGCTTCAAGTTCGTGATCGAGTTGGCCACGCCTTCACTGAAGAAAGTCGCTAGAAAAACCGTGAAGAAATGAAGAAATGAGCTGAAGAACTGCGAAGATGCGACAGATCTGAAAACAGGGGAAGTCTGTTTAAGTAGTTGAACAACGAACGGCTCAGATTAATTCCACTTCATCCAACGGTTGATCTTCGTCCAATTTGACTCAAATTTTCCAGATCTTGATCAGAGGTCAGGATCATCCTCGGGGTAGCTCGGATCTGCCAGATCTCCAATGGATGGTTCAGATCACCTTGATCTTTGAATAGGTGGTCTAGATCCCTCTGATCATGATCCAACGGCCAGATGATCTCCGATTGGACTAAAACCTTCAGATCTTGATCTGATCGCTCGATTAACCTTAATCCCAACTCGGATTGATCAGAAGTTCTCAGATGATCTAGATCTAACCGTCTTTGCATCGGACGATCCCAATTAGTTGACGCTTGATCACTTGATCCAATCCACTTCTGACTCAACTTTGACCCAACATGACCTAGGTCCCTGATCATTTGAAGCCTACAAAAGTAAATCAAAAATTTAGTGACAAAACAACTCAAATATATCAAAATTTATAATTAGGTCCAAAAAGAGTATAAATCCTAAAACCTAGGGTAAATCCACAATTACACAAGTAAAATATGGGTCAAACACGGATTTAAGCATATAAAATGATCAATAAAATGACACTTATCAACTCCCCCACACTTAAGCTTGAGCGTCTCGCGAAACATACTAAATATGTATCCCTTAGCTTTTCTCCAACATATGTAGAAGCAATTGAAAAGAAATTACATAAGGTTGTTAGTTCTCAAAAATCTAAGCTCTATGGATTAATATCTTGTCCTTAAATCATCAACTTAGCAATTTCAACCTTCATGATTCATTGAGATGAATTTCACTCACTAGCCTTTCAAGGGAAACTTTTGGTGGCTCTCTTCCTAAGTTCTAAGTACATGATGAAAATGGAGCTCACTCATACACACATGCTTTTTGCACTACCATAGGCTTGCTTGTTATCTACTCTCTACCATTATTCATGATTAGAATCAACATCTAAAGAAATTCATCAAACAAAAGAAAGATATATGAAATGGTAAAAATGAGGTAAAAGCCAAGAAAATAGCAAATTGAATGAGTGGAAGACTTGAATGCTCAAGGATATTCTCAATGCACTTTGCCCTTTTGTCAGTCCTCATAATGAAATCAAGTGTGTGGTGGAATGAGACTTTGGTATTGCCCTTCAAAATTTTGATGAAAAAACCTCATCAACTCCTTTGTGCCAACTTTCCATCTTGTGTGCCAACTTGTTTCTTTCCTTTTCCTTTTCTGAATTTTTCTTCTTTTTTTTCCCACAAGGTCAGTCTTGTAGTAGAGAAAGAAATTGATTTGGATTAAAAAAAAACAATCAGTTGATACACTTGTTTGATGGTGCCACAACTTCATTCTTTTGTATGCTTTTTTTTTCTTTGCTTGGTTCTTCTATTTTTTTTTTCTTCAGCTCTCAAGCCTATTAATCTTCAATTGAAACTCTTCTTGGCTTTGAATCTACATCATGGAAACTTGAAACATTACATGGCAATTAGTAAATTAGAAGCTCAAAATGTAATCTTCCTTTTGATACTTATTCCTTACAAGTTGGCACACTTCTTGCAACTTTTTTTTTCTCTGTTTCAACTTTCAGTTTCACGGCATCATTTTCAAAATCCAAAAGTCATCAAGTCATTCATCCTTGCAATTCTCTGAATTTTCAAAGCAGTTACATACTAAGTTTCCTAATTCATAGCATAAGAAAACCAAATTCAGCCCCAATTTGATACACAACTGCTTGTATAGAAATATTCCAATCTGATTTTTTTTCTTCTTCTTCTTGTAGATTCAATAACAGCCCGTCACAGATTTTTATAGAACTTTACAGCTCCTCACTTCCAGTATTTCCAGATTATTCAGACATCTTCTTCCATTTAATGGGCTTGATACTTTGCTTCATTTGTGTTTTTTTCTTTTTTTCTTCCGGCATCAGTTTTTTTCTTCTCTGATTTCAACTTAGCACAGAATCCCTGCATTGGTTTCAACTTAACACAGCTGCAATTCATTCTCTAACATAATAGCCGAAACATGCTCTATAGCAATTTTGATACATCTTCTTCATTTGTGTGTGCCACTTGTTTTCTTTTTCCTTCAATGCAGATTTTTTTTATATGGCGTGCCATTTGAATCTTCAAAGGATGATGAGAAATCTAAATGCTTCAATTGCTTCCATCCTTAACCAATACTTCTTGCTTATTCTTGACACCAACTTAACTCAATTTGGCACATGAATTTTTTTTTTTCAAATGAAGTGCTTCCTTGATGAAAATACATTCCAAAACACTAATCATTCCCCCACACTTAATCCTTTGTCCATCTCGGGCAAAATAACATCAAAG
This sequence comes from Boesenbergia rotunda, assembly GCA_024364735.1. Lineage (NCBI taxonomy): Eukaryota > Viridiplantae > Streptophyta > Magnoliopsida > Zingiberales > Zingiberaceae > Boesenbergia > Boesenbergia rotunda. The sequence goes on from JAGFNQ010002791.1 coordinate 338,552, forward strand.
AACATCCCCAAACAACAAATCCCTAGAAAGTATGGTTAGGAGTAGGAAATAAGGAAAGAAAATAGAATGAACATGATTATTGCCAAAAATTGACATGGAAAGGTAAACAAATTTATTAGCCTCTATAGATGTGATCCAATCATTGAAATATGGTTTTGAAAGAACTTAAGCAAGTTCTAGAGTACAATCACATGTATGTGTCACAAAAATAAGGCTCATCCTCACTAGGTACAAATAATTCATCTCAAGTCTTCAATCAAGAATCCATGGCCAAGTAGTACTCAAACATCCAAGATTTCATCCATGAACTCAAATCTAAAGTTTAAACAACCAAATTTAATTTGTTTTCAAAAGACTCTAAAATGTTATCAAGACAACTTAGAAGGATACATTTATTCCTATTCATGAAGACAATGTGACAAAAGAAATAAAATGGTATTTACCATGTCTATTTATTTATTCTACTCTACTCACGCATTTATTAGCAAGAACTCTTTTAAAAGAAAATTCTACTTCTAAAGAACATAAAAATGAAACATGCAATAAAAGAAAATGCAAGAAAGAATAAACTCCCCTTTATTTCTGACGGTCGGAGTCTATCAAGAAATAATCTCCATCATGGTAGTGAAGGGGTATGGGTAATTGAGAGAGTTCCCTTCCTTTGTTCAAATTGATGATGCATACCTCCCCCACACTTAGATTTTGCAATAGACTGTTCAAGTGGCCGAAGGTAATTTAGGTTCAAGATCCATTTTAGAGATGGAGTGCTTCGAATTAAAGTAGGATCATCTCCTCTCTCTTTATTCTTTTTGGAAAATCTTCCAGGGGGTTGAAGACTGTCTAGATGGAGTACCCACTCAAGAAATCTCTGGGACCCTGCAAAAACATGTAAAACCTTTCTCAAGCGTGCGGGGTAAGAAAGAAGTGCAATATCATCAATCTCTATATAAAATGTATCTAAAAATGCATCGCATCCAATAAAATCAATTTTTGGTACCTCAGTAAATTTTTCACAAGCATATTCTGTTGGATCGTGAAAACCGATAGAGGGGGGGGGTGAATATCGGAAATCGTTCTTTTTCGGAAAACTAAGAGTAAGTGCACAGCGGAAATAAAAATAAGAGACACAGCACAAATACACGGTGGTTTTTACTTAGTTCGGAGCCTGTGTCGACTCCTACTCCAAGGCCCACGGTCGTTGACCGTTTACTTTGGGCAATTCTATATTCGCGCAAATAGGTTACACAATTTTAATTACAAAATGAGTACAATAAAATATAATAAATTAAGTACGCTCTTTTTTATCGACGTCCGGAGTAGGTCGACTCTTTCGGGGCAGCGGGACGTCGTTGGCTCGAGGTGAAGCGTTTCTGGAGCAAGGCACGAGCGTAGAAGAGCTTTGAGGCGTTGAGAGAATTGATGTTAGAAGCTTGGGGTCGAGGGCCCTTTATATAGGGCTAGGGGGCGCCCGGGACGTCGGGGGCGCCCCCCACGTGGCCTTTGATCCGCACAGATCTTGGTCAGCGTCTATCCTCTGGATTTGCTTTGACCGGGGCGCCCGAAGCGCTCGGGGCGCCTGCATTGACCGGGTCAAAGTTCTATCTTCTTGGCTTCGATGGCTTCTTAGTTCGAAGTAAGCGCATGGGGGCGCCCGCAGCGCAGGGGGCGCCCGCAGCGCAGGGGGCGCCCGGGAGCACGGGGGCGCCCCGCCCAGCAGCTTTTCGAACCCTTCTTCTTTTGACATGTTTTGTATGCACCTTGGGGGCGCCCTACTCAGCCCTTGCCTCTCTCCTTTGAGGCTTTCTGAGTTGCAGACACACGTTCCTTCGGTCCTGCATCCAGGGTTAGTCCAAAACACAACAATATATTAAGTTATTAGATTATATAACCTTAGCTGTCTTGGTTCTGACTTTGGTCTCCAAAATGGAGTCCTAGGTCGAACCGACGCCTACTGTTCCCTCGACGGGGAACGCGTCCTCACCTACTCCTCTCGGGAGAATTTACCTGATGCCAACCGTTCCTCTGGTTGGACTTTTGCCTGACGGTCCTTTGTCAGGTCTTGGAGGCCGAGCTGCCCTTCGCTCAATGCCTAGCATTCCTTCGCTAGGGCTTCAATCCCAGGCTGTCCTTCGCCTGGTGCCTAGCAGTCCTTCGCTAGGTCTTGGTTTCCTGGCAGCCCTTCGCCAGGTGCCTAGCAGCCCTTCGCTAGGACTTGGTTTCCTGGCAGCCCTTCGCCAGGTGCCTAGCAGCCCTTCGCTAGGACTTTTTACCCTGGCATTCCTTCGCCAGTGCCTAGCAGTCCTTCGCTAGGGCTTTGTCTCTGCACACTTAATGAGCGCATTAGATAACAAACAATACTTAACTTTGAATCCTTTGCCAATATCAAAATAAGGATCGATATGGTGCTTCCTGCACCAACATATTCTACATGAGGTATATCAAGAAATGTTTCACAGTCAATAAAGTCAATCTCAGGTATCTCCAGAAGTTTGTCACATTCAATTTCAGCATAAGAAATAACAAGAGATTCTTCACAATAAACAACTTCAATTTCAGGCTCTTCTAAAAAATTTTTAAAATCAATTTTAGCATAATCTGTCTCAAGAATATCATAACAATGCATAAAATCAAGCCTGGGTGCCTCTAAAGAATTTTCAAAATTATTTTTCACAAATGATGTATCAAGACATTCTTCACATGCAAATCTAGACATCTCCCTGAAATTTGCTAAAGGAAAAGAAGAAATACTTACCTGATCGTGCTGTAAAATGGCTGTTGGTCCTACAAGAAATACCTCCAACTCTGGCTCAAATTCTGGTGGACATTCAACTGGAATAGGTGATCCTTGGGTACTTGCTCTCATCATGCAAGTCCCTACACTTTCTGGAAATGGTGGTGGTCCCTGGGCCTCTGTGCAATCCCCTACACCTGTAGAATAATCTCCTGTGCATGCCTCCTTAGTAATACCTGCAACAACCTTATTAAAAATATTAGGACTATCAATAGCAGTATCATCAGAAAATAAAAAATAAGAAAACTCCGGTAAAGCTTCAGTTTGAAAATCAAGGCTGTCACATGCTTTTCCATCCATCTTCTCAGCTTCCTCTGAATTCAAAGCTCCTCCCACTATGTCAAATGCACCATCATCAGCAATAAACTGTGCCTCAACAGTCTCCTCTGCGGTGTCTATGCTCATAATAGAGCGATCTCCCCTAGGGTCCTTCATGGCATCAAAAATACTAAACTGGACTACTGTGTCTCCCACCTCTATCGAAAGTGTGCCAACATATACATCAATTTTTGTTCTAGCAGTCTTCAGAAAAGGTCTTCCAAGGATAAGTGGGGATCTACGTGCAAGATACTCTCCTTCCATGTCTAGAATGTAGAAGTCTGCAGGGAAAATCAACTCCTTCACTTTAACCAACACATCTTCAATAACTCCTGCCGGGCGGGTCTGGCTTCTATCTGCTAGCTGAATCACAACTCCAGTGGGCTGTAGAGGACCAATGCCAAGCATCTGGAAGACTGTCCTGGGCATGACATTAATGGAAGCTCCTAAATCCAACATGGCATCATGTAGCGTGGTGCTCCCTATCTCACAAGATACAGTAAACATCCCAGGGTCTTCACATTTCTGAGGTATGGCATGGATGAGTGATGAAACATTCTTCCCCATGCTGACCATCTCATTTTCCTTAAGCTTCTTCTTGTGAACACAAAGATCTTTCAGAAATTTTGAATACTTAGGAACCTGTTTAATCATCGTCAGCAAGGGTACATTAATCTCTACTTTGCTAAACAATTTAACCAACTCATTGTACTCTTTTGCTTTCTCCTCCTCCACTTGTCTTTTGGTTGGAGTTCTCCCATGTGGAAAAGGCAAGGGCACCCTAAATTCTTCCTCTTGAACCGAAATGGGAGGGGCTAATTTTTGAGTTGCTGTCCCACTTTTTGGAGCTGCTGTAAAATCTATTTCGCCACTGATTTGTGCTTCGTTTTCCACCAAAATTATAGGATTGCTTGATGAGGGAGTTGGACACGGACTAGGGGTGGAATCAGCTAAATTTAGAATGGTTTCGGGGCTGTTTTGGGCTGGAAATGAAGATGCTGCCCTGTTTTCAGAAAATTCAGCTCTTGGATCATTTTGAGTTGATACAACCTTCCCACTCCTCAAATAAATTGCGCTAACGTTTCCCTTAGGGTTAGGAACAGCTTGAGAAGGTTGGCCTGATCCCTGAGCTTTATTTTGATTTATTTCACTAGTCATTTGTCCAATTTGTCTCTCGAGGTTTTGTATGGTGGCAAAAAGATTTCCTTGTTGTGTTTGTTGTATTTGGGACTGTTGAGGTTGATAGGAGGGCTAAAATTGTTGTTGGAAGGGCTGATAAGTATGCTGGAATGTTGGAGAATTTTGTTGAGAATTACACCCTTGAAAATTCTGATTTTGAAATGGAACTTGTTGTGGTGAGGGCTGAAATCCTTGATTTTAGAGCTGAAAAGTTTGGTTCCAAGGCTGGAAATTTTGCTGTGGTTGTTGGAATTGCTGCTGTGAAGGTTGGTATTGTTGTTGAAAATTCAAATTCCCTTGGAAACCTTGTTGAACCCCTTGAAACGGTTGCTGGAAATTCTGAAATGTAGGCTGAAAATGCTGATTTTGGGTTTGAAATTGCTGATTTTGATGCTGTGATTGTTGTGGCTGCTGGAAAAATTGTTGGGGTTGCTGAATTTGTTGTGGTGGTGGGCCTTGTTGGTAAAAAGAATTACCATACCTCAAATTTGGATGATCCCTCCACCCAGGGTTATAAGTAGGAGAGTATGGGTTATTCCTAGCTTGAAATTATCCCCTAACCAAAGCTGCTATTGACTCATCTTGTTGGAGGTTGGGGCATGAATCTGAATTGTGTTCTTGACTAGAGCAAATGCCACAAACACTCACCACTTGGCTTGATTGTAGAGGCACCGAAATATTGGAATTTTGATTTGCATTATTGACACTCAATTGCTTAATAAATGATGCGATCTCTGCCAATGAATTCTTTATTTCTTTCTGATCATTAGAACCCATCTGAACTTCATTAACCCCTCTAGTAGATAATGCTCTGCTTCCAAACTGTTGTGAGTTCTCAGCCATATTTGAAATTAGCTCCCTAGCTTGATGTGGTGTTTTGTTGACTAAGGCCCCTCCAGCTGCAGCATCAATCATAATCCTATCCATCTGTAATAGTCCCTCATAAAAGTACTGGATGAGGAGCTGCTCACTAATCTGATGCTGGGGGCAACTGGAGCACAGCTTGTTGAATCTCTCCCAGTAATCATAAAGTGTTTCCTCCACCACTTGCTGAATGCCATAAATGCTTTTTCTGATGATTGCTGTTCTGGAGGCTGGAAAATATTTTTCTAAGAATGCCTTCTTCATGGAAATCCAGCTAGACACATGCCCAGTAGGTAAATAGTAAAACCAGTCCTTAGCTGCTCCAGTCAGAGAAAAAGGAAAAGCCCTCAACTTGATATCTTCTTCTGAAATACCCTGAGGCTTCATAGTGGAGCAAACAACATGAAATTCATGCAGGTGTCTATTTGGATCTTCTCCAGATAATCCTTGAAACTTAGGCAATAGGTGGATGAGTCCAGATCTGAGCTCAAAATCTCCACCTAGCTCTAGATAGGCAATGCTGGAATACTGAAATGTAGCATCCAGTGCTGTGAGTTCTTTCATGGTCTTCTGGTGGTCTGCCATCTGATCAACTGAATAGGTTGAAATAGACTGAGTAGGGATAATGCCAAAAGCCTCTGAAGCACTGAGCTGGCTCCTCCTAGCTCTGAAAGTCCTCTCAATCTCAGGGTTAAAATCCTCAAGATCACCACCTGTAGACCTGGTCATAAAAATAAAAATAAATCACAGTACAAGTATATAGAAAGATGAAACAAATAAAATCAGATCACAAGATATATCAGTAAGTGTAAGAAAAATGGATCAAGAAAAATATGAAATGAGCACACAAGCAAAAATCAAACAACTCAACTAGTATGTTCCCCGGCAACGACGCCAAAAATTTGATGGACCCAAAATAGGCTGTCACGAAATGTGTGGGACCTCCAAATTTAAATATGAATAAATGCTGGAAACCCTTTTTGCAATCAAAGAATAAAAGCGTAGTAAAGGGGCCACAGGTCGTATTTTTCCAAGGGCTAGTTCAGGTTGTTCGATTTGTGCTTGAGTTTAAGTGTCGTTAAAAGTTTTTTTTTTGGGGTTTCAAATAAGAAATGGGTCTGGTTTAGTAATGAGAGATGAAAACACAATGCAAAGAGAGTAAACTTAACTAAAGGAACTAACCAAGGTAATGGTAGCTAATGAATTCAATTAATGGAAAACTTAATCAACAATTGAAACTTAACCGAATTTTGGAAAACATATCTGAATTCACATGCAAAACAAATGCTAAGCAAATGAATAAGAGAACACTTGATACGCAAGGAGAAAAGAAGCTATATGCCGAAATAATACTAAGTGCAAGAGCTATACATGTACTTCAGAAGTGAATGATCTAACATAGCTTGTAAAGTAAGCTAACAATTAAGTATGTGCTGAAATGAATAAAGAACTGCAGCAACAATGAAGGTCTGAACAATCTGATGCAGAAATAAAATTCAGTAAAGTAGAATTTCAGGAATGCAGGGATGGATTAAAAGCATGGACTGAATGCTGAAGCAAATTCAGAAATGACAAACTGCAGTTGAGTCAATATTTGATGCAGAAAACAGGACTATAACTGATGTGAAGCAAGTGAGTGTGCAACAAACAAATCGAATGCAAAGCAAACAAAATGCAGAACAAAATTCAGAACCTAACTGATGTTTAGATATGAATCAAATGCAGAGAGGAATGACAGAAAGGTAGAACCTGACTGCTGAATTACAGCTACAAACCTTAAGAGGAACAAACAAATCAACTGAATTCAAAAGCACAAACTTTAGCAGCTGATAACCAAATTTTTCAGAACAAAACTGAAATTTGCAGAAATAAATGGATACACGGAATTAAACTGATTTCGGAGCAGATCTGGGATTAAATGCAAATGTTCAGTAAACAACAACTTAGCTAATAATAGAATAGAAATACAAAGCTACTTATGTAAGAAACAAATCAGAAACCCTGAGTTCAACTGAATCAAAATTTAGAAACTTAAATAATTACAAAATTTGAAGCTGATTATGGCAGAAACAAGCAAATTCAGTAATGATCCTAATACAGAGTAAGCTGAAACTAAATTCCTTTGACAACTGACAAGTAGCCTAACTGATTAAGATGCTGAATTGAAAACTAACTCCTACTGAGCAATTCGAAAAGATTAAATTTCTGATACAAAGTTCAGAAACAAGGCTGATATGCAATGGCAACTTGATACGCAAACAGAAAAATAGGAAATAAATTGAATTCAAATTCAATTGTTCACTGATCGAACTCACTAGCTAACTACTTGCAAAATTAAAACCTAATTGAAGACAGAAACAATTCAGAAAAGGAATTTGACAGCTACTGATACGAGACAGAAACAGAAATAAAAGCAGTGATTGAAATTACAGCTAAACAAAAGAAATGCGTTGAAAACTAAGCCTCGATCCTTCCCATATTTCAAGATCTCCTTGTTCGTCATGCAAGGGCAAGCCAAGAACCCCTTCAACTCGTAAATCAGTGGAAAATTTGCTCCAACTTCAGATCTGATCACAGATTTGCACACAGCTGGAAATCCAATCCGATCTCTTTGATCCGGCGATGAAGGGCCGCTAGGAAGATTGGTTGATGATCAGAGTGCTCCAGAGACCTTCCAGATAGCTCCGATTGAAGAAAACAACACAAAATCACAATCAATTCGATCAGAAATCAGAAATTGATGAAACCCTCACTCAACCCCTGTTCTGATGCAAATCCGAGATAGCAATTCCATTAAAGCTTCTTCCAAGGATCCAGATCTTGCTCCAAGTTCGTGATCGAGTTGGCCACGCCTTCACTGAAGAAAATCGCCAGAAAAACCGTGAAGAAATGAAGAAATGAGCTGAAGAACTGCGAAGATGCGACAGATCTGAAAACAGGGGAAGTCTATTTAAGTAGTTGAACAACGAACGGCTCAGATTAATTCCACTTCATCCAACGGTTGATCTTTGTCCAATTTGACTCAAATTTTCCAGATCTTGATCAGAGGTTAGGATCATCCTCGGGGTAGCTCGGATCTGCCAGATCTCCAATGGATGGTTCAGATCACCTTGATCTTTGAACGGATGGTCTAGATCCCTCTGATCGTGATCCAACGGCCAGATGATCTCCGATTCGACTGAAACCTTCAGATCTTGATCTGATCGCTCGATTAACCTTAATCCCAACTCGGATTGATCAGAAGTTCTCAGATGATCTAGATCTAACCGTCTTTGCATCGGACGGTCCCAATTAGTTGACGCTTGATCACTTGATCCAATCCACTTCTGACTCATCTTTGACCCAACATGACCTAGGTCCCTGATCATTTAAAGCCTACAAAAGTAAATCAAAAATTTAGTGACAAAACAACTCAAATATATCAAAATTTGCAATTAGGTCCAAAAAGAGTATAAATCCTAAAACCTAGGGTAAATCCACAATTACACAAGTAAAATATGGGTCAAACACGGATTTAAGCATATAAAATGATCAATAAAATGACACTTATCAGAGGGCTAGGTGAAAAGTCCTAACTTGGAGGGTTAGGTGAAAAGTCCCAGCTTGGAGGGTTAGGTGAAAAGTCCTAGCTTAGAGGGCTAGGTGAAAAGTCCTAGCTTGGAGGGCTAGGTGAAAAGTCCTAACTTAGAGGGTTGGGTGAAAGGTCCTAGCTTGGGATGCTAGGTGATGGAAATCCTAGTGAGTGAAGCAAGGTTGAAATCCCGGTGAGTAAAGCCGGGTCCTGGTGAGTGAAGCCAGGTGATTGAAATCCCGGTGAGTGATGCCGGGTCCTGGTGAGTGAAACTAGGTGATTGAAATCCTAGTGAGTGAAGCTAGGTTGAAATCCTGGTGAGTAAAGCCGGGCCCTGGTGAGTGAGGCCAGGTGATTGAAATCCTAGTGAGTGAAGCTAGGTTGAAATCCCGGTGAGTAAAGCCGGGTCCCGGTGAGTGAAGCCGGGTGACTGAAATCCTGGTGAGTGAAGTCAGGTCCTAGCTTGGAGGGCTAGGTTGAAGTCCCGGTGAGTGAAGCTAGGCACGGAGTCTTGGTCCGAGGGACTGAGCACGAGTCAGGGGAGGATGGGAGTCAGTTCTCTTGACTTAGAGTGGGTTTGGCTTTGCCCGGATCGGTCTGGTGACCGATCAGGGAAGTTGGCACAGAGTTCCCTCGTGGATCGGTTTGGTGGCCGATCTAGCGATGCCTGATCGGTTTGGTGACCGATCAGGGCGCTTCCAGTAACTTTGGCAAACCTACTATTTGACTCCTGATCGGTCTCGTGACCGATCAGGGAGAAATCTTGATCGATCAGCCTGAACGATCAACTGTCACGAGGTTTCTCACCCTGACCGATCAGACTAGAGCCTGATCGGATAGGGAGTGTCCTGATCGGTCTGCAGACCGATCAGGCCACACCCTGATTGGTCTGGGATCAGCCTGATCGGTCTGGTGACCGATTAGCCAGTGTATTTCAGGCGGGATTGTGGAAAGCTGATTTCTGGATCGATTTGGTGACCGATCTGGTGACCGGTCAGGGTGACCGATCAGACGAGCTTGTGATCTCAAGTTTCTCACTGGGGACTGATCAGGTTGGAGCCTGATCGGTCTGGGATAGTCCTGATCGGTCCGGTGACCGATCATTTTAATTCAAACGCATTGTCAGACGCTCTGATCACGCCTGCTTTCACTGATACTCTACTGATGTCACTTTGATCTTCTCTGCTATTACTAATATAAGTTTGATTTGATTTGCTAAACCTCTGATTGAGTGTGCAGGTGACAGGGATGGATTCAAATACTCAAGGAGAGTCAATGGAGGCCTTTCCTTGGAGCAGGTTTGTCCATTTGCCATCTCAGGTTGCAACGGGCGCTGGCTGCTGACTGAAGCTGCTGACTGAAGCTCAGATAGTCCACGTGAGCTCAGTGGTAGGTTGGGTGTTGCAGGTGAGCAGCTAGAGGCTGCAGTGAGATGGCGGTGACCTGGTGATCAAAGAGCTGGGACTTAAGGCTTGGTGGCAAACAAGTCTCAAAAACAGAGTTCTCTACGTTGTGCTTGTGCGATCTGTTGTTCCATCATCTTGAGCAAGCAACTGTGATCTTTGAAGCAACCTTCTGTTACTTGGGCACTTGGGAGAAGAGAAACAAGAAGCTTGAGTCTATCAGCGAGAAGACACGAAGAGGAGAGTCTTGCGTGAGATCTGCGCTGGGTGGAGCTCGGAGAAGTTTGCTTGTGTTCTTGTGGTTCCAAGTGCTATGTAAGATCCTTCTTGTGTTTCCTGTACTTTATACTTGATCATCTTGAAACACTGTGGAGAGGTTATTCCACCGACAAGGAGGTTGCATTTTATCCGGTGTTCACCGGGGCTTGATCTGTCGACGATCAAGGGATCGCCCACCTTAAGGGCACGCCAAGGAGTAGGGGCAAGTTATCCCCAAACCTTGTAAATTGTTAGCATTTTGCATTTGTGCTTAGCTAGGTTTTATTTCTGCATACTCTGTTTTCTTTAGCTTCCGCTGTGCTACTAACACATGAGGTGCAGAAAATCGATAAGTGGTAAACTTTTAAGTGTCTGGCTACATTCACCCCCCTTCTCTAGCCATCCAAGTTCCAACACACCTCACTTCGCGACAAGATAAAATTTGATGCTAGAAGAAGGGACTGTTATCCTGATCGGAAGTGCACGATGGAAGATCCAAATTGAGTAATGGTGACTGTCACACTCGAGGAGTACGAGCTCTTGTCGGACGTCAGTACCTGGACACTCAGGAGGTCGGGGGAAGGTTGCCCAACCCGAGGGGGGCTCGACCCCCTTCCCCGCCGCCTGCTACCAAGATCGGGATGACAAGGTCAATTCGATGTCGACTGAGGCGTCGGCGTCCAGCCATATGCACAGGCCGCGTCTAGACAAGGGAAAGGCCCCAGCCGACCCACCTCCGGCCACTCTGGTACGCAACTCTTTTGTTGGATCGAAGAAAATGATAGAGGGGGGGGGTGAATATCGTTAAAAATTTTCGGACTAAGAAAGAGCAAATATGCAGCGAAAAATAAAGTAACGAAAAGCAAGACAATAGACATGCGGGATTTATTTATTTGGTTCCCGACCCCCAGGGTCAGTACGTCCAAGGCCTATGTACTCGGCGTGAGTCCACTATTGGTCTCCTTTCCGGAATTTTCGGAGGCAGAGAAAACCCGTCTTACAGTTGATATACAAGCAAAAAGGATATGAATTGAAATGCAACCTGAATTAAAACAAACCAAACAAAAACAGACGATGCGGCCAATCCGGAACTCCGAAGCGTCGCACACTTCCTCCTGGAGCTTCCTTGGTCGCAGAGCTTCATCTGATCGCTTTTTCTTCCACGGAATGACTTAGAATGAATGTAGAAGTTGTGTTTCAAGCTGAGGGGTCGAAGCCCCTTTTATAGGCTTCATACGGGCGCCTGTGTTGATGGGGGCGCCCCTATAGGCTTGGTCAAACCTTATCCCTGCACTGAACTCGTCGCAGCTGATAAAACCTTTGACCAGGGTGCCTACATGAACCCGGGCGCCTGTATCCTCCTGGGTGCCTGAATGGAAGCCTGTTCTGCGTTCCTTCACTAACACTGGTTTTCCTTCTTTGAGCTAGGTGCCCCTATTGATGGGGGCACCTGGATGCTGTTGGGCGGCCCCATCAATGGGGGCGCTTGGCTTCAAGGCTTCCAGCCGCCTTCTGTGTGATTTCCCTGCTTTGTCTTCCATTCTTGGCACCTGCAAGATACACGAATACAAAGCAAATATACACACAATATTAGCCTTAAGGACTTGGTTCTGACTTCGGATTTCCACGAAACCCTAGGTTGAACCCACGCAAGTTCTCACCCCCCGAGAATGCACCTTTCACCTACTCCTTTCTGGAGACGGTTGCCACCCAGTCCTTCGGGTGGACTTTTGCTTAGCTTCTGATACTCTCGGATCTCGAGACGTTCGAACGCTGACCCGTCTCTACTTCTGTCCTTAGTCATCGCTCAGCTACGTTGCTCAATTCCTCGAACCAAGACTTCGTGCCCAAACCCTAGGTCCAGGCCTTCGGTGCCCAAACCCTCGGCCAGGTCTTCGTGCCCAATTCCTCGAACTAGGTCTTCGGTGCCCAACCCTCGGCCAGGACTTCTTGCCCAGTCCTCGACCAGGACTTTATGCCCACCTTCTGAGCAGGTCTTCGGTGCCTGACAGGCCCAAACTATGTGTCACGAATGTGGGCCTCAAATTTAGAATTTATAAATGAAAGCTGGAAACCCTTTTACAATCAAAAGTATGAAAATGTAATATAGGGGCCACAGGTCGTATTTTTCTCGGGGCTAGTTGATATAATTTGATTCAAACTAGTGGTAATGTGTCGTTTTTGGGGTTTCAAATAAGTAATTGGATTTTGGTTTTGTGATACAATCGAAATTGAAATTGCAATGAAAATAGAAGAATCTTAAAGTAATGCACTAAACAAGAAGTTGGCTCTAAAGGGAAAACTCAATTTATGGAATCCTAATTAAAGCACTTACAAGGTTTCTATGGCAATTGTTTTCTGATTTCAAACACAAAAGATGATGCTGAGAATTGAGGTAAAAACAGTGATGGGAGTTGTCGAAAATAAACAAGCTTAACACAATTAATAGCATGCAAAAGTAGAACTCAACCAAGCAATTGCAACTCAACTAATCAAAATGTTTTTGGAACCCAACCACGGCCAACAAAATTCAGATTTGAGTAAGTGCAAGCTTATTGATTCAAACACAATCTTATGCCACAAAATCAAGTTGAAATTCGGATGCAATTGAACCCAAGGGCAGTTGGCACGCAAGGGATAATTCCTTGTGCCAAAAACCAATTCAAATCAAGAAATGAGTGATCTTTCAACTCAACCTTCTAAAACTACTTGGTTCGTTTGTGAAACAAAGGTATTAGGAAGGAACTAAGCAAGATTCTGAAAGGGAATTCAAACTAAAACCAGAACTAACAAAGTAAAAGAAATCAGAAGCTGGGAAATGCAGTAATTCAAATTCAATGTGCAGAATTCAGCTCTAACTAAACTAAAAACCCGGAATGAATTGCAAGAAATTGGAACTAAGCTCTAAGTTAACTAAGGAAACCTATACTTAACTCGAATACAGGAATTAACAACTAAGAAACAAGAAATCTGATCTGATGCAAATTCAGAAACCGAAGGGAAGAAAACAAAATAGATTCAACTTGGCACGCAAACAACACAACTTGGCACGCTAGCAAATTAAACTAAAATAAACTGAAATTTGATCTTGTTGATTGCTAAACAAGTTTCTAAATTACTCTACTTGCAGAATTGAAGCTAAATTATGGCTAACAACTTAAAAATCGAAATATTCAGTAACTAAACAGAAATTCAGAACAGAACTGCAACAAACTTGAAACTACAGCTATAAAACTTAGAAATTAAGGATCTAAACTACTCCTCGATTCCTTCCAGAGCTCAGATACTCCTTGGTTGTCAAGCAAGGGAAAGCCTCGGACCCGCAAGCTCAGCAAATCATGGGGAAAACTTCATCCGCGATTGAATACAGTCCGAACTGCCCATTTCTGAATTTTCCATACGAATTCTTCATTTCAGCTGTGTCTGCGTGAATTGGTGAGTGGATGATGATCAAAGCTACTCAGGGAACCCCTCTGGATAGCTTAGGTGGAAGGTGGTAGAGCGCAGCCGATCCGAAGTGTGTCGATTGGACAGAGCTGTAGAAACCTCTCACAAACTCTGTTCTTGGGCAATTTCGATCCGGAAACAAGACTGATGGCCTCCCCAATGACCTAGCACATGAATTCAGCAAGAAAATCGAGTGGTCGCGCCTTGGATTGAAGGAAACAAGCTAAGAATGAAGGAAGAACACGAAGAACGGGATTTGCGGCGAAGAACTCTGATGACGCGACGACTGCTGAAGGTAGGAAATTTTTGATTAAATACTTAAGCATGGACGGTCCAGATTGATCCACTTAAATCCAACGGCTGATCTTACTCTGATTTGAGCCAAACTTTTATGATGATGATCTGGGGTCAGGATCTGCCTTGTGGTAGCTCGGATCCTCCAGATATGCAACGGATGGTCCAGATCAACTCTATCTGTGATTGGACGCTCTAGAGCCCTCCAAGCTTGATCCAACGGTTGATTGAGCTCTGATTGTGATGAAACCTTCAGATCTTGATCAGGGTGCTTGATCAACCCTAGCCCTAGCTCGGATGGCTTCAGATCATCCCGGATGGCTCAGATCTAGCCGCTTTCGAATCGAACGGCCCAGATTTAATCGTAATCTTGATAATCTGATCCGGGTCACTTCCGACTCGAGTTTGACCCAATATGCCCTAGATCCTTGAACCTTGATGCCTACAAAAATAGATCAAGAATTTAGTGGCCAAAATAATCCAAAATTTGCATATTGCAATTAAGTCCAAAATAAAGGTAAGTTCTAAAACCTAGGGCAATTTCATAATTTTGACAATAAAACATAGATCAAACATGGATTTTAGCAGCTCAAATAATCAATAAAATAGTATTTATCAACTCCCCCACACTTGAGCTTGAGCGTCTCGCGAAAACACTAAATATGTATCCCCTAGATTTACTTAAGCATAATTAGAAACAAATGAAAAAATTACCTAGGGTTGTCAATTCTCATAAATCTAAGCTCTATGGATTATATCTTGTCCTTAAATCAACAACTTAGCCTTTTCATCCAT
>JAGFNQ010002791.1:363765-397543 GCA_024364735.1 Boesenbergia rotunda
TGTAAAATTCTGCACACAAGGTCGTGTTCACTGGATGGGTGCAGAAGACAAGCTGGTCAAGTTGCTAGAAATTAATAGCGTCCATAGATGTTGGACAGGACTGGGTGAAGAATTGTCTATTTAAAAAACTAGTTTTGATAGATTTATAGGTAGTCTGAGCAAATTTATTAAACAATTCTAAGTTTGGAAACCTAGGGTCTGGGCTAGGTTCGGCCCCGGGGTTCGGTTGGGTAACACGACATTTTCTAAATGAATAAGAAAAATTATGCATTTAAGAAGCGAAATAATCGAAAAATTAATTATAAATGCATAATTAAAATGGTATCGGGGAGGCGTAGTTGAAGTAGGGCGTTCGAGGGCACGAGAAGGGCTTCCGGGTACCTTGAGAGGAAGAGAGTTGAAGGAGGGGCCGTTTGGTGTGGGAAATGGAGAGGAATGATGGCCTTATATAGGGCTTCTTTGGGCGCTCGTGAGCGGTCTTGGGCGCCCATGATCATGGGGGCGCCCGTATGGTCCCGGGTGCCTGGATCAGGTTTGTCAGCTGTCTTTTTGTAGGTCTGACTGCCTTGGGCGGAGATAAAGGCTTCAGGCGCCCGTGAGGTCCCGGGCGCCCGGGTTGACCTTGACTTGACCATTGACCAGTTTGATCGTTGACCAGAGTTGACTGTGTTGACCAAGTTTGACTCTTTTGACCAATCAGTAACTAAATCAATTAAGCTCTAAATTGGATTTTTAAGCATATTAAGTACGATTCAATGTTTTGACTCGAAAAAGTACAGGAGCAAATGAATTAGTTCAGAACAAAAATCTGAAAAGAGTTTGAGTTAAATTTTAAGCGAATAATGAGTTGTATTACATTATTAGGTCCTAAACATCTCACCCAATCTAGTGTTATCAATCACATTAACCTTATGGGTTTTGTGAGATAGGTTTTCAACAAAAAAAAGATTTTAATTTGAAGTGCATGATTAATTTTAAAGATATCTGATTAATTTTGAAAAATTTATAAGGTTTAAGTTTATTTTGAAAAATTGTGTTGAATCTAAGATTAATTGAAATTTATATTAGATTCAAATTTAACAAGTAGTAAAGTGAATTTGATTTTCAATAATTAGCTTCCAGGTCTTGGCGAGGCACTAGGCCTTCTTTGGCCGTAGTCTTATTGGATCATCAACCCTTTCCTTGACAAAGCCTTTTATTGAAAATTCATTTTCAAGTCACTTCTTGAGAAATTTTGGTCTAACTAGTTTGGGTCTTGGATCGGTAGCTTCGGCTAGTTCCACCAGACTAAACAGACCAAGTAGAGTATACTGAACCTTATTAGAGAGGCTTCCCTAACGTACTATCATCTCACCTCCTTCCAATACTAGGTTTTCAAATTTCAACTAAACCATTTTATCTATAAACTAACCAGTCTTAAGTCTAAGCATGATAATTTACAGAAGAAAATAAACAAGCAAGCATGCAATTAAAAATAATAGTAAAAAATTATCTAATTATGAATATGGTTTTTATACTGGCTCCCCCTGGACTATAGCCTCGATAATGGTTAGGCAAGATGTGAATCTTGTCCTTGGGGATCCAATATTGGTTTGGTCCAGCTTGTTTGTTCAAACAAAGCTTGGGGACCCATGCTTGGACTTGGGTTCTAGGTTGGTTCAATACATCATAATAAGAACGTTGCCTAGACTTGGTTTGATACCCTAATCCAGATCGGTTGAGAACGGACTTCTGCTTTCCAAGGATCATGTCAAGACCCTTAGAACCTGAAGTGAATCGTTCTAAAGCCACTCTAAGCTCCTTGACTTGAGTTTTCAAGGAGGAATTCTCTTCCTCAAGCTTTTGAACTTGAGTGGAGTTTCCTTCTTGAATTTTCTCGGTCAAGGACCTCGAGTCGGCTTCCTCTTTCAGGCATGTTACTTCCTGTCGGAGAGACTCGACCTGGATTTTGGCTTTCGCCAAGTTGCGAGATAAATAAGTAATTAGTTTTGAAAGTTCGTATTTTGAGTAACCTCTTACCGTTATTTGCCCGTTCTCCGAGATTGTATGTTTCCCGTCGTCTGGTTCTGATTCCGATCCGGTGTCGGTGTCTTCCGAAGCGGTTAAGGAGAGAAGATTCGAGTGTGGGGCTTCTTCTTCTTCGGAGGAGGAGGATTCATCCCACAAGGCTTGGAGAGTCATCTTCCTTCGCGCCTTCTTTGTTTCCTTCAAATTGGGGCATTCTGACTTGTAATGTCCCTTTTTGTTGCATTCGTAGCAGGTGACATTAGTTTTTCTCTTTGACGTTGTTGAAGGTTCAGCTGGATCTTCCTTTCTCCGGGTTGCCTTCTTTTTGTTTGTTTAGTGCTTCAGCTCCTTGTAGTAGTCCTGAGCTAGTCGAACCACCTTGGGTCGACCCCCTTCACTATATTCTGAATATGAGTCTGAGTCAGACTCGGGTGCTGGTTAAGGCTTCTTCTTGGGGGCTTTTCCTTGAGGTTTTCCTGCAATGAAAGCAATACTTTTCTCGACCAAAGTGGAGTTAGTCTGTTCATGCAGTTCTAATTCAGAGAAAAGTTCATCTAATTTAATTTTGGAGAGATCCCTGGAAACCTTGTAGGCATCTACAATGGATGCCCAAAGTGTGTTCCTTGGGAATGCGTTTAGAGTATACCTGATTAGGTCACAGTTCTCGACCTTGTGACCTATCGTATGCAGCCCATTCATTAGCTCCTGGATTCTGGCATAGAGCTGTGCTGTTAATTCTCCTTCATTCATCTTGATCGTGTAGAGTCTGTTCAGCAACAGATCTCTTTTGCTGATTCTGGTGTCGGAGGTGCCTTCGTGTAGCTCAATCAGTTTATTCCAAAGTTCTTTGGCATTGTTGAAGGGTCCCACTCGGTTCAGCTCCTCCTTGGTTAATCAACATGTCCACCTATGTTTTCAGGTGGACTTCCATCCTGCTTTTCCAGTAGGAGAAATCTTCTCCACTGAAAAGAGTTGGTCTGGCTATGCTAAATCCCTCTTGCATGACCATTAATATTTTCTGGAAAAAAATAACACAAAAACTTGTTCCAAGACTAAGTCTTGGATTAGTAGTGCGGGAGAAATTAATAGCAACGAAAAAAAAACGATCGAGTGGTGTTGCACCAACATCGATTAACGAGATAAATTAAAAAAAAGTTAAAATTGTGTAAATTCGAAAAAAACTCTCAAACTGGTGGTTGCACCAAATTTGAGCCACTCGCTCTGATACCACTTGTTGGATCGGAGAAAATCGATAGAGGGGGGGGGGGTGAATATCAATCTAGAATTATTCGGAAAAATAGAGCGATTACGCAGCGGAAAATAATAAAACAATCACGAACACAAGTTGTTTTTACTTGGTTCGGAGTCGCGATCGACTCCTACTCCAAAGCCCACGGTCCTTGATCATTTACGTTGAGCAATTATATATTCGGAAAAATCATTTACAACTTCAAGTACAGATATAGAATTGAAATTGAAATTGCAACACTTTTCATAAATTAAATTTACCGACGCCCAAGGTGGATCGAAGTTCGGAGTAGAGGGTCGTCATCGGTGTTGGAATCTCGAAGTCGAAGCTTGTCGGTGCGTAGTGCTTGAACGAAAGTGTTTGGAGCGATGTGAGCGAAGTTCTTTGAAGCCTTGGGGGTGAACCCCCTTTTATAGCACCCATAGGGGCGCCTGTGTCGATGGGGGCGCCTGACACGTGGCCTCTCCTGCGAGAACTCCTATCCGCAGGCTCGGTCAACGCTTATCCACTTAACTGGGGCGCCTGGGTTGATGGGGGTGCCTGAGCTGACTTGGTCCAGAGGCTTCGTGGCAGTTTGCTTCGATGGTTCTGTTTTGGCCTTGACCTGGGGCGCCCGTATCCATCCGGGCGCCTAGCCCTAGTGAGGCGCCTCAGCTGCAGAAACACGTTCCTTCGTTCCCTGCAACCAAGGTTAGTTCTAAAATACAAGAAGCAAAATATGTTAGCCATTATTTACAGTCTTAGTTGTCTTGGTTCTGACTTTGGGTCTCCTAAATGGAACCCTAGGTCGAACCGACGTCTACTGTTCCCTCGCACGAGGAGTGCGTCCTCACCTACTCCTCTTAGGAGAGTTTACCTTTTGCCAACCGGCTCCTCCGGTTGGACTTTTGCCCAATCCACCCGATTAGGTCTTCGTGCCCAGTCCGCGACCAGGACTTCTTGCCCAACATCCGGTCAGGTCTTCGGTGCCCAGCCCTTTGCCAGGACTACTTGCCAAGTCCTCGACCAGGACTTCTTTGCCCAACTTCCGGTTAGGTCTTCTTGCCCAGTCCTTGACCAGGACTTCTTGCCTAGTGTACCTAGGACATTCCTGCACACTTAGTACGCTTGTTAGATCACATTAACACCTTAACTTCTGAACCCTTTGCCATTATCAAAACACAGGTTTGACTTAGGTGCTTCCTTCACGAACACACACTTCCTATAAAGTTGGTAACCATGCGGTATAGTGGTGAAGGAAACATAAGGGAGTACATTATGGAGATGCCCAATATAGCGACAAGTCTGAAAGGACTAAAACTCGATATGTCTGAGAGTATGTGTAGTGCATTTCGTCTTGATGTCTCTGTCTTCACGGTTCACTCCTTTTAAAATATTGTATAATACTCAAAAGGAAAAGTGAACATTGAATGAGCTTATTGCTCAATACGTGTAAGAGGAGGGGAGACTAAAGATAGAGACATTTAAGAGTGCTCACGTAGCATCTGGTTCTCAAAGTATGAGCAAGAAGCAAAAGAGGATCATTAATAAAGGAAAAAGAAAGTAAACTGCAGATTCTGGAGATAAACTTCTCAACTTTGTTAGTTCGGAAGTCAATTTAGCTATTGTTTCCACTAACACTTAGTCGATAGATACTGGTGCTACTACTCACATAAGTGTCACTATGCAAGGTTGTCTTAGGAGCTAATTTCCACTTGATGGTGAAAGATACATTTATACGGAGAATAGGAAGAAGGCTGTAGTCGAGTCTATTGGTTTTTTTATGCTTTATTTAGGAACTAATGTCTATTTGGATTTAGAGGATACATTCATTGTATAGTCTTTCATACAGAACTTAATTTCAATTTCTTGTTTGGACAGATCAGGTTATTCTTGTTTATTTGGAAGTGGAATGTTTAATATTTTCTATAATTCAAATTTGATTGACAATGATTCCTTAGTTGATAAGCTTTATAAATTGAATACCATTACTCCTACGATTGACAACGTAATTATGCATAGTATAGGTACGAAACGTAAATTGACCGATGATAATTCTTCTATGTTGTGGCATAGACATTTAGGATATATATCCAAACAACGTCTAGAAAGGTTAATGTCACATGAAATTTTTGATTCCCTTGACATGTCAGACTTTAATGTTTGCATAGAGTGTGTTAAGGGGAAGACAACTAACAAAAGAAACAAAGGGGCTAGTCATTGTAGTGACGTTTTAGAGTTAATACATATAGACATTTGTGGACCATTCCCTAAGGCATCATAGAATGGGCATACATACTTTATTAGTTTCATAGACGACTATTCTAGATTTGGCTATCTGACCATATGT
Source organism: Boesenbergia rotunda (assembly GCA_024364735.1). Lineage (NCBI taxonomy): Eukaryota > Viridiplantae > Streptophyta > Magnoliopsida > Zingiberales > Zingiberaceae > Boesenbergia > Boesenbergia rotunda. The sequence goes on from JAGFNQ010002791.1 coordinate 369,351, forward strand.
TGGTGCCGAAAGCACTAGATCGAACCTTATTTTGATAAGTGGCAAAGGGTTCAGGATAAGCTGGTATGTTGTACTAATAGATTTGTGGAGATTGTAGGAAAGTCCCACGTAAGCTAGGCAAGAAGTCTTGACCTGTAGGGTTGAGCATGAAGTATAGGATCAGTGCCGTCGATAGAGGGGGTGAATATCGACTCGAAAAACTCTTGTTGGAAACTTGTCGTTCGTTCGTTCTAGTCAAAGAGTTAGTACGCAGCAGAATAATAAAGAACGAAAACATACAACAAAGTAAGACTCGCGGAATTTATTTACTTGGTTCCCGACCCCCTTAGGTCAGTACGTCCAATGCCTATGTACTTAGCGTGAGTCCACTAATGGTCTCCTTTTCAGAATTTCTGGAGGCAGAGAATACCTGTCTTACAGTTCGGATTACAAGAAAATAATAAGTAAATCGAAATACAACTTGTAAATAAAACACAAACCAAAAACTCGACCAACTCTGGAAGTCTGAAGTGCCGCACGCTTCTTCCTGGAGTCTCCTGTTAGTAATATGAGAGAAGTGTCCTAAGGCAATCGCCTTATGATTGTAATCATTTACTTTAATAAATGAATATTCACTATTTGAGTATACATGTTCATGTATTTGATTGAGATCTTAAACTCATTTATTGAATGTCCGCAATACAATTCACAGCATGAGAGAATTTGTGATGAATTCACAACTAGTGATTATCTCTACATGTGGAATTGTGAAGAATTGAAATTGTCCCTAGTCGATGAATTGATAAATATGGACACTGTCAATTCTGTTGAGACTAGCATGGGTTATTCTCTAATCAGCTGATTCTCACTGGCTGGTGACATTGGGATGTCCAGAGATAAACATGGATGCTAGTTAAGGGAACTAGTTCATTGGAGTGACTACTTCATATGATAATCTACATATAGATATGTCAATGAAAGTTCTTACTGCAGCTTAAGTGCGATGTTCCTTTGACTTGCGGTGTTCATGTCATCTTGGTCACGGAGCCTTATACTTTAACATCTTAAGTAAGCATCTCTAAGGAGGTGTGGACCCAGGATGGTTGGGTATAAGCCGAAGTGCCCGAAGATGTTTGAACAGCCTACAAAGGATTCACCACTCCTTACGAGGAGATGTATACCCAAGGCCTATCGTCGGATTGTTACTCGAAGCCTCTGGCCAGAGCATAACATTTTCCGAGTATGAATCTCTAGGAAACATGAGAGTAATTAGAATCTGTTGGACGAGAAAGACATTACTTGGGCTAGGTGTGACGTAGTCAGCCTAATGGGGACTGACACACATAGACCGTGTCTTGAACCAAGTGGGTATAAGATGGTCAAGGGAATGGGGCACAACTCGTTATAGCTGCTGAAGGGTTTCAGAATTATTTCTGAGGTCAACCGTTGATCTTTCGATTAATTGGGGATCATGATGTACTACTAGGTGCCACTCATGATCATTCTATAATTGGTTAATTATAGACGGCCAACATAAATCGAAAGCCTATTTAGTCACACGCACTACGAGTAATTCGAGGGATTTAAAACGAGTTGAAAATTAGATTTTCCGATCAAGAGAGATAAGTCGAATTTGAATTTATCAGAGACGCATCGGAAGCTTAAAATGACTAAGTCTTTTGAAGGGTTATTGGACGAATTAAATGAGTTTAATTCGTAAGGTGACGGCTTGGATTTTGGCCGGCCAAAGAGGGTCCCCACCCACTTTGGTTTGGTCGGCCACAATAAAAAGGGAAACCAAATTGTTTGGTTTAAATTATAAAATAAATCGAGCGTGATTTGTTTTATAAAATTATGGATAAAGAAATTTATATAAAGAAATTTATAGAAATTTATTTTTTTCATGGAAATTAAAATGAACCATGGATTGGTTTCTCTTTATTTTATACAATCAATTATGAATTGATTTTTCCATGATAAGAAAAATTTATATAATAAATTTCTTGTGAAAATTTATTCCATAATAAAAGGGGAGACATGGTTGTTTTTATTATAAATTAAGTTATAATAAAAACTTGGCATAACAGAATAATTCATAGAAAAATTTATAAGATAAATTTCTTATGAAAATTTATTCCGTTAAAATTAGACTTGGCGATAAAGAGGCTACTATATAAAGGCACAAAGGCAAGGCTTGGAAATTAATTCAAGAGATCAAGGATTCTTGCCTAGCCTCTCTTCCTCTCCTTTTCTCCCTCTCCCTCTAGGGCCAGCTACCCTCTCCCTCTCCTAGGGCCGGCTGCCCTCCCTTCCCTTGCCGTGAGCCACCACCAAGAAGAGGCTGAAGAAGAAGAAGAAGCGGGGCGCGACTCCTTCCTTCCTCCCGGAATCTTGATTCCGTTTTTCTTTTGGTAGTTAGTTTTCCATCTCTCTCTTGTTACTCTTGTCGTGCCTTTGGAGAATCTAGTAGTTCTTGTCGGCACGAAACTCGTGGCTTTGCGAAGTCATCCCGAAGAAAACTCGGCGTGGACGCAAATAGAGGCGGAGCTTCCAAGGGACGCTACGGTTGGATCTCGTCCCTTTCTACGGGTTATGCGAGGTATCAAGTAAATGAGTTTACTTTTTGCAAAATTTTAAATGTATGATCATGTCACCACATCATAAGGTTGCATGCTAGATACGTGGTTAAAATAATTTGAGAAATTATTTATGCTAAATCTTCCGCTGCACGTAATTAAATTTTAAAATTACGAACTCGTATCCATGTCAACATGCACCCGGTCCCAACAGTGGTATCAGAGCCGGTTAGTGTTCGACATAATCATATAACTGTTTTGCGGAAAACTTTGTCATGATCTCAATTTTAGAAAATTTTCCAATTATGGAAACTTTCCAATTATGATAAATTTTAGATTTAGGAATTTCAAAGTTTGGAAATTCTCATGAAATTTCGCAAACTTTTGAAATATCCTAGTTTCTGAAATTTTATGATAATTGTGAAAACTTCCCATCTTTGGAAACTTTCCAATTTTGGAAATTTCCTATTTTGGAAATTTTTCAATTTTGGAAATATGTAAGTTTTCTATGTACCAGAAACTTATAATTATTCTGAAAACCTATTATGAAATCTCGCAATTTTGGGCACTTTCTTTCAAGAAAGTCTAGACAAATTTATGGATCATTAATTGATAATTAAATTCGAATTGGTTTTAAATTATTAACAAAATTCTTTATTTTGGATTGAGCCTCGGGGAGCCGTCCAATTTCAAGTTAGTTGTTGTAATTTAATTTCCCATTTTGAATAAAATTGTCATGTTTAATTTGGTTACGCCTCGGGTGTAACACCCCAATTTTTACAATCCTGAATACCTGGGGAATTGTTTAAAGTTCGGGACGAACTTTCTATAAGAGAGGGAGGATTGTAACATCCCAAATTTGTCAATGTAAAATCATGACAATGTATGAAAATGGTTATAATGAAATGATATAAATTTCATGCAATCACATGCTATAAAATGTTATGGATGCATGAAATATTATATGCATGAGATATTATATTCATGAAATAATATTATCATGAAATATTAGCATGAAATATTATATTCATGAAAATGGAATATTAAAAATATTATGAAATATTATATGGTGTGAAATATTATAAACATATTCATAATATGTTTATACTTCATGTTAACATGACAAATTTGGGGTGTTACAGCCGAATACCATCAAGTTGGTAGGGATTCCATGCTTTATTGTCAATGTAAAATCATGACAATGTATGAAAATGGTTATAATGAAATGATATAAATTTCATGCAATCACATGCTATAAAATGTTATGGATGCATGAAATATTATATGCATGAGATATTATATTCATGAAATAATATTATCATGAAATATTAGCATGAAATATTATATTCATGAAAATGGAATATTAAAAATATTATGAAATAATATTTTTGGGATATTATGAAATATTCTGAATTCATAAAATATTATTCATATTATGAAATTTCATGATGGGCTTGGTTTATTGGGCTTGGAAATGAATGGTGCTAAAAAGAAAGTGCAAAGTGGAGGAAGCAAGGATTGAACCTTGGACCTCCTAGTTGCACTCACCATGTCATAACCAATGAACCAAGCAATATTTCATGTAGAAGGAGAAAGGAACATGCTTGTTAAGTGGGTAAGAGTGAAGAGACATGTCTTTTCATGAGAAAAGTATATATATGGGAAGTTGGAATAACTTCCATTCCTTTTCTTCTTCTTCTTCACTTCTCCCAACCGAAAACCCTTTCTCCCTTCCCCTTCCATTTTCGAAAATCAACACTAGGGTTCTAGCCCTAGAAAAGTTGGAAGGAAGAAGACCTTTGAAGGTTCTTGCTCCTACCAAGACCAAGGACTACTAGAAAGAAGATTTGGAAGAGAAGATCTTTGCATACCCTCCAAGTGTAGGGTACCCTACGATTTCAAGAAGGCGAAATTTCCAGCGCTAGGATGTAAGTATCCTCTCGCCTGCAGTGTAATCGTTATTGTGTGATTGCCATGCTTTGATTGATTTTGAATTTGGTGTTTTCCTTCTTGTAAACTTTCGGCCAACTCTTGTAAGGGGTCCAAGAGAAGGTTTTGATCCAACTTGATGCATAGGAAGACCTAGAGACTTAGGGTATACATGTAGGTGGATTTTTCTTCATGGTGTTAAGGATAAAATCTAGGGTTTTTCCTTATGAGACTTTCGGCCACCCATGGTTGGAGGTCCAAGAGAAGTTGTTTTGATTAAATCTTGATACATGTTAGTGCCCTAGGGATTCTATACACCTATGTGTTGTTCCTAAATTTTTTGGGAGAACAAAACACTAGGGTTTCCCCTTGGGAGACTTTCGGCCACCCCCTTAGAGGGAGGCCTTGGTCCCTTTGGTTTTAAGAATACATTCCTTAAAACTTAAGGTAAATGTGTATGGGTTTTCTTAATGGTGCTATGTACAAAATTCTAGGGTTACCCCTTGTGTAGGTTTCGGCCAAGAAAAGAAAGGCTAGAGTTTTTGTGTTGCTTGATATCCTAATATGTTCCCATGATTAGTGGTGTAGATAACATGTTTGTGTGAATGTTTGTGTGAAGGTTGGATGTCAAAAACCTAGCCTAGCCATGATTACACCATTCGGCCACCCTTGTAAGTTAGGGTTAGTGGAATCTAACCTCACTTTGAAGTATAAACCATGGTCAATTGTTAACATGAAGCATGCTACTACATACATGATGTGTTGAATGATTAAATGAGATGTTTGTATGAAATATGATGAATATATGAACATGTATGAAAACATGATGCATGTATGCATGAAATGTGATGTATGAACATGGATGACATGTGATGTATGAACATGGATGACATATGATGATAAGAACATGATGTGTTTGGTAATATGCTTAAAAAGGGTTACTCCATTGAAACTGGGATCAAGAGCACCCGAATGCGTGGTGTGTCCCTAGGGGATCAAGAGCACCCGAATGCGTGGTGTGTCCCTTTGAGAAGTGATTAAAGAGTACCTTTAGGCATATACTTATATGAGTAATTGCATGATAAATTACTTTACTTTGGAAAGTTGTCTACCCGACTCGGAAGGGGGTCGTTAAACAAATCCAATGAGCATGTACGGAAGGGTCATGGCATTGGTAGGACGGAAGGGTCCTGCTCTAATTAGATTGGTGGCTCGCTACCCCAATTTATTAGGGAACGCGCATGATGATGTGGTACGACAACTGGGCCCTGGATGATGATATGTTATTTTGAAGTACTTACCATTATGGAACTTTTTGAAAAACATATTGTTTTCTCATTATGTGATGATCTTGTTCTGTAAAGTACTTAGAGATATTTGATGAGATGCTTATGATGCATGATGCTTGATGAGATGCTTATGATGCATGATGCTTGATGAGATGCTTATGATGCATGATGCTTTGATGAGATGCTTATGAGGCTTATAATCTTGTTCTATCTTGATTACTGTGTACATGATATGATGTATCGATATGGTTTTGCGAGTAGGCCCGGATTCTTACTAAGCATGTTTTGCTTATTAGTTTATGTATTGTCTTATGCTGCAGATAGCGGTAAGAAATACTCGAACTAAAGGAAGAGGCAGATGGAAGGTTGGAGGATGTGTGTGGTGATGGCTCGGGAAAGAATAAAAGATTCTATCTACCTTGTTTTATCTAGAATCTAAACTGCTTCCCTATGAAATTGTATTGTTATACTCTGAACATGTGATGACTAAGTTAGTGACATGAAACCTATGTCATGCTAGATAAGTAATATTTAATTTTATCGTATGCATATTAGGTGAAATGCTATAGATTTCCTATGTCTGTTTCTTTGAATGTTTCTTTGACATGTATTTAAGACTAGACGACTCATGCTATATTCTTACTTAGGATTCCATGCTATAGTGTGTTAAATGATTTTCCGATTAGGTTGTAAATGCATGTAGATATAAAAGAAATGATAAGAAAACCTTGCTTGGTAATTTAGTGTTCAATAAGCATGCTTATTACGAGTTCATGTATTGTAACTGTTTACTTTGGAATATACATGCTTTATTTGATGAACGATATGAATGTATGGACCGTAACCCCGCCTTTAGGGTAGATATAAGGTAGGGCGTTACAAGTTGGTATCAGAGCAGTTTTCCCCTCCATCACACACACATCAAGCTTCCTCCTGCCGCTTCCAAGTAAGAAATCCTAACTCGCTTATATTATTTCATGTACAGTAATGATATTGATAGAGATGATTTATGCTTGCATGATATGAAGATGATTAATACTTGCATAACAAGTGAAGGTAGAATTAAGGCTTATGTAGTCATTTACTGTCTATATGATAGATATGGCTAGAAGACGTAGCAATCGGGGTAATGAGACAGCACCCCCACCTAATATGATGCAAGTGATCACGGACCTGCAGCGTCAGGTCACTGAACAACAACAGATAATAAACACTCTGATGACCCAGCAGGGGAACACTGCAACCCCGCAGGGAAGTCAGAATGCGATACCTTCTGAGCCTCCAACTGCACAGGCACCCCCGGACACTCCGGTCCGGGGAGTCCGACAGGAGGCCTATCTGATTCAGTGGCAGAGACTTAAGCCGAAAAAGTTCTCAGGCACCTGCGAGCCCTGGGATGCTCAGGCCTGGCTCAAGACAGTTGAGAGCACAGTGGAATTATTAGACTGGCCCGAACATGAGAAAATTAAGTGTGTCTCGCTCTGCCTCACTGGCGATGCCAGGATATGGTGGGAACGGGTAAAAGCTAGAAGGTCAGTGGATCAGATGAAGTGGAAGGACTTCGAGTCCGAATTTCTATTCCGACAACACTGCCCTCGGGAGAGGTGATGCCCTCTACCCACATGCTACGTGCCGCACCAATCAGAATTGCAGATAGGGAACTCTACTGCGACCTGATAGTGCTTGCTATGTCAGATTATGACGTAATATTGGGCATGGATTTCCTGAATAAATACGGCGCTTCTATCGAGTGTCGTAAACGAAGGGTTATCTTCCGACCCGAGACGGGGATTCTCTTTGAATTTATCGGCGAGCCAAAGAAGAAGACTGGCAAATTCTTATCGGCTCTGAAGGCAAGGAAAATGTTAGAGAATGGATGTTCTGGATTTCTAGCTCATGTGGTTGATACTCGTCCTAGAGAGGACCCGAAGCTAGAAGACGTCAAAGTTGTATGCAACTATCCAGAGGTATTTCCTGATGACTTACCAGGGTTAGCACCGGAAAGAGAGGTTGAATTTGCCATTGATTTGATTCCTGGTACTAACCCCATCTCGAAGGCACCATACCGAATGGCGCCGACTGAATTGAAGGAATTGCAAGGACAGCTACAAGAGCTTCTCGACAAGGGACTTATTCGCCCTAGTCATTCCCCCTGGGGAGCTCCCGTACTGTTCGTCAAAAAGAAGGACGGGTCGATGCGTATGTGTATCGACTATCGGGCATTAAATAATGTGACCATAAAGAACAGGTACCCTCTACCCAGGATAGATGACCTGTTCGATCAGTTAAAGGGAGCTACGGTTTTCTCTAAGATCGATCTGAGGTCTGGTTATCATCAAGTCCGGGTGAAAAATGAGGACATACCCAAAACTGCTTTCCGGACGAGATACGGACATTATGAGTTCGTAGTGATGCCGTTTGGAGTCACTAATGCTTCGGCAATATTCATGGACCTTATGAATCGGATTTTCTCGGCATTTCTCGACAGATTTGTGATCGTCTTCATCGACGACATCCTTATTTATTCGAGGACTTCCGAAGAGCATGCAGAGCACCTGCGTATAGTATTACAGATTCTTCAGAAAGAACAACTGTATGCTAAATTTTCGAAATGTGAGTTCTGGCTGAATCAAGTGTCATTCTTGGGACATGTTATCTCCAAGGACGGAGTGATGGTCGACCCAATTAAAATTGAGGCCGTAAGTAACTGGTCCAGACCCAAGAATGCCAGTGAGGTCAGAAGTTTTCTGGGGTTAGCAGGTTACTACAGAAAATTCGTAGAGAATTTCTCTCGGATTGCAGCCCCTATGACAGCTCTTACAAAGAAAGATAAGAAATATACCTGGACCGAGGAATGTGAGAAGAGTTTCTCTGAACTGAAAAGGAGACTGACTAGCGCTCCTATATTGACTCTTCCGGAAAATGATATGGGTTTCGATATGTACAGCGACGCATCCAAACTTGGACTCGGAGCTGTACTTATGCAAAATGGGAAGGTAATTGCCTATGCCTCTAGGCAACTGAAGGAACATGAAAAGAATTATCCTACCCATGATTTGGAATTTGCAGCGGTGGTCTTTGCGCTGAAAACATGGAGGCATTATTTATATGGCACTCAGTGCAAGGTCTATACTGATCACCAGAGTCTGCGGTATTTCTTCACCCAGAAAGACCTGAATATGCGACAACGCCGATGGCTCGAATTGGTCAAGGACTACGACTGTGAGATCTTGTACCATCCGGGAAAAGCCAACAAGGTAGCAGATGCTCTCAGTAGAAAATCTTGTGCTGCATTGTTGTCTTTGTCGACCTTGCCACGACCCTTAGGGGAAGAGATTATGGATTTCGGAATCGAGATTATATCGGGACAGCTTTCTACTCTACAGATTGCGCCGACATTATTTGAGGGTATTCTGGAGAAGCAGAATCTTGATCCGAGTCTTCAGAGAATCAAGCAAGAGATTCTTGAAGGCAAGGGCGAGGGATTCCGGATTTCCGATAGTGGAGTTTTATATCTCCGGGATCGATTATGCGTTCCCGACGACTCCGATTTACGGACAAGGATACTCGAGGAAGCTCACAGCACACCTTACGCGATGCATCCTGGGTCTACCAAGATGTATCAAGATCTGAAAGGTAAATTTTGGTGGTCCGGCATGAAGAAAGATGTAGCCCATTATATTAGCATGTGTTTGACCTGCCAGAGGGTCAAAGCAGAACACCAGAGACCTGGGGGAGTTCTGCAGCCTCTACCTATTCCCGAGTGGAAATGGGAGGACATATCTATGGATTTCATATCAGGGCTGCCTCGGACTACGAATGGATATGATAGTATATGGGTGATTGTGGACCGGCTGACCAAGTCCGCGCATTTTCTGGCTATCAGGATGACTTATTCAGTGGAGCAGTTGGCTCAACTGTACGTCAAGGAGATTGTCCGACTACACGGGGTTCCCAAGACCATCGTCTCTGACCGAGATGGTCGATTTACTTCTGATTTTTGGGGACACGTGCAGAAGGCCCTTGGCACGAAGCTGAAGTTCAGTACAGCCTTTCACCCCCAGACTGACGGGCAGACTGAACGAGTAAACCAGATACTAGAAGATATGTTACGGGCTTGCGTCTTGGACTTCAAGGGAAGCTGGTGTCGATACCTGAGCCTGGCAGAGTTTGCTTATAACAATAGTTATCAGGCTACTATCGGGATGGCACCGTACGAAGCACTGTACGGAAGAAAATGCAGATCTCCTTTATGCTGGCATGAGAGTGGTGAAAGGAAGGAGATGGGACTCCAGATTGATATTGTCAATGAGACCACTCAGGCTATTAAGAATATCCGCCAGAGAATAGAGACTGCACAGAGTCGGCAGAAGAGCTACGCTGATAAGCGACGCAGACCGCTTGAGTTCGAGGTTGGGGATTCGGTATTTCTGAAGGTAGCCCCTATGAAAGGGGTGATGAGATTCGGAAAGAAGGGGAAACTGAGTCCACTATACGTGGGACCCTACCAGATTTTGAGACGAGTAGGCAAAGTGGCCTACGAACTGGAGTTACCGTCAGAAATGGCGGCTATCCACAACGTCTTCCACGTGTCGATGCTCAAGAAGTGTATCCCTGATGCAATTCAAATTATAGAACCCCCACCAGTGCAAGAACAAGAGAGTCCTAGTTCCGAACACCGACCGATCCAGATCCTTGATCGGGAATTTAAAAGACTAAGGAACAAGGAAATATCCTTAGTAAAGGTTCTGTGGCGGAACGAGCAGTTCGAAGAAGCCACCTGGGAACAAGAAGATATGATGCGAACAAAGTATCCGGAACTATTTTAAAGTTCGGGACGAACTTTTTATAAGGTGTGTAGGATTGTAACACCCCAATTTTTACAATCCTGAATACCTGGGGAATTGTTTAAAGTTCGGGACGAACTTTCTATAAGAGAGGGAGGATTGTAACACCCCAAATTTGTCAATGTAAAATCATGACAATGTATGAAAATGGTTATAATGAAATGATATAAATTTCATGCAATCACATGCTATAAAATGTTATGGATGCATGAAATATTATATGCATGAGATATTATATTCATGAAATAATATTATCATGAAATATTAGCATGAAATATTATATTCATGAAAATGGAATATTAAAAATATTATGAAATATTATATGGTGTGAAATATTATAAACATATTCATAATATGTTTATACTTCATGTTAACATGACAAATTTGGGGTGTTACAGCCGAATACCATCAAGTTGGTAGGGATTCCATGCTTTATTGTCAATGTAAAATCATGACAATGTATGAAAATGGTTATAATGAAATGATATAAATTTCATGCAATCACATGCTATAAAATGTTATGGATGCATGAAATATTATATGCATGAGATATTATATTCATGAAATAATATTATCATGAAATATTAGCATGAAATATTATATTCATGAAAATGGAATATTAAAAATATTATGAAATAATATTTTTGGGATATTATGAAATATTCTGAATTCATAAAATATTATTCATATTATGAAATTTCATGATGGGCTTGGTTTATTGGGCTTGGAAATGAATGGTGCTAAAAAGAAAGTGCAAAGTGGAGGAAGCAAGGATTGAACCTTGGACCTCCTAGTTGCACTCACCATGTCATAACCAATGAACCAAGCAATATTTCATGTAGAAGGAGAAAGGAACATGCTTGTTAAGTGGGTAAGAGTGAAGAGACATGTCTTTTCATGAGAAAAGTATATATATGGGAAGTTGGAATAACTTCCATTCCTTTTCTTCTTCTTCTTCACTTCTCCCAACCGAAAACCCTTTCTCCCTTCCCCTTCCATTTTCGAAAATCAACACTAGGGTTCTAGCCCTAGAAAAGTTGGAAGGAAGAAGACCTTTGAAGGTTCTTGCTCCTACCAAGACCAAGGACTACTAGAAAGAAGATTTGGAAGAGAAGATCTTTGCATACCCTCCAAGTGTAGGGTACCCTACGATTTCAAGAAGGCGAAATTTCCAGCGCTAGGATGTAAGTATCCTCTCGCCTGCAGTGTAATCGTTATTGTGTGATTGCCATGCTTTGATTGATTTTGAATTTGGTGTTTTCCTTCTTGTAAACTTTCGGCCAACTCTTGTAAGGGGTCCAAGAGAAGGTTTTGATCCAACTTGATGCATAGGAAGACCTAGAGACTTAGGGTATACATGTAGGTGGATTTTTCTTCATGGTGTTAAGGATAAAATCTAGGGTTTTTCCTTATGAGACTTTCGGCCACCCATGGTTGGAGGTCCAAGAGAAGTTGTTTTGATTAAATCTTGATACATGTTAGTGCCCTAGGGATTCTATACACCTATGTGTTGTTCCTAAATTTTTTGGGAGAACAAAACACTAGGGTTTCCCCTTGGGAGACTTTCGGCCACCCCCTTAGAGGGAGGCCTTGGTCCCTTTGGTTTTAAGAATACATTCCTTAAAACTTAAGGTAAATGTGTATGGGTTTTCTTAATGGTGCTATGTACAAAATTCTAGGGTTACCCCTTGTGTAGGTTTCGGCCAAGAAAAGAAAGGCTAGAGTTTTTGTGTTGCTTGATATCCTAATATGTTCCCATGATTAGTGGTGTAGATAACATGTTTGTGTGAATGTTTGTGTGAAGGTTGGATGTCAAAAACCTAGCCTAGCCATGATTACACCATTCGGCCACCCTTGTAAGTTAGGGTTAGTGGAATCTAACCTCACTTTGAAGTATAAACCATGGTCAATTGTTAACATGAAGCATGCTACTACATACATGATGTGTTGAATGATTAAATGAGATGTTTGTATGAAATATGATGAATATATGAACATGTATGAAAACATGATGCATGTATGCATGAAATGTGATGTATGAACATGGATGACATGTGATGTATGAACATGGATGACATATGATGATAAGAACATGATGTGTTTGGTAATATGCTTAAAAAGGGTTACTCCATTGAAACTGGGATCAAGAGCACCCGAATGCGTGGTGTGTCCCTAGGGGATCAAGAGCACCCGAATGCGTGGTGTGTCCCTTTGAGAAGTGATTAAAGAGTACCTTTAGGCATATACTTATATGAGTAATTGCATGATAAATTACTTTACTTTGGAAAGTTGTCTACCCGACTCGGAAGGGGGTCGTTAAACAAATCCAATGAGCATGTACGGAAGGGTCATGGCATTGGTAGGACGGAAGGGTCCTGCTCTAATTAGATTGGTGGCTCGCTACCCCAATTTATTAGGGAACGCGCATGATGATGTGGTACGACAACTGGGCCCTGGATGATGATATGTTATTTTGAAGTACTTACCATTATGGAACTTTTTGAAAAACATATTGTTTTCTCATTATGTGATGATCTTGTTCTGTAAAGTACTTAGAGATATTTGATGAGATGCTTATGATGCATGATGCTTGATGAGATGCTTATGATGCATGATGCTTGATGAGATGCTTATGATGCATGATGCTTTGATGAGATGCTTATGAGGCTTATAATCTTGTTCTATCTTGATTACTGTGTACATGATATGATGTATCGATATGGTTTTGCGAGTAGGCCCGGATTCTTACTAAGCATGTTTTGCTTATTAGTTTATGTATTGTCTTATGCTGCAGATAGCGGTAAGAAATACTCGAACTAAAGGAAGAGGCAGATGGAAGGTTGGAGGATGTGTGTGGTGATGGCTCGGGAAAGAATAAAAGATTCTATCTACCTTGTTTTATCTAGAATCTAAACTGCTTCCCTATGAAATTGTATTGTTATACTCTAAACATGTGATGACTAAGTTAGTGACATGAAACCTATGTCATGCTAGATAAGTAATATTTAATTTTATCGTATGCATATTAGGTGAAATGCTATAGATTTCCTATGTCTGTTTCTTTGAATGTTTCTTTGACATGTATCTAAGACTAGACGACTCATGCTATATTCTTACTTAGGATTCCATGCTATAGTGTGTTAAATGATTTTCCGATTAGGTTGTAAATGCATGTAGATATAAAAGAAATGATAAGAAAACCTTGCTTGGTAATTTAGTGTTCAATAAGCATGCTTATTACGAGTTCATGTATTGTAACTGTTTACTTTGGAATATACATGCTTTATTTGATGAACGATATGAATGTATGGACCGTAACCCCGCCTTTAGGGTAGATATAAGGTAGGGCGTTACATCGGGGAGCAGAACAAATTGGATTTACGACAAATTTCTTTTCTTTGGGTATCTGAGCCTCGGGGAGCCACCCTTAGAAAACAAGTTGTTGTAATTAATTAATTCATAAATAAAATATGTGATCAAATCGTGAAAATTTAGGATAATTTCCTTATTTGATTTAAGATGTGATGCTCTTACATATTGTTGTCTCCAAAATTAATTAGGAAAATGGTTTCCTATAGAGTTTTCTTAAATAAGATTTTCATGAAAATAATATGTGGTTGAATTAAGAGAATCAGTCTCTTAATTTAATAAGATTTGATTTAGAGAAATCAAAGTCTTAAACATATTATTTCCGAAATTGATTACGACAATTTAGGAAATTATTTCCCAAAATAATTCCTTGAATAAAGTATGAAATCGGGATTAGGAAATCCGATTCCTAATCCAATTGATGAGACTTGATAAATTAAGTCACATACATACTTTATTAAGGAAATCGTTAGTCATGACATAATTATATGTCATGAATGTGCTTTGAAAAGAAAGTATGAGACCCAAAATCCCTTACAAAATACTAAGGCTAACACCTTTCATTAATATGGTTAGAACCGAAGTTTTGTTTCTCGTTTGGGATGATGGACACATCCATGCCCGGCTTGAACCTCAACATGTTCAAACCATGGAATTAGTTTATGAATAATATAGTTGGAGTCAGAGGTCAATCCTTAGTTTTGGTTGTGGGACACATCCAAGCCTGACTAAACGGTTAAATGAGCTCCAACCATATTAAAACTATTTTTTGATTAGTGGGTCAGCCTTAAGCTTGGAACATCGATTTGTTGTGCCACAGCCAAGGTCGATGTAAAGAGAGGTGCAGTTGGGTGCTATGTGCATTGTTGCATACTTGTTAATGAGTTAACAACCCAATGATTTATGCAAACATTCAATTAGTTGATAGCATAAAGTGATAGTTACATATATGTGATATGTAATCGGTATAATTACCTACCTTCATAGCTAAGAATAACTTGATGGCCACAGCCATGGTTGTTCCTATCTATGGTTGGATATCAACCTATTTAGAGGTGTTCCTACGATCTACCGAATTGATAAAACGGGTTATTCAATTCGAAAAATAAATAGGATTTAATTAATGTATGTTGATGCATTCTTTATCATTCATCTCACATTAGCTCAATTTGTATTTCTAGGATAATCACTCGATCATGTCTTCTCTAAATTTGCGTTCCATTTTGGACACCAATAAACTGACTGGGCCAAACTTCATGGACTGACTTCGAAACTTGAGGATAGTCCTCAAGGCAGAGAAGCTTGCTTATGTCCTTGAAGATCAACTTCCCAACCGTCCTCCAGAAGATGGAACTCCAGACCAGTTAGTGGCCTATCAGAAACATGTGACCGATTCTGAACTTGCGAGTTGCATCATGCGAGCCTCTATGGTACCTGAGCTGCAAAAGGAGCATGAGCATATGGATGCTTATACCATCAACTTCCATCTTCATGAGTTATTTAAAGAGCAGGCGAGATCCAAAAGGTTCGAAGTCTCCAGACTCCTCTTCACCTCTAGGATGCAGAAAGGCACTTCTGCCTCACAGTTTGTGTTAAAGATGTTGAGATACATTGAGCGACTGAGCACACTTGGTTTTGCAATGGATCATGAACTAAGTATTGACTTAATTCTGCATTGTTTGCCCAAAAGTTATTCACAATTTGTGATGAACTATCGGATGAACAAGCTGGAGACTACCTTTCCTGAGTTGCTCAACCTGCTGAAGACTATAAAGCCTTCTGTAAAGCAGGACAAGAAGACGGTACTGTTAGTTGGTTCCTCGAAGAAAGGTTCTAAGAGGAAGGCCAAAGAACAGAATAAAGGAAAGAAGAAAAAGGCCAAAAAGACTGAAAAGACACCAAAAGGCATTTGCCATCATTGTGGCAAGGAGGGTCACTGGCGAAGAAACTGCAAGGTTTATCTTGAGTCTTTGAAGAAGAAGGCATCCGATGCCCCATTCTCTTCAGGTATCTTCGTTATTGAATGTCACTCTATTTCCTCAGATACCTGGGTACTTGATACTGGGTGTAGCTCACATATATGTAATGACATACAGGGGCTAAGGAATAGAAGAAGACTCGTCAAGGGAGAAACGAATTTGCGAGTTGGAAATGGAGCAAAGATTGCTGCTGTTGCCATCGGAACATATTTTCTAAAGCTCCCTACCGGACGTGTCTTAGAATTGGATAATTGTTATTTTGTTCCTTCGTTAATAAAGAACATTGTATCTATTTCATGTTTGAATGAAAAGGGTTATCATTTAACTTTTAGAAACAATTGTTGTTACATAACTTTAAATGGTGTTCTTTATGGGACCAGAACTTTGTGCAATGGTATCTACACGTTAAATTTATCCGGTGACGTTTTCAATATCGAAGTCAGCAACAAACGTGCTCAAATAGATAATCGAATAGACTCCTCCACATGGCATTGTCGTCTTGGCCATGTAAGTAAGAAACGCATGACCGAATTACACCGATGTGGAATTCTGGAATCATTTGAACCAGGTTCATTTGATACATGCGAATCATGCTTGAAAGGCAAGATGACCAAATTACCTTTTCCAGAAAGGGTAATCCAGTGGGAGAATTGCTTGGTCTAATACATACTGATGTATGTGGACCAATGCCAACTCTTGCACAAGGAGGCTATATCTACTTCATCACCTTTATCGATGATCACTCACGATTCGGGTATGTGTTCTTGATGAAACACAAATCTGAAGCTTTTGAGAAATTCAAAGAGTTCAGAAATGAAGTAGAGAAACAGCTTGGGAAAAGTATTAAGATACTTCGATCCGATCGGGGTGGTGAATACTTGAGTCAAGAGTTTCAAGATTATCTTAGGGACAATGGGATATTGTCTCAATGGACTCCGCCGTATACACCACAGCATAATGGTGTATCTGAGAGGCGTAACCGAACCTTGATGGACATGGTTAGATCCATGATGAATCATGCAACTCTTCCAAAATCCTTTTGGGGCTATGCACTTAAGACAGCTGTTTACTTGCTAAATAGAGTCCCGACTAAGGTAGTCTCTACTACTCCATATGAGAGGTGGAATAGTAAGAAACTCCACTTAACTCACCTTAAGATATGGGGTTGTCCTGCTTATGTGAAGCGGACTGTATTAGACAAATTGGATGCTAAGTCTGATAAATGTCTATTTATTGGATACCCTAAGGAAACGAAGGGTTACCAATTCTATCATCGCTTGGAACAAAAGGTGTTTGTTTCAAGGCATGCTGTATTTCTGGAAAAAGAATTTCTTTTACAAGAAAACAGTGAGAGTGGCATTGAACTTGATCAAGTTCAAGAAACTCCAATAGACATTACAGAGACACCTAGTCTAGACCCACAACCAATAACTCATAATGATGAGCTATCAGTTGAACATAAAACAACACCACCTCTTTGAAGGTCTGATAGGACACGCAATATTCCAGAGAAATACGGATTTCTCATAAGTGAATCGAACGACGTGTTACTCATAAGTGATGACGAACCTATCAGTTATGAAGGTGTTCTGAAAAGTTCAGAAAGCACTACAAGAATTTTTGCAATCAACAACGCCCAATCGACAACGTTTTTTAAAAAAACGTTGTCTTTTTTTGTTTTACAACGTTTTTAGTGAAAAGCGTTGTCTATGTGTTTTACTTTTTAATAACGACAACGTTTTATAATGATGCGATGTGCTTAGTGTTGTGGTTTCGGATGAAAGACAACGCTGTTACAAAAGCGTTTTTTAAAAGCGTTGTTGTATTTCCCGAAAATAAAAAACACATCCCCTCCCTCCACCTCGCTCATTGCCAACCCTCGGCGGCTCACGAAAAATCTCTCCGCGCTTCTTTTCTCCGCGAAATATCTCCCTCCACCTCCCTCATTGCCACCTCCCTCGTCCTCTCCTCTCCACGAAATCGACATTGTGTACGATCTGGTGAACATACATCTTCTCCTAGCTCACCACCAAGAAGTATCCTCCACGAGCTCTTCGTCCGTCGAGTGGAGACTGAACCCCAGCGGCAGCATCACATGATTTCCTACTGAGAGCATCGGCTACCTTGTTGGCTTTTCCCGGATGGTACAGGATCTCACAATCATAATCCTTGACCAATTCGAGCCATCTGCGCTGTCTCATATTCAGATCTTTCTGGGTGAAGAAATACCGCAGACTCTGGTGATCTGTATAAACTTTACACTGAGTTCCATATAGGTAGTGCCTCCATATTCTCGGTGCAAAGACTACTGCTGCTAACTCTAAGTCATGGGTAGGGTAGTTTCTTTCATGTTCCTTCAGTTGCCTAGAGGCATAGGCAATCACCTTCCCATTCTGCATGAGCACAGCTCCGAGTCCCAGTTTGGACGCGTCGTTGTACATATCGAAACCCATATCGCTCTCGGGAAGAGTCAATATTGGAGCGCTAGTCAGCCTCCTTTTCAGTTCAGTAAAGCTCTTTTCACATTCCTCCGTCCATACATATTTCTTGTCTTTCTTTGTAAGAGCTGTCATAGGGGCTGCAATCCGAGAGAAATTCTCTACGAATTTTCTGTAATAGCCTGCTAGCCCGAGGAAACTTCGGATTTCACTGGCATTCTTGGGTCTAGTCCAGTTACTTACAGCTGCGATTTTAGTCGGGTCCACCATTACTCCTTCCTTGGAGATAACATGTCCCAAGAATGATACTTGATCGAGCCAGAACTCGCATTTGGAAAATTTAGCATACAGTTGTTCCTTCTGAAGAATCTGTAGTAGTATACTCAGGTGCTCAGCATGTTCTTCGGGAGTTCTCGAATATATAAGTATATTGTCGATAAAGACGATCACAAATCTGTCGAGGAATGCCGAGAATACCCGATTCATTAAGTCCATAAACATAGCTGGCGCATTGGTAACTCCAAATGGCATGACTACGAACTCATAATGTCCGTATCTGGTTCGGAAAGCCGTCTTCGGTATATCCTCATTTTTCACCCTGACTTGGTGATAACCCGATCTTAGATCAATCTTAGAGAAAACTGTGGCTCCCTTCAATTGATCGAACAGGTCATCTATCCTGGGTAGAGGGTACCCGTCTTGATAGTCACATTGTTCAGCGCCCGATAGTCGATACACATTCGCATCGACCCATCCTTCTTTTTCACGAACAGTACGGGAGCTCCCCAGGGGGAATGACTAGGGCGAATGAGTCCCTTGTCAAGGAGCTCTTGTAACTGTCCCTGTAATTCCTTTAATTCTGTCGGCGCCATACGGTACGGTGCCTTAGAAATGGGGTTAGTACCAGGAACCAACTCAATTGCAAATTCTATATCTCTTTCAGGTGCTAACCCTGGTAAGTCATCGGGAAATACCTCTGGGTAATTGCATACTACTTTGACGTCTTCTAGCTTCGGGCCCTCTGTAGGACTGGTATCAATCACATGAGCTAGAAATCCAGAGCATCCCTTTTCTAACATCTTCCTTGCTTTTAGAGCCGACAAGAATTTGCTTGTCCTCTTCTTCGGCTCTCCGATAAATTCGAATAGAATTTCCGCCTCTGGTCGGAAGATAACCCTTCGTTTACGGCACTCAATAGAGGCGCCATATTTGTTCAAGAAATCCATGCCCAATATCACATCATAATCTGACATATCAAGCACTATCAGATCGCAGTAGAGTTCCCTATCTGCGATTCTGATTGGTGCGGCACGTAGCATTTGGGTAGAGGGCATCACCTCACCCGAGGGCAGTGTTGTCAGAAATTTACAATCTAAATCTTGCAGTGACATATCCTTTCCTTTGGCATATTGCATGGAGATAAACGAATGTGTTGCCCCGGTGTCAAATAAGGCAGTAGCATACTGACTGTAAATAAATATCTGACCTGTGACAACGGTAGAGGCAGTCGCCACGTCTTCTTTCGTAAGAGAGAAAACCCTGGCGTTCGTCGTGGCAGGCGGGGCCTCTAATCTCCCCTGGTATATAGGAGTACCATCAATAGCTGCCTGCATCTGGTGTAACTGGGGATGAGCACCTTTGTATTGGCCATGCTGCGGCTGAGGTGCTTTGGCTGCAGTAGGACACTCTCTGGCCATGTGTCCTTCCTTCCCGAAGGTGTAGCATCTCCTGGCGCCTAAGAGGCATGTCCCAAGGTGCCTCTTCCCACAATTGGCACATGTGGGATATGTGGGCTTCTTGCCTCCTGTACCACTGGCAGATTTATCCCATGGCTTCCTCTTTCCGTTGTAGTTCTTTTTCCAGTGGGGGTTACTATTCTGAGGTTTCTGACCTCCCGATTGATTCTGACTCTTGTTGGCGGTCAGTGGTTGGCTCTGCTGGTTAATATTCTTCAGATAATGCTCGGTAATAAGGGCGCTGCTGAACAGCTCTTTTGCAGTCTGGGGCCTATTAATGCCGCCGGCCACATTCAGAGCTATCTCGGGCCTGAGCATCTTGAGCATCAATCTGTTTAAGGGGAAGAGAGGGAGAGAATAAGAGAGAGAGGGAGAGAACTACTAGATCTCTTGACCACTCAATTGGGAATTAAAGGCTTGCCTTTGGTTCCTTTATATAGTAGCCACTCCCTTGCCAAGTCTCCCTCTTAACGGAATTTTCATAAGAAATTTATCCTATAAATTCTCTTATGAATTATTCCGTTTAAGCCAAGTTTTATTATAACTAACTTTATAATAAAACAAATATATCTCTCCTTTTATTATGGAATAAATTTTACAAGAAATTTATAAATTTTCTTATTATTGAAAAATCAATTCATAATTGATTTTATAAAATTAAAATAAACCATTCCATGGATCATTTTAATTTCCATAAAAAGAATAAATTTCTATAAATTTATTTATATAAATTTCTTTATACAAATTTATTTATCTATAATTTATAAAACAAATCGCGTTAGATTTATTTTATTAATTAAACCAAATAAATTGGTTTCTCCCCATTGTTGTGGCCGGCCAAACCAAAGAGGGTTGGCACCCTCTTTGGCCGGCCAAACCGAGCTGAACCCATCGCAAATTAAACTCATTTAATTCTCCCAATAAGCCTTCAAAAGACTTAGCCATTTTTAGCTTCCGTTGCGCCTCTGATAAATTCAGATTCGACTTATTTCTCTTGATCGGAAAATCTAATTTTCAACTCGTTTTAAATCCCTCGGATTACTCGTAGTGCGTGTGACTAAATAGGCTTTCGATTTATGTTGGTCATCTATAATCAACCAATTATAGAACGATCATGAGTGGCACCTAGCAGTACATCATGACCCCCCATTAATCGAAAGTCAACGGTTGACCTCAGAAATATTTCTGAAACCCTTCAGCAGCTCTAATAAATCGTGCCCCATTCCCTTCACCATCTTATACCCACTTGGTTCAGGACATGGTCTGTTTGTGTCAGTCCTCACTAGGCTGACTACGTCACACCTAGCCCAAGTAGTGTCTTTCTCGTCCTTTGGATTTCTAATTACTCTCATGTATGTAAGAGACTCATACTCTAAACATGATATGCTCTGGCCAGAGGCTTTGAGTAACAATCCGACGATAGGCCTGGGTATACATCTCCTCGCAATGAGTGGTGAATCCTTTGTAGGCTGTTCAAACATCTTCGGCCACTTCGGCTTATACCCAATCATCCTGGGTCCACACCTCCTTGGAGATGCTTGCTTAAGATGTTAAAGTATACGTCTCCATGACCAAGATGACTTGAACACCGCAAGTCAAAGGAACATCGCACTTAAGCTGTAGTAATAACTTCATTGACATATCTATATAGATTACCATATGAAGTTTTACAGCTAGTCACTCTAATGAACTAGTTCCCTTAACTAGCATCCATGTTTATCTCCGGACATCTCAATGTCACCAGCCAGTGAGAATCAGCTGAATAGAGAATAACCCATGCTAGTCTCAACAGAATTGATAGTGTCCATTTTTATCAATTCATCGACTAGGGATATTTTCAATACTTCACAATTACACATGTAGAGATAATCACTAGTTGTGATCCCATCACAAATTCTCTTATGCTGTGAATTGTATTGCGGACATTCAGTAGATGAGTTTAACATCCCAATCAAATACACTAATATGTATACTCAAATAGTGAATTATCATTTATTAAAATAAATGTTTACAATCATAAGGCGATTGCCTTAGGACACTTCTCTCATATCACTAACAAACTCCCACTTGGCCTAATGCCAATCGCTACGGTATCCAATACCAACGGCTCTAACATGACCCTTAAACTTGTTCTGAGGCAAGGTCTTAGTTAAAGGATCCTCTAAATTTCTTTCAGTGGGAATTTTCTCAATTTGTATATCATTCCTACTTATAATCTCTCTGATCAGATGATAGCGACGAAGCACGTGTTTGGATCACTGATGAGACCTTGGTTCCTTTGCTTGTGCAATAGCTCCATTGTTGTCGCAGTAAACCGGCACTGCTTCATCAATGGTTGGAACCACGCCAAGTTCGGAGACAAACTTCTTGATCCAGACTGCTTCCTTTGCTGCTTCCAAAGCTGCGATATATTCCGCTTCCGTGGTAGAATCCGCTACGGTGTCTTGTTTGGAACATTTCCAACTTACTGCGCCTCCATTCAAAGTAAATATGTATCCAGACTGCGATTTGGAGTCATCCTTATCTGTCTGGAAACTGGCATCTGTATACCCACGTATTACCATATCTCCTTCTCCATATATTAGGAACACATCCTTAGTTCTTCTTAAGTACTTAAGGATTGACTTGACAGCCGCCCAATGATCCATTCCTAGATCCGACTGATATCTGCTTGTGACGCTCAGAGCATATGATACATCGGGCCTAGTACATAACATAGCATACATGATAGATCCTATCGCGGATGCATAAGGAATCTTATTCATGCAAATCCTCTCGTCTTCTGTGCGTGGACACATAGACTTTGAAAGGTTGATCCCATGCCTGATGGGAAGGTAACCTTTTTTGGATTCCGACATGCTAAACCTTTTTAGCACTCGATCTATATATGTAGACTGCGAAAGACCAAGCAACCGTTTTAATCTATCTCTATAGATTCTAATCCCAAGGATATAGGTTGCTTCTCCCAGGTCTTTCATGGAGAAAGTTTTGGACAACCAAATTTTAACTGTCTGTAAGACTGATATATCGTTTCCTATATGTAAGATGTCATCGACATATAATACTAGGAATACGACTGCACTCCCACTAACCTTCTTGTACACACAAGGTTCGTCAGGATTTTGTGAGAAATCAAACTCTTTGATTGTCTCATCAAAACGGATGTTCCAGCTCCTGGATGCTTGCTTCAGTCCATATATGGATCGTCGAAGCTTGCATACTTTGGTTTTATCAATCGATGTGAAACCATCAGGTTGTATCATGTATACATCCTCAAGCAGGTTTCCATTAAGGAAAGCTGTTTTCACATCCATTTGCCATATCTCATAATCATAATGAGCTGCTATGGCTAGGAGCATCCGAATGGATTTAAGCATAGCTACTGGCGAATAGGTTTCGTCATAATCAATTTCTTGTTTCTGACGATATCCTTTTGCCACTAATCTAGCCTTAAAGGTAACAACATTATCTTCCATGTCGGTTTTCTTCTTGAAAACCCACTTGCACCCTATGGGCTTAATCCCTTCAGGTGGGTTAACCAAGTCCCATACTTGATTTTCGTACATGGAATCCATTTCCGACTTCATGGCCTCAAGCCATTTGTCCCTTTCTGAATTTTTCAGAACATCTTCATAACTGATAGGTTCGTCATCACTTATGAGTAACACGTCGTTCGATTCACTTATGAGAAATCCGTATCTCTCTGGAATATTGCGTGTCCTATCAGACCTACGAAGAGGTGGTGTTGTTTTAGGTTCAACTGATAGCTCATCATTATGAGGTATTGGTTGTGGGTCTAGACTAGGTGTCTCTGTAATGTCTATTGGAGTTTCTTGAACTTCATCAAGTTCAATGCCACTTCCACTGTTTTCTTGTAAAAGAAATTCTTTTTCCAGAAATACAGCATGCCTTGAAACAAACACCTTTTGTTCCAAGGGATGATAGAATTGGTAGCCCTTCGTTTCCTTAGGGTATCCAATAAATAGACATTTATCAGACTTAGCATCCAATTTGTTTGATACAGTCCGCTTCACATAAGCAGGACAACCCCATATCTTAAGGTGAGTTAAGTGGGGTTTCTTACTATTCCACGTCTCATATGGAGTAGTTGAGACTACCTTGGTCGGGACTCTGTTTAGCAAGTAAACAGCTGTCTTAAGTGCATAGCCCCAAAAGGATTTTGGAAGAGTTGCATGATTCATCATCGACCTAACCATGTCCATCAAGGTTCGGTTGCGCCTCTCAGATACATCATTATGCTGTGGTGTATACGGCGGAGTCCATTGGGACAATATCCCATTGTCCTTAAGATAATCTTGAAACTCTTGACTTAAGTATTCACCACCTCGATCGGATCGAAGTATCTTAATACTTTTGCCAAGCTGTTTCCCTACTTCATTTTTAAACTCTTTGAATTTCTCAAAACCTTAAGATTTGTGTTTCATCAAGAACACATACCCGAATCGTGAGTGATCATCGATAAAGTTGATGAAGTAGCTATAGCCTCCTTGTGCAAGAGTTGACATTGGTCCACATACATCAGTATGTATTAGACCAAGCAATTCTCCCACTGGATTACCTTTTCCGGAAAAGAGTAATTTGGTCATCTTGCCTTTTAAGCATGATTCGCATGTATCAAATGAACCGGGTTCAAATGATTCAAAAATTCCACATCGGTGTAATTCGGTCATGCGTTTCTTACTTACATGGCCAAGACGGCAATGCCAAGTGTAGGAGCCTATTCAATTATCTATTCGAGCACGTTTGTTGCTAACTTCGATATTGTAAACGTCACTGGATAAATCTAACGTGTAGATACCATTGCATAAAGTTCCATTCCCATAAAGAATGTCATTTAAAGTTATGTAACAACAATTGTTACTAAAAGTTAAATGATAACCCTTTTCATTCAAACATGAAATAGATACAATGTTCTTTATTAACGAAGGAACAAAATAACAATTATCCAATTCTAAGACACGTCCAGTGGGGAGCTATAGCAAATATGTTCCGATGGCAACAGTAGCAATCTTTGCTCCATTTCCAACTCGCAAATTCGCTTCTCCTTTGACGAGTCTTCTTCTATTCCTTAGCCCCTGTATGTCATTACATATATGTGAGCTACACCCAGTATCAAGTACCCAGGTATTTGAGGAAATAGAGTGACATTCAATAACGAAGATACCTGAAGAGGATGAGGCATCGGATGCCTTATTCTTCAAGGACTCAAGATAAACCTTGCAGTTTCTTCGCCAGTGACCCTCCTTGCCACAATGATGGCAAGTGACTTTTGGTTTCTTTTTAGTCTTTTTGGCCTTTTTCTTCTTTCCCTTATTCTGTTCTTTGGCCTTTCTCTTAGAACCTTTCTTCGAGGAACCAACTAACAGAACCGCCTTTTGATCCTGCTTTACAGAAGGCTCTACAGTCTTCAGCAGGTTGAGCAACTCAGGAATGGTAGTTTCCAGCTTGTTCATCCGATAGTTCATCACAAATTGTTAATAACTATTGGGCAAACAATGCAGAATTAAGTCAATACTTAGTTCATGATCCATTGCAAAACCGAGTGTGTTTAGTCGCTCAATGTACCCCAACATCTTTAACACAAATTGTGAGGCAGAAGTGCCTTCCTGCATCTTAGAGGTGAAGAGGAGTCTGGAGACTTCGAACCTTTCGAATCTCGCCTGCTCTTCGAACAACTCATGAAGATGGATGATGATGGTATAAGCATCCATATGCTCATGCTGCTTTTGCAGCTCAGGTACCATAGAGGCTAGCATAATGCAACTCGCAAGTTCAGAATCGGTCACATGTTTTTGATAGGCCACTAACTGGTCTGGAGTTGCACCCTTTGGTGGACGGTTGGGAAGTTGATCTTCAAGGACATAAGTAATCTTCTCTGCCTAGAGGACTATCCTCAGGTTTCGAAGCCAGTCCATGAAGTTTGGCCCAGTCAATTTATTGGTGCCCAAAATGGAACGTAAATTCAGAGAAGACATGATCGAGTGATTATCCTAGAAATACAAATTGAGCTTATGTGAGAAGAATGATAAAGAATGTATTAATATACATTAATAAAATCTTATTTATTTTTCAAATTGAATAACCCTTTTTATCAATTCGGGAGATCGTAGGAGTATCTCCAAATAGGTTGATATCCAACCATAGATAAGAACAACCATGGCTGTGGCCATCAAGTTATTCTTAGCTATGAAGGTAGGTAATTATACCGATTACACATCACATATATGTAACTATTACTTTATGCTATCAACTAATTGAATATTTGCATAAATCATTGGGTTGTTAACTCATTAACAAGTATGTAACAATATACATAGCACCCAACTGCACCTCTCTTTACATCGACCTTGGCTGTGGCACAACAAATCGATGCTCCAAGCTTAAGGCTGACCCATTAATCAAGAAATAGTTTTAATATGGTTGGAGCTCATTCAACCGTTTAGTCAGGCTTGGATGTGTCCAACAACCAAAACTAAGGATTGACCTCTGACTCCATCTATATTAATCATAAACTAATTCCATGGTTTGAACATGTTGAGGTTCAAGCCGGGCATGGATGTGTCCATCAACCCAAACGAGAAATAAAACTCTGATTCTAACCATATTAATGGAAGGTGTTGGCCTTAATATTTTGTAAGTGGTTTTGGGTCTCATCCTTTCTTTTCTAAGCACATTCATGACATATAATTATGTCATGACTAATGATTTCCTTAATAAAGTATGTATGCGACTTAATTTATCAAGTCTCATTAATTGAATTAGGAACCGGATTTCCTAATTCTAATTTCATACTTTATTCAAGGAATTGTTTTGGGAAATAATTTCCTACATTGTCATAATCAATTTCGGAAATAATATGTTTTAAGACTTTGATTTCTCTAAATCAAATCTTATTAAATTAAGAGAGAGATTCCCTTAATTCAACCACATATTATTTTCATGAAAATCTCATTTAAGAAAACTCTATAGGAAACTATTTTCCTAATTAATTTAGAAGACAACAATATGTTAGAGCATCACCTCTTAAATCAAATTTCCAAAATTTGATCACATATTTTTATTCATGTATTAATTAATTACAACAAATTATTTTCTAAGGGTGGCTCCCCGAGACTCAGATACCCAAAGAAAAGTAATTTGTCGTAAATCCAATTTGGTCCGCTTCGGAAGCGTAACCAAATTAAACATGACAATTTCATTTAAAATTGGGAAATTAAATTACAACAACTAACTTTAAATTGGATGGCTCCCCGAGGCTCAATCCAAAATAAAGAATTTTGTTGACAATTTAAAAAACCAATTCAAATTTAATTGTCAACTAATTATCCATAAATTTGTCTAGACTTTCTTGAAAGAAAGTGTCCAAAATTGCGAGATTTCATAATAGGCTTTCAGAATAATTGTAAGTTTATGGTACAAAGAAAACTTACATATTTCCAAAATTGAAAATTTTCTAAAATAGAAAAATTTTCAAAATTGGAAAGTTTCCAAAGATGGGATGTTTTCACAATTATCATAAAATTTCAGAAACTAGGATATTTCAAACGTTTGCGAAATTTCATGAGGATTTTCAAACTTTGAAATTCCTAAATCTAAAATTTATTATAATTGGAATGTTTCCATAATTGAAAAATTTTCCAAAATTGAGATTATGACAAAGTATTCCGCAAAACAATTATATGATTATGTCGAACACTAACCGGCTCTGATACCACTGTTGGGACCGGGTGCATGTTGACAAGGATACGGGTTCGTAAAATTTTAAATTTTTACGTGCAGCGGAAGAATTAGCATAAAATAATTTCTGAAATTATTTTAACCACGTATCTAACATGCAACCTTATGATGTGTGGACATGATCATAAATTAAAACTTTGCGGAAAAGTAAACTAATTTACTTTGTACCTCTCGTAACTCGAAGAAAGGGACGAGATCCAACCGTAGCGTCCCTTGGAAGCTCCGCCTCTATTCGCGTCCACGCCGAGTTCTCTTCGGGATGACTTCGCAACGTCACGAGTTTTGTGCCGACG
>JAGFNQ010002792.1:0-39968 GCA_024364735.1 Boesenbergia rotunda
CAATTTTTGGAAAATTTTCCAATTATGGAAACTTTTCAATTATGTTAAATTTTAGATTTAGGAATTTCAAAGTTTGGAAATCCTCATGAAATTTCGCAAACTTTTGAAATATCCCTGTTTCTGAAATTTTATGATAATTGTGAAAACCTTCCATTTTTGGAAACTTTCCAATTTTGGAAATTTCCTATTTTGGAAATTTTCAATTTTGGAAATACGTAAGTTTTCTTTGTACCAGAAACTTACAATTATTCTGAAAATTTTTATTTTTGGAAACTTTCCATTTATGGAAAGCTCGCAATTTTGGGCACTTTCTTTCAAGAAAGTCTAGACAAATTATGGGAATATTAATTGGCATTTAAATTCATAATTGGAAATTAAATTATTTACAAAATTCTTTATTTTGGATTGAGCCTCGGGGAGCCGTCCAATTTAAAGTTAGTTGTTATAATTAAATTTCCTAAATTGAATTTAAATTGTCAAATGTTTAATTTGGATTGAGCCTCGGGGAGCCGTCCAAATTATATTATCAATAAATTCTTATTTTGGATTGAGCCTCGGGGAGCCGTCCAAATTAAGTTATTTATTGATATTAATTTTCCATAAATAAAATATGTGATCAAATCTTGGAAATTTTTGAGGTGATTCTCAAACGATAATTTCCTTATTTGATTTATGAGGTGATGCTCTTACATATTATTGTCTCCAAAATTAATTAGGAAAATTGTTTCCTATAGAGTATATTTCCTTAAATAAGATTTTCATGAAAATAATATGTGGTTGAATTAAGGGAATCTGTCTCTTAATTTAATAAGATTTGATTTAGAGAAATCAAAGTCTTAAACATATTATTTCCGAAATTGATTATGAAATTTAGGAAATTGTTTCCCAAAACAATTCCTTGAATAAAGTGAAATTAGAATTAGGAAATCCGGTTCCTAATTCAATTAATGAGACTTGATAAATTAAGTCACATACATACTTTATTAAGGAAATCGTTAGAACATGACATAATTATATGTCATGAATGTGCTTAAAAGAAAAGGATGAGACCCAAAACCCCTTACAAAATATTAAGGCCAACACCTTCCATTAATATGGTTAGAACCGGAGTTTTGTTTCTCGTTTGGGTTGATGGACACATCCATGCCCGGCTTGAACCTCAACATGTTCAAACCATGGAATTAGTTTATGATTAATATAGTTGGAGTCAGAGGTCAATCCTTAGTTTTGGTTGTTGGACACATCCAAGCCTGACTAAACGGTTGAATGAGCTCCAACCATATTAAAACTATTTCTTGATTAATGGGTCAGCCTTAAGCTTGGAGCATCGATTTGTTGTGCCACAGCCAAGGTCGATGTAAAGAGAGGTGCAGTTGGGTGCTATGTATATTGTTGCATACTTGTTAATGAGTTAACAACCCAATGATTTATGCAAACATTCAATTAGTTGATAGCATAATGTGATAGTTACATATATGTAATATGTAATCGGTATAATTACCTACCTTCATAGCTAAGAATAACTTGATGGCCCCAGCCATGGTTGTTCTTATCTATGGTTGGATATCAACCTATTTGGAGATGTTCCTACGATCTCCCGAATTGATAAAAAGGGTTATTCAATTCGAAAAATAAATAGGATTTAATTAATGTATATTGATGCATTCTTCTCATCACATAACCTCAATTTGTATTTCTAGGATAATCACCTGATCATGTCTTCTCTGAATTTGCGTTCCATTTTGGACACCAATAAGTTAACTAAGGACAAAAGGATTGAAAAGGCACCAAAAGGCACTTGCCATCACTGTGGCAAGGAGGGCCACTGGCGAAGAAACTGCAAGGTTTATCTTGAGTCCTTGAAGAAGAAGGCATCCGATGCCCCATCCTCTTCAGGCATCTTCGTTATTGAATGTCACTCTATTTCCTCGTACACCTGGGTACTTGATACTGGGTGTAGCTCACATATATGTAATGACATACAGGGGCTAAGGAATAGAAGAAGACTCGTCAAGGGAGAAGCGAATTTGCGAGTTGGAAATGGAGCAAAGATTGCTGCTATTGCCATCGGAACATATTTGCTAAAGCTCCCTACTGGACTTGTCTTAGAATTGGATAATTGTTATTTTGTTCCTTCGTTAATAAAAACATTGTATCTATTTCATGCTTGAATGAAAAGGGTTACCATTTAACTTTTAGTAACAATTGTTGTTACATAACTTTAAATGGTGTTCTTTATGGGACCGGAACTTTATGCAATGGTATCTACACGTTAGATTTATCCGGTGACATTTTCAATATCGAAGTTAGCAACAAACGTGCTCGAATAGATAATCAAATAGACTCCTATACGTGGCATTGTCGTCTTGGCCATGATAAGCAAGAAACGCATGACCAAATTACACCGATGTGGAATTCTGGAATCATTTGAACCCGGTTCATTTGATACATGCGAATCATGCTTAAAAGGCAAGATGACCAAATTACCCTTTTCCGAGAAAAGGTAAACCAGTGGGAGAATTGCTTGGTCTAATACATACTGATGTATGTGGACCAATGTCAACTCTTGCACAAGGAGGCTATAGCTACTTCATTACCTTTATCGATGATCACTCACGATTCGGGTATGTGTTCTTAATGAAACACAAATCTGAAGCTTTTGAGAAATTCAAAGAGTTCAGAAGTGAAGTAGAGAAACAGCTTGGCAAAAGTATTAAGATACTTCGATCCGATCGGGGTGTAATACTTAAGTCAAGAGTTTCAAGATTATCTTAGGGACAATGGGATATTGTCTCAATGGACTCCGCCATATACACCACAGCATAATGGTGTATCTGAGAGGCGTAACCGAACCTTGATGGACATGGTTAGATCTATGATGAATCATGCAACTCTTCCAAAATCCTTTTGGGGCTATGCGCTTAAGACAGCTGTTTACTTGCTAAACAGAGTCCCGACCAAGGTAGTCTCTACTACTCCATATGAGACGTGGAATAGTAAGAAACCTCATTTATCTCACCTAAAGATATGGGGTTGTCCTGCTTATGTAAAGCGGACTGTATCAGACAAATTGGATGCTAAGTCTGATAAATGTCTATTTATTGGATACCCTAAGGAAACGAAAGGTTACCAATTCTATCATCCCTTGGAACAAAAGGTGTTTGTTTCAAGGCATGCTGTATTTCTAGAAAAAGAATTTCTTTTACAAGAAAACAGTGGGAGTAGCATTGAACTTGAAGAAGTTCAAGGAACTCCAATAGACATTACAGAGACACCTAGTCTAGACCCACAACCAATAACTCATAATGATGAGCTATCAGTTGTACCTAAAACAACACCACTTCTTCGTAGGTCTGATAGGACACGCAATATTCCAGAGAGATACGGATTTCTCATAAGTGAATCGAACGATGTGTTACTCATTAGCGATGACGAACCTATCAGTTATGAAGATGTTCTGAAAAATTCAGAAAAGGATAAATGGCTTGAAGCCATGAAGTCGGAAATGGATTCTACACGTACGAAAATCAAGTATGGTGTTGGGACCGGGTGCATGTTGACAAGGATACGGGTTCGTAAATTTTAAAATATTTACGTGCAGCGGAAGAATTAGCATAAATAATTTCTCAAATTATTTTTAACTACGTATCTAGCATGCGACCTTATGATGTGTGGACATGATCATAAATTAAAATTTTGCAGAAAAGTAAACTAATTTACTTTGTACCTCGCGTAACTCGAAGAAAGGGACGAGATCCAACCGTAGCGTCCCTTGGAAGCTTCGCCTCTATTCGCGTCCACGCCGAGTTCTCTTTAGGATGACTTCGCAAAGCCACGAGTTTTGTGCCGACGAGAACTACTAGATTCTCCAAAGGCACAACTAGAATATCAAGAGAGAAAGATGGAAGACTAACCACCAAGTAACGGAATCAAGATTCCGAGGAAAGGAAGGAAGGAGACGCGACCCGCTTCTTCTTCTTCTTTGGCACCTTCTTGGTGGAGGAGACCCACGGCAACCCTAGGCGGTCCGCCGGCCCTAGAGAGAGAAAGGGGCGCCGGCCCTAGAGAGAGAAAGGGGCACTGGCCCTAGAGAGAGAGAGGGAGAGAATAAGGGGGAGAGAGAGAGCTTCTTAATCTCTTGATTAATTAGAATTCAAGGCTTGCCTTGGTTCCTTTATATAGTAGTCTCTCCATTGCCAAGTCTCCCTTTTAACGGAATAAATTTTCATAAGAAATTTATCCTATAAATTTTCTTATGAATTATTCCGTTATGCCAAGTTTTATTATAACTAAATTTATAATAAAAACAAACACATCTCTCCTTTTAATTATGGAATAAAATTTACTAGAAATTTAATATATAAATTTTTCTTATCGTGGAAAAATCAATTCATAATTGATTTTATAAAATAAAATAAACCAATCCATGGTTTCTTTTAATTTCCATAAAAAGAATAAATTTCTATAAATTTATTTATATAATTTCTTTATATAAATCTTTTATAAATTTCTTTATATAGATTTATTTATCCATAATTTTATAAAACAAATCGCGCTTGATCTATTTTATAATTTAAACCAAATAAATTGGTTTCTCTCCTTTGTTGTGGCCGGCCAACCCAAAGGGGTTGGGGACCCTCTTTGGCCGGCCAAACCAAGCTGCCTCCTCGCGAATTAAACTCATTTAATTCGTCCAATATGCCTTCAAATGACTTAGCCATTTTAAGCTTCCGATTCGCCTCTGATTAATTCAGATTCGACTTATTTCTCTGGATCGAAAAATCTAATTTTCAACTCGTTTTAAATCCCTCGGATTACTCGTAGTGCGTGTGACTAAATAGGCTTTCGATTTATGTTGGCCATCTATAATTAACCAATTATAGAACGATCATGAGTGGCACCTAGTAGTACATCATGATCCCCAATTAATCGAAAGATCAACGGTTGACCTCAGAAATAATTCTGAAACCCTTCAGCAGCTCTAATGAATCGTGCCTCATTCCCTTCACCATCTTATACCCACTTGGTTCAGGACATGGTCTGTGTGTGTGTCAGTCCCCACTAGGCTGACTACGTCACACCTAGCCCAAGTAACGTTCTCTCGTCCTTTGGATTTCTAATTACTCTCATGTATTTAAGAGACTCATACTCTAAACATGTCATGCTCTAGCCAGAGGCTTCGAGTAACAATCCGACGATAGGCCTTGGGTATACATCTCCTCGCAAGGAGTGGTGAATCCTTTGTAGGCTGTTCAAACATCTTCGGGCACTTCGGCTTATACCCAACTATCCTGGGTCCATACCTCCTTGGAGATGCTTGCTTAAGATGTTAAAGTATAAGTCTCCATGACCAAGATGACTTGAACACCGCAAGTCAAAGGAACATCGCACTTAAGCTGCGGTAAGAACTTCACTGACATGTCTATATATAGACTACCATGTGAAATTTTACAGCCAGTCAATCCAATGAACTAGTTCCCATAACTAGCATTCATGTTTATCTCCGGACATCCCAATGTCACCAGCCAGTGAGAATCAGCTGATTAGAGAATAACCCATGCTAGTCTCAACAGAATTGATAGTGTCCGTATTTATCAATTCATCGACTAGGTATATTTTCACTACTTCACAATTGAACATGTAGAGATTATCACTAGTTGTGATTCCATCACAAATTCTCTCATGCTGTGAATTGTATTGCGGACATTCAGTAAATGAGTTTAAAATCCCAATCAAATACACAAACATGTATACTCAAATAGTGAATTTTCATTTATTAAAATAAATGTTTACAATCATATGGTGATTGCCTTAGGACACTTCGCTCATGTTACTAACAAACTCCCACTTGGCCTAATGCCAATCGCTACGGTATCCAATACCACAGGCTCTAACATGACCCTCAAACTTGCTCTGAGGCAAGGCCTTAGTTAAAGGATCCGCTAATTTCCTTTCAGTGGGAATTTTCTCAATTTGTATATCATTCCTACTTATAATCTCTCTGATCAGATGATAGCGGCGAAGCACGTGTTTGGATCGCTGATGAGACCTTGGTTCCTTTGCTTGTGCAATAGCTCCATTGTTGTCGCAATAAACCGGTATTGCTTCATCAATGGTTGGAACCTCAGCAGGTTTTGAGTCAAACTTCTTGATCCAGACTGCTTCCGTGGTAGAATCCGCTACGGTGTCTTGTTTGGAACTCTTCCAACTTATTGCGCCTCCAATCAAAGCAAATACGTGTCCAGAATGAGATTTGGAGTCATCCTTATCTGTCTGGAAACTGGCATCTGTATACCCACGTATTACCATATCTCCTTCTCCATATATTAGGAACACATCATTAGTTCTTCTTAAGTACTTAAGGATTGTTTTGACAGCCGCCCAATGATCCATTCCTGGATCCGACTGGTATCTGCTTGTGACGCTCAGAGCATACGATACATCGGGCCTAGTACATAACATAGTATACATGATAGATCCTATCGCGGATGCATAAGGAATCTTATTCATGCAAATCCTCTCGTCTTCTGTGCGCGGACACATAGACTTTGATAGGTTGATCCCATGCCTGATGGGAAGGTAACCTTTCTTGGATTCCGACATGCTAAACCTTTTAGCACTCGGTCTATATATGTAGACTGCGAAAGACCAAGCAACCGTTTTGATCTATCTCTATAGATTCTAATCCCAAGGATATAGGTTGCTTCTCCTAGGTCTTTCATGGAGAAAGTTTTGGACAACCAAATTTTAACTGTCTGTAAAACTGATATATCGTTTCCTATAAGTAATATGTCATCGACATATAATACTAGGAATACGACTGCACTCCCACTAACCTTCTTGTACACACAAGGTTCGTCAGGATTTTGTGAGAAATCAAACACTTTGATTGTCTCATCAAAACGGATGTTCCAGCTCCTGGATGCTTGCTTCAGTCCATATATGGAGCGTCAAAGCTTGCATACTTTGGTTTTATCAACCGATGTGAAACCTTCATGTTATATCATGTATACATTCTCAAGCAGGTTTCCATTAAGGAAAACTGTTTTCACATCCATTTGCCATAACTCATAATCATAATGAGCTGCTATGGCTAGGAGCATCCGAATGGATTTAAGCATAGCTACTGGCGAATAGGTTTCGTCATAATCAATTCCTTGTTTTTGACGATATCCTTTTGCCACTAATCTAGCCTTAAAGGTAAGAACATTACCTTCCATGTCAGTTTTCTTCTTGAAAACCCACTTGCACCCTATGGGCTTAATCCCTTCAGGTGGGTTAACCAAGTCCCATACTTGATTTTCGTACATGGAATCCATTTCCGACTTCATGGATTCAAGCCATTTGTCCTTTTCTGAATTTTTCAGAACATCTTCATAACTGATAGGTTCGTCATCGCTTATGAGTAACACGTCATTCGATTCGCTTATGAGAAATCCGTATCTCTCTGGAATATTGCGTGTCCTATCAGACCTACGAAGAGGTGGAGTTATTTTAGGTTCAACTGATAGCTGATCATTATGAGGTATTGGTTGTGGGTCTAGACTAGGTGTCTCTGTAATGTCTATTGGAGTTTCTTGAACTTCATCAAGTTCAATGCCACTCCCACTGTTTTCTTGTAAAAGAAATTCTCTTTCCAGAAATACAGCATGCCTTGAAACAAACACCTTTTGTTCCAATGGATGATAGAATTGGTAACCCTTCGTTTCCTTAGGGTTACCAATTCTATCATCCCTTGGAACAAAAGGTGTTTGTTTCAAGGCATGCTGTATTTCAGGAAAGAGAATTTCTTTTATGTGAGCCCATAAAGAACGCCATTTAAAGTTATGTAACAACAATTGTTACTAAAAGTTAAATGATAACCCTTTTCATTCAAACATGAAATAGATACAATGTTCTTTATTAACGAAGGAACAAAATAACAATTATCCAAGTCTAAGATACGTCCGGTAGGGAGCTTTAGCAAATATGTTCCGATGGCAACAGCAGCAATCTTTGCTCCATTTCCAACTCGCATATTCGCTTCTCCTTTGACGAGTCTTCTTCTATTCCTTAGCCCCTGTATGTCATTACATATATGTGAGCTACACCCAGTATCAAGTACCCAGGTATTTGAGGAAATAGAGTTACATTCAATAACGAAGATACCTGAAGAGGATGGGGCATCAGATGCCTTCTTCTTCAAGGACTCAAGATAAACCTTGCAGTTTCTTTGCCAGTGACCCTCCTTGCCACAGTGATGGCAAGTGTCTTTTGGTGTCTTTTCAGTCTTTTTGGCCTTTTTCTTCTTTCCTTTATTCTGTTCTTTGGCCTTCCTCTTAGAACCTTTCTTCGAGGAACCAACTTACAGTACCGTCTTCTGATCCTGCTTTACAGAAGGCTCAATAGTCTTCAGCAGGTTGAGCAACTCAGGAATGGTTGTCTCCAGCTTGTTCATCCGATAGTTCATCATAAATTGTAAATAACTTTTGGGCAAACAATGCAGAATTAAGTCAATACTTAGTTCATGATCCATTGCAAAACCGAGTGTGCTCAATCGCTCAATGTACCCCAACATCTTTAACACAAACTGCGAGGCAGAAGTGCCTTCCTGCATCCTAGAGGTGAAGAGGAGTCTGGAGACTTCGAACCTTTCGGATCTCGCCTGCTCTTCAAACAACTCATGAAGATGGAAGATGATGGTATACGCATCCATATGCTCATGCTGCTTTTGCAGCTCAGGTACCATAGAGGCTAGCATGATGCAACTCGCAAGTTTAGAATCGGTCACATGTTTCTGATAGGCCACTAGCTGGTCTGGAGTTGCACCTTCTGGAGGATGGTTGGGAAGTTGATCTTCAAGGACATAGGCAAGCTTCTCTACCTTGAGGACTATCCTCAGGTTTCGAAGCCAGTCCATGAAGTTTGGCCCAGTCAGTTTATTGGTGTCCAAAATGGAACGCAAATTCAGAGAAGACATGATCGAGTGATTATCCTAGAAATACAAATTGAGCTTATGTGAGAAGAATGATTAAAGAATGTATCAACATACATTAATAAAAAATCTTATTTATTTTTCAAATTGAATAACCCTTTTTATCAATTCAGGAGATCGTAGGAACATCTCCAAATTGGTTGATATCCAACCATAGATAAGAACAACCATGGCTGTGGCCATCAAGTTATTCTTAGCTATGAAGGTAGGTAATTATACCGATTACATATCACATATATGTAACTATCACTTTATGCTATCAACTAATTGAATGTTTGCATAAATCATTGGGTTGTTAACTCATTAACAAGTATGCAACATTATACATAGCACCCAACTGCACCTCTCCTTACATCGACCTTGGCTGTGGCACAACAAATCGATGCTCCAAGGTTAAGGCTGACCCATTAATCAAGAAATAGTTTTAATATTGTTTGAGCTCATTCAACCGTTTAGTCAGGCTTGGATGTGTCCAACAACCAAAACTAAGGATTGACCTCTGACTCCAACTATATTATTCATAAACTAATTCCATGGTTTGAACATGTTGAGGTTCAAGCCGGACATGGATGTGTCCATCAACCCAAACGAGAAACAAAACTCCGATTCTAACCATATTAATGGAAGGTGTTGGCCTTAATATTTTGTAAGGGGTTTTGGGTCTCATCCTTTCTTTTCTAAGCACATTCATGACATATAATTATGTCATGACTAACGATTTCCTTAATAAAGTATGTATGTGACTTAATTTATCAAGTCTCATAAATTGAATTAGGAACCGGATTTCCTAATTCTAATTTCATACTTTATTGAAGGAATTATTTTGGGAAACAATTTCCTAAATTGTCATAATCAATTTCGGAAATATTATGTTTAAGACTTTGATTTCTCTAAATCAAATCTTATTAAATTAAGAGATAGATTCCCTTAATTCAACCACATATTATTTTCATGAAAATCTCATTTAAGAAAGCTCTATAGGAAACCATTTTCCTAATTAATTTTGGAGACAACAATATGTAAGACCATCACCTCTTAAATCAAATTTCCAAGATTTGATCACATATTTTATTCATGGATTAATTAATTACAACAAATTATTTTCTAAGGGTGGCTCCCCGAGGCTCAGATACCCAAAGAAAAGTAATTTGTTGTAAATCCAATTTGGTCTGCTCCCCGAGGCGTAACCAAATTAAACATGACAATTTTATTCAAAAAGGGAAATTAAATTACAACAACTAACTTTAAATTGGACGGCTCCCCGAGGCTCAATCCAAGATAAAGAATTTTGTTAATAATTTAAAACCAATTCGAATTTAATTGTCAATTAATGATCCATAAATTTGTCTAGACTTTCTTGAAAGAAAGTGCCCCAAAATTGCGAGATTTCATAATAGGTTTTCAGAATAATTGTAAGTTTCTGGTACAAAGAAAACTTACATAGGTCCAAAATTGAAATTTTTCCAAAAATAGGAAATTTCCAAAATTGGAAAGTTTCCAAAGATGGGAAGTTTTCACAATTATCATAAAATTTCAAAAACTAGGATATTTCAAAAGTTTGTGAAATTTCATGAGGATTTCCAAACTTTGAAATTCCTAAATCTAAAATTTATCATAATTGGAAAGTTTCCATAATTGGAAAATTTTCCAAAATTGAGATCATGACAAAGTTTTCTGCAAAACAATTATATGATTATGTCGAACACTAACCGGCTCTGATACCACTGTTGGGACCAGGTGCATGTTGACAAGGATACGGGTTCGTAAATTTTAAAATATTTACGTGCAGCGGAAGAATTAGCATAAATAATTTCTCAAATTATTTTTAACCACGTATCTAGTATGCGACCTTATAATGTGTGGACATGATCATAAATTAAAATTTTGCAGAAAAGTAAACTAATTTACTTTGTACCTCACGTAACTCGAAGAAAGGGACGAGATCCAACCGTAGCGTCCCTTGGAAGCTTTGCCTCTATTCGCGTCCACGCCGAGTTCTCTTCGGGATGACTTCGCAAAGCCACGAGTTTTGTGCCGACGAGAACTACTAGATTCTCCAAAGGCACAACTAGAATATCAAGAGAGAAAGATGGAAGACTAACCACCAAGTAACGGAATCAAGATTCTGAGGAAAGGAAGGAAGGAGACGCGACCCGCTTCTTCTTCTTCTTTGGCACCTTCTTGGTGGAGGAGACCCACGGCAACCCTAGGCGGTCCGCCGGCCCTAGAGAGAGAAAGGGGCGCCGGCCCTAGAGAGAGAGAGGGAGAGAATAAGGGAGGGAGAGAGAGCTTCTTAATCTCTTGATTAATTAGAATTCAAGGCTTGCCTTGGTTCCTTTATATAGTAGCCTCTCCATTGCCAAGTCTCCCTTTTAACGGAATAAATTTTCATAAGAAATTTATCCTATAAATTTTCTTATGAATTATTCCGTTATGCCAAGTTTTATTATAACTAAATTTATAATAAAAACAAACACATCTCTCCTTTTAATTATGGAATAAAATTTACTAGAAATTTAATATATAAATTTTTCTTATCGTGGAAAAATCAATTCATAATTGATTTTATAAAATAAAATAAACCAATCCATGGTTTCTTTTAATTTCCATAAAAAGAATAAATTTCTATAAATTTCTTTATATAAATCTCTTTATATAAATCTCTTTATATAAATTTCTTTATAAGGATTTATTTATCTATAATTTTATAAAACAAATCGCACTTGATCTAGTTTATAATTTAAACCAAATAAATTGGTTTCTCTCTTTTGTTGTGGCCGGCCAAACCAAAGGGGTTGGGGACCCTCTTTGGCCGGCCAAACCAAGCCGCCTCCTCGCGAATTAAACTCATTTAATTCGTCCAATAAGCCTTCAAAAGACTTAGCCATTTTAAGCTTCCGATGCGCCTCTGATTAATTCAGATTCGACTTATTTCTCTTGATCGGAAAATCCAATTTTTAACTCGTTTTAAAACCCTCGGATTACTCGTAGTGCGTGTGACTAAATAGGCTTTCGATTTATGTTGGCCGTCTATAATTAACCAATTATAGAATGATCATGAATGGCACTTAGTAGTACATCATGATCCCCAATTAATCGAAAGATCAACGGTTGACCTCAGAAATAATTCTGAAACCCTTCAGCAGCTCTAATGAATCGTGCCTCATTCCCTTCACCATCTTATACCCACTTGGTTCAGTACATGGTCTGTGTGTGTGTCAGTCCCCACTAGGCCGACTACGTCACACCTAGCCCAAGTAACGTTCTATCGTCCTTTGGATTTCTAATTACTCTCATGTATTTAAGAGACTCATACTCTAAACATGTCATTATCTGGCCAGAGGCTTTGAGTAACAATCCGACGATATGCCTTGGGTATACATCTTCTCGCAAGGAGTGGTGAATCCTTTGTAGGCTGTTCAAACATCTTCGGGCACTTCGGCTTATACCCAACTATCCTGGGTCCACACCTCCTTGGAGATGCTTGCTTAAGATGTTAAAGTATAAGTCTCCATGACCAAGATGACTTGAACACCGCAAGTCAAAGGAACATCGCACTTAAGATGCGGTAAGAACTTCACTGACATGTCTATATATAGACTACCATGTGAAGTTTTACAGCTAGTCACTCCAATGAACTAGTTCACTTAACTAGCATTCATGTTTATCTCCGGACATCCCAATGTCACCAGCCATTGAGAATTAGCTGATTAGAGAATAACCCATGCTAGTCTCAACAGAATTGATAGTGTCCGTATTTATCAATTCATCGACTAGGGATATTTTCAATACTTCATAATTGCACATGTAGAGATTATCACAAGTTGTGATTCCATCACAAATTCTCTCATGCTGTGAATTGTATTGCAGACATTCAGTAAATGAGTTTAAGATCTCAATCAAATACATAAACATGTATACTCAAATAGTGAATTTTCATTTATTAAAATAAATGTTTACAATCATAAGGCGATTGCCTTAGGACACTTCTATCATATTACTAACATATGGGACTTGGTTAACCCACCTAAAGGGATTAAGCCCATAGGGTGCAAGTGGGTTTTCAAGAAGAAAACTGACATGGAAGGTAATATTGTTACCTTTAAGGCTAGATTAGTGGCAAAAGAATATCGTCAGAAACAAGGAATTGATTATGACGAAACCTATTCGCCAGTAGCTATGCTTAAATCCATTCGGATGCTCCTGGCCATAGCAGCTCATTATGCTTATGAGATATGGCAAATGGATGTGAAAATAACTTTCCTTAATGGAACCCTGCTTGAGGATGTATACATTATACAACCTGAAGGTTTCACATCGGTTAATAAAACCAAAGTATGCAAGCTTCGACGATCCATATATGGACTAATGCAAGCATCCGGGAGCTGGAACATCCGTTTTGATGAGACAATCAAAGAGTTTGATTTCTCACAAAATCCTGACGAACCTTGTGTGTACAAGAAGGTTAGTGGGAGTGCAGTCGTATTCCTAGTATTATATGTCGATGACATATTACTTATAGGAAACGATATATCAGTCTTACAGTCAGTTAAAATTTGGTTGTCCAAAAACTTTCTCCATGAAAGACCTGGGAGAAGCAACCTATATCCTTGGGATTAGAATCTATAGAGATAGATCAAAACGATTACTTGGTCTTTCGTAGTCTACATATATAGACCGAGTGCTAAAAAGGTTTAGCATGTCGGAATCCAAGAAAGGTTACCTTCCCATCAGGCATGGGATCAACCTTTCGAAGTCTATGTGTCCGCGCACAGAAGACGAGAGGATTTGCATGAATAAGATTCCTTATGCATCCGCGATAGGATCTATCATGTATGATATGTTATGTACTAGGCCCGACGTATCGTATGCTCTGAGCGTCACAAGCAGATACCAGTCTGATCCAGGAATGGATCGTTGGGCGGCTGTCAAGACAATCCTCAAGTACTTGAGAAGAACTAAGGATGTGTTCCTAATATATGGAGAAGGTGATATGCTAATACGTGGGTATACAGATGCCAGTTTCCAGACAGATAAGGATGACTCCAAATCTCAGTCCGGATACGTATTTATTTTGAATGGAGGTGCAATAAGTTGGAAGAGTTCCAAGCAAGACACCGTAGCGGATTCTACCACGGAAGCGGAATATATTGCAGCTTCGGAAGCAGCAAAGGAAGCAGTCTGGATCAAGAAGTTTGTCTCAGAACATGGTGTGGTTCCAACCATTAATGAAGCAATACTGGTTTATTGCAACAACAATGGAGCTATTGCACAAGCGAAGGAACCAAGGTCTCATTAACGATCCAAACATGTGCTTCGCCACTATCATCTAATCAGAAAGATTATAAGTAGGAATGATATACAAATTGAGAAAATTCCCACTGAAAGGAATTTAGCGGATCCTTTATCATAGGCCTTGCCTCAAAGCAAGTTTGAGGGTCATATTAGAGCCTGCGGTATTGGATACCGTAGCGATTGGCATTAGGCCAAGTCGGAGTTTGTTAGTGATATGAGAAAAGTGTTCTAAGGCAATCGCCTTATGACTGTAATCATTTATTTTAATAAATGAATGTTCACTATTTGAGTATACATGTTTATGTATTTGATTGAGATCTTAAACTCATTTACTGAATGTCCGCAATACAAGTCACAGCATGAGAGAATTTGTGACGAATTCACAACTAGTGATTATCTCTACATGTGCAATTGTGAAGTATTGAAATTGTCCCTAGTCGATGAATTGATAAATACGGACACTATCAATTCTGTTGAGACTAGCATGGGTTATTCTCTAATCAGCTGATTCTCACTGGCTGGTGACATTGGGATGTCCGGAGATAAACATGAATGCTAGTTAAGGGAACTAGTTCACTGGAGTGACTGGCTGTAAAACTTCATATGGTAATCTACATATAGATATTTCAGTGAAGGTCTTACTGCAGCTTAAGTGCGATGTTCCTTTGACTTGCGGTGTTCAAGTCATTTTGGTCATGGAGACTTATACTTTGACATCTTAAGCAAGCATCTCCAAGGAGGTGTGGACCCAGGATGATTGGGTATAAGCCGAAGTGCCCGAAGATGTTTGAACAGCCTACAAAGGATTCACCACTCCTTGCGAGGAGATGTATACCCAGGCCTATCGTCGGATTGTTACTCAGAAATCTCTGGCCAGAGCATACATGTTCAGAGTATGAATCTCTAAATACATGAGAGTAATTAGAAATCCGTAGGACGAGAAAACACTACTTGGGCTAGGTGTGACGTAGTCAGCCTAGTGGGGACTGACACACATAGACTATGTCCTGAACCA
Organism: Boesenbergia rotunda; assembly: GCA_024364735.1. Taxonomy (NCBI): domain Eukaryota; kingdom Viridiplantae; phylum Streptophyta; class Magnoliopsida; order Zingiberales; family Zingiberaceae; genus Boesenbergia; species Boesenbergia rotunda. The sequence continues at coordinate 15,285 of JAGFNQ010002792.1, forward strand.
AGTGGGTATAAGATGGTGAAGGAAATGGGGCATGATTCATTATAGTTGCTAAAGGGTTTCAGAATTATTTCTGAGGTCAACCGTTGATCTTTCGATTAATTGGGGATCATGATGTACTACTAGGTGCCACTCATGATCGTTTTATAATTGGTTAATTATAGACGGCCAACATAAATTGAAAGCCTATTTAGTCGCACGCACTACGAGTAATCCGAGGGATTTAAAACGAGTTGAAAATTGGATTTTCCAATCAAGAGAGATTAGGTTTGGTTGAGCCAAACGATAAGTCGAATCTGAATTTTTCAGAGATGCATCGAAAGCATAAAATGGCTAAGTCTTTTGAATACTTAATAGATGAATTAAATGAGTTTAATTCATTGGGGCGTGTCCTGGATAGGCCGGCCAAAGAGGGTCCCCACCCTCTTTGCTTGGCCGGCCACAACAAAGGGAGGGAACCAAATTGTTTGGTTCAATTTATAAAATAAATCAAGTGTGGTTTGTTTTATAAAATTATGGATGATATAAATTTTTATATAAACCAAGGTTTGGTTTATTTTTTCATGGAAATTAAAATGAGCCATGGATTAGTTTATTTTATTTTATAAAATCAATCATGGATTGATTTACCATGATAAAGAAATTTATATAAAGAAATTTATATAAAATTTAATTTTCATGGAAATTAAAATGAACCATGGATTGGTTTATTTTATCTTATAAAATCAATCATGGATTGATTTACCATGATAAAGAAATTTATATAAAGAAATTTATATAAAATTTATTTTTCATTGAAATTAAAATGAACCATGGATTGGTTTATTTTATTTTATAAAATCAATCATGGATTGATTTACCATGATAAAGAAATTTATATAAAGAAATTTATATGATAAATTTCTTATGAAAATTTATTCCATAAGAAAAGGAGACTTGGTTGATTTTTATCATGAATTAAAATATGATTTTAACCATGATATAAAATCAAGACTTGGCATGATGGAATAAGTCATAGAAAATTTATATGATAAATTTCTTATGAAAATTTATTCCATAAGAAAAGGAGACTTGGCGGTTGAGAGGCCACTATATAAAGGACCCAAGGCAAGGCTTGGAATTCATTCGAAATAATCCAAGTATTCTTGCTTGGGCTCTCTCCCTCTCCTCCCTTCTTTCTCTTGGTCGGCCTCTCCCTTCTTCTCCCTTCTTCTTGCCGTGAGCACAAGGAGAAGCACCGAGGCGACGAAGTTCTTCCGTTGAGACGATCTTCCTCTCCGGCCATCATCACCTTGGGATTGGGCGCAAGTCATCTTCCTCCTTCTCGCCGGAATTGTGATTCCTGCCAATCTTGGTGGTGAGTTTTTCCGATATGATTACTTCTCTCTTGGTTCTCTTGTCGCGTTCTCGGAGAATCTAGTAGTTCTCGAGAACACGAAACTCATGGCTTTGCGAAGTCATCCTGAAGATTCTCGGCGTTGACGCGAATAGAGGCGGAGCTTCCGAGGGACGCTTACAGTTGGATCTCGTCCCTTCCTTCGAGTTACGCGAGGTAATACATAAATTAGTTTACGTTTCTGCAAAATTATAAATATATGATCATGTCTACACAAGATAAGGTTGCATGCTTAGATGTGTGGTTAAATAATTTGAGAAATTATTTATGCTAAACCTTCCGCTGCACGTAATTAATTTTAAAATTACGAACCCGCATCCATGTCAACATGCACCCGGTCCCAACAGGCATGACAATCAAATGTGACACAAATCATAACAGTCAACATCATCAATCCTCATCGGTCTCATCGTCTGATGAGTCATCAATATATATGACATCCCCTGGTGGAGTGCTGCTGGAGGTCGCAGCTCCGGGAAACGTATGCAGGTACCACTCCTCATACCACGTCTCCTGCAGTGAGTAGATCCCAGAGACATCCGATGCTAGAGCTACTAGACGGCGATCGAAGGACCGGAACTCTGAGTTGACCTCCTATCGCCAGAGCTCGGAAATATGTAACTTGCGCTGCATCGTCTGCTCTAGCTCTGCAACCTGCCAACAGAGATCTGGATCCGGCTCATAGTAATCCTCAACAGCAGCGGGCGGCTCCTGATCATGGGCTGCCCTAGGTAACTCCCCCACACATCTCCTATCCTTCCACCTAAGCCCCTGCGATCCGACAACAATGCCGGACTGGGCCAACGTGCGTCGGTCAAGTTGGCAGTCTTGCCGAACCATCGGCACGATCCTGCCCTGTGAGACGTCGACACCAACCGAATGCAGCCAGGCAGTAATGATATGTCCAAATGGCATGTAAACTGTCTGTCCGTACATCTGACTGTAGACAATGATAGAGAAGAAGATGGTGGTCACTATGTCAAAATCTAACTGCCGTTGCATCCCGTAGAGCATCAAGCAGTGGAATGAGTGAATTTCGTGCAAGTGCTTTGAAGTAGTAGGAATCAGACAGTTTGTGATAATCTTAAACAAGACATAATCAGTGGGGGAAAGGTGGGAGCAGCAAAGGTGGGGAAATCACCGGTGGGCTCACCGTGATCCCTTGACCTGGGATGACCAAAAAAGTACTCATGAATAGAGTCAGGTGTGACTCCATCGAAGGGAACCGGTAGAGGATTCGGTAGATAAGGGTAGAGTGAAAAATCATTATCCGATTGTCGACAATCAAGAAATGCAATGAAGGCTGATCTATCGAAATTGAGGTCGATACCGGCTACACGTGTCCTCCATCCCGAGCCCTCTCCACCGACCATGTTATTATAGAATTCAGAGACCAAATCAAAGTTGATTGACCTCTCAAGAAAAAGAATGGATTGAAGTTCGTAGTGCTCAATGATTTGTCGTACTGACGGACAATGTTCGTAAATGAATGCTTGATCCACAGTCCGACAGGGCATGAGTTTGAAAGTATGATATTTAAAAGCTAGGGCATAATGAATATTTTAAAATCTGGTATGAGGGGGAATTGATGAGGATGAGGGAGCTCTGGATCGTGAGCTACCCTCAGCCGGCTCTATGCCATTGGAGGACTCTTCAGTGGGTTCCTTGCCCTTAGTTGACTTTCTAAAATGTTGGAAATAAATCACAACAATAGATTAGATCAAATGAAGTGAGATTTGATCAAATGAACAAATGAAAACAAGATTTTGAACCAATGACGATATGATCAAAAGTCCAGATTGAATCATAACACAGAGATTTGATCATATGGAAAGGTACACATGGCAACAATATTGACATGATCACATGAAGCATGCCCCAATCATTTATAGGACACAAATTGATCAGTGAGGTTTTAGGTCAAGACAAGGGAGGTCACGATAATGGCACACACAGCACAAGAGGAAAAAAAATTATGATTAGCACAAGCTCATAATCTATGAATTGATCTGTAAGGAAAACCAACAAAAACGCTTACTTAGGTGCCATGTTGAGTTGATTAGAGACACACTCTCTGAACCTTGCGCAAGAAAGAATCGCACCGCAGGGGACAAGCTCGCCGCTAGGAGTTGCTGAGAACACCAACAGCAAGAAGAAGAACTCACGCGCAAGAGAAGAGATCACAGGAGGACTCACGTAGATCGCACGCGCATGGGAAGGAGAAGAGGGGTTTCGGCGCTAAGGGGTTTCGGCGATGAGGGGTTTTGGTCGGCTAGGGCTTGGGAGTAAGGGAATACACGAAGTTAATAGGTTGGTGGATCGGTCCACCAACCGAAATTTAATGTGATCGAACAGATCACCGTTCGATCTGGGAGCGCCCAGACCGATCAAGATCCAGCCTGATCAGACTGGCCTGGTCCTGATTGGTCGGGTGACCGATCAGGCAGGATCCTGATCGATCGGCTGATCGATCAGGAAGCGAACAATGGGTTTTCAAAATCTTCTGTGAACCTCCTGATCGGTCTGTGGACCGATCCACACAGTGAGCCAGATCGGTCTGGGGACCGATCCAGGCCAACATAGAGAGATTGCAGAGGGGTATCGTAATTCAGCTGAATCGGTAGTTGGACCGATCAGACATGCTTCTGATCGGTCCAGTGACCGATCAGGCTCCCTGATTTTTTCTGATACGATCTGAAACTTTCAGTTTCAGAACCCCAAACGATATCTGATTAGATCAGATGGAAAATATCGATCTTGGAAGTGATCTGTTGTCTATAATTGATCCTTTAACAAAGATCAAAGGTCCTTATTGTTGGATCGAGAGATAACGATAGAGGGGGGGTGAATATCGTAAGTCGTTTCGGATTGAAAAAGAGAAAACGCAGCAGAAAAATTAAAACAAAACAACACACAAATACCAAGATTTTACTTGGTTCGGAGTCGCGGTCGGCTCCTACTCCAAGGCCCACGGTCGTTGACCGTTTACTGCGAGCAATTCTATATGTGTGCAAAACGGTTTACAAATAGATGTTCCAACTGCAGTATAGTAAACAAAGAAAAGACAGCTCTTCGTTACCGACGTCCGGTGTGGAATGTATCTCAGAGCAGAGGGGCATCGTCGGCGCTTGTATCTCGAGTTGGGAGGTTTCCGGAGCGAAGCGCTTGAGTAGAAGAGCGTGTTTGCGTTGGAAGAAGTTGATCTCCAAGCCTTGGGGTCGAGGGGCTTTTTATAGCCTCTCGGGGCGCCCTGAACGTTGGGGGCGCCCCCCCCCCCCCCACGTGTCACCCGATCCAAGCAAATCTCGGTCAGCTCTTATCCCACTTGAATAGGGCTGAGGGTTGACTGTGGGGGCTCCCGGGACGCTGGGGGCGCCCTGGTTGACCATTTTAACGGGCTTCTCGGCTGGATGAAGTTTATCCTCTTCGTTGGCTTGAGCCCGGGGTGCCCGGGAGCATGTGTTAGTAGGAGCCCTAGAGCTAATTATGTGATGATTGACTAGTGGCATTTTTGTATCATATTCTATTATTAATAAAGGCATGTTTGGTTATTATACTTACTTTGTATTCTGTACCGAATAACTAAGTATAATAATGTCCTTATGTTGTAGGTTCATATCTACATTATATCGATTGGTTGAATCGATAGTGAGATAATGTAGAGAACACTACACTAAATTATTCCTAGTCAAGCATTAATATTCAGGGACAATATTAATGCATGGAGAATAGCATGTAGGTCAACTGATGACTTAAGCTCACAAGTCATGGGTATGTAATATCAAGTTGACACATGGGTATACATTGGAGAATGTGTACTGAATGACCCGCCATGAGAAAGTTTCATAGATTGTCATATGAGTGTCATAGACTTTCTCATGTGACTATTGGTATGAATAGTCCTTAGACCTGAAGTCACTACGGTTCCCTACATAAGGAGTTATGTACTTTGGTATCGTCAAACGTCACCCGTAACAGGGTAGACTATAAAGGCGATCACTGGGTATGTAATGAATTATGCGGAGGGATGTGAGTGATATAGATGGGATCTATCCCTCCCATATGACGGGAGTGATATCTGTGGGCCCCTTGATCGAATAGGACTACTGAAACGCATGACCATGCTCAAATGAGTCAATATGAGATATTGAGCTCATTTGGTTGAGTGAGTCTACTCGGGGATCAAGAAACACAAGATTAATTGAGGATGACACGGTCTATGCCTCATTGGTCAATCTAGATATCAAGGATAGAAGGACAAGGTCATACACTATCATAGTCACGGAGGTTTAGTCGGATCTCGACTTTTCTTGTTACTTGGGTAGCAATGATGCATTGCTAGATGCCGCTCATTGTTTATGTGTCTAAAGTGTTTAGGCGTATTGCCAACGTCACGAGAACCTATTGGGTCACACACAAAGGACACAATGCTTCGGGAAAGTTGATCGGCAGATCTGAGCCCGAGTTGGGAACTCGGGAGATCTGAGCCCGAGTTGGAACTCGGGAGATCTGAGCACGAGTTGGGTACTCGGGAGACCTGAGCCCGAGTTGGGAACTCGGGAGGTCAATTCGGGGGACTCGAGTTGGGAACTCGAGAGAGGCCGAATCGGAGCTCGGCGGGCCGAGTCGAGCTCGGCGGGCCGAGTCGAAGCTCGACGGGCCGAGTCGGAGCTCGACGGACCGAGTCGGAGCTCGGCGGATCGGGTTGGCACTCGGCGGACTGGGTCGGGAGCTTGGCAGACTGGGTCGGGAGCTCGCCACTCGGGAGAGGCCGAGTCGGAGCTCGGCGGGCCGAGTCGGAGCTCGGCGAGCCGAGTCGGAGCTCGGCGAGCCGAGTCGGAGCTCGGCGGGCCGAGTCGGAGCTCGGCGGATCGGGTCGGCACTCGGCGGACTGGGTCGGGAGCTCGGCAGACTGGGTCGGGAGCTCACTACTTGGGAGACTTGGTCAGGAGACCGAGTCGGAAGCCCGAGAGGCCCGGTCGGAGTTGCATGGAGGAAAGAGAAAAGTCTCTTTTCATTGGATGAAAAGATTCTTTTCTTGCATGGGAAAAGATGAAGAGCCACATGAAAAGATGTGCTCTTTATTGGGAAGCCAAAGAGACACAAACCTCTTCATATTCATGGGATGATTATAAAAGAGGGTCTTATGACTTTGGATGATCTCTCCTTCTTCTTGCCTTAGCTTTTCCCCTTCATTCCTCTCTTCTTCCTCTCCTCCACTCTTGGCCGAAACCTTATTGTAAGGTTCTTGGTGTTTTCGAGCTACCTTAAGTTGCTAGCACAACTAAGGTAGTTCTCCCGAAGTTGAGAGATTGTGTCCGTGTGGATACGAATAGAGCCACGGACATTTGAACGTGCAAGAGATCCGGCGCATCTTGGACGAGCGGGATAACCGAATGGCACGCTTCAAAGATATGAACAGTAGATAAATCTATTAGTTAGATAGCTTTGTACGAGTTTTCTTTCGCATGGATCGCTCGTGGGTTCTTGTTTCCGCTGCGTTTATATTGTTTTGTGCCGGGAGAACCCAACAGCATGGGGGCGCCCAGGAGCACGGGGGCGCCCCGCCCAGTAAGCTTCCGAAGCGTTACTTGCTCAACTCTTGTTTGCCTTCACCTTGGGGGCGCCCGGGACGCTGGGGGTGCCCTGCTCAGCTGCTGCTTCTCTCCTTTGAGGCGTTCTGAGCTGCAGACACACGTTTCTTCGGTCCTACATCCAGGGTTAGTCCAAAACAACACAAAGCAAGTATGTTAGTGAGTTTTACAGCCGTAGCTGTCTTAGTTCTGACTTTGGATCTCCCAAATGGAGCCCTAGGTCGAACCGACGCCTACTGTTCCCTTGACAGGGAGTGCGTCCTCACCTACTCCTCTCAGGAGAATTTACCTGTTGCCAACCGGCTCCTCCGGTTGGACTTTTGCCCAGCAGTCCTTCGCCAGGTGCCTAGCTGTCCTTTGCCAGGTCTTCAGTTCCAGGCATTCCTTCGCCTGGTGCCCAGCAGTCCTTCGCCAGGTCTTTAGTTCCAGGGAGTCCTTCGCCTGGTGCCCAGCAGTCCTTCGCCAGGTCTTTGACTCCTAGCAGCCCTTCGCTAGGTGCCTAGCAGCCCTTCGCTGGGTCTTTGGTTTCCGATGCCTAGTAGTCCTTCGCTAGGTGCCTAGCAGTCCTTTGCTAGGACTTCAATCTGCACACTTAAGTAGCATGTTAGACAAACAAAACATCTTAACTTTTGAACCCTTTGCCATTGATCAAAACACAGGTTTGACTTGGATGCTGTCTGCACCAATAATTTCCCCCTTTTTGATTTATGGCAACCCGCTTCAAAAATTTAAGTTAATCAGAACAAATGATATTTTTGTTTAGTTTCCCCCCCCCCCCTGAAAGGAATCTCCCCCTAGGTTTTTCAAAAGTTCGTGGGGTTCTTAAAAAAATTTCTAAGTCTCAAGATGAAAATTTTCAAACACTTAGAATCATTTTCAAAAGAAACTTTTGGAAACATATTTTCAAAACAAATTGAAGTTTTACACTTAAAAAAAATTCCAAGTCAGTAGAAAAGAAACATCTTCTGAAGTTTTAAGTTCTTAGAAGTTTAAGTTTAAGATAAGTACTTAGCAAAATTTACACTTGCTTATGTTTTGAGTACTTACAGAAACTTTTTGAAAAACAGCTTGAGTTTAAATACTTAAAAAGATTTGAAAGCAGCTTAAGTTTTAGTACTTAAAAATTTGAAAAAAAAAACTTAGTAATTTTGAAAACAAATAGTTTAAGTACTTTTTGAAGAAAAGAAAACTTAGTAATTTTGAAAACAAATAGTTTAAGGTTTAGTAATTTTGAAAACAAATTTTTGAATTTTGAAAAAAACATTTAAGGCTTCTCTTCTCTCCTTTCCTACCTCTTCCCCTTTGTCATATATCAAAAACAAAAGAATATAGCAAAAACAATAAATGAATTGCAAAATGAATTAATGTGCTGTACTTAACCAATGCAAGATAAACTGTATCAAATCAATTTAACTTATCTCTGTAGGGTCCTGTCTAACCCAATTAGCTACTTACTAACTGTTATAAACAGTAGTTTTCGCTAGGGTTAGTCGAGTTAAGTGTTCTGTTCAAGTTAGATTTTCTAAACTTGACACTTAACTTGATTTCTGTTTAAGTTGTATTTAGTGCCCCAATTACTGCAGATGCACTGACTTAAAGCATCTTGAATTAAGGCAAAGACCTAAGCATCTCAACCCATTCTAGGTTATCAATCAACAGTACCCTAAGGTGCTTGTGAGATGCTGGCTTCTAAATCTGTAGGTGCATGCAGTTCTAGGGTTAGGGCCTAGGCTAAGTCCATTTGCAAAAAAAACCTAGATTTTGAAGGGGTAATTTTTGCAAAGAAGACTAAGTCAAAAAGGATTTTAAACCAAGTAAGAGCTGATTTTGAAATCAATTAAAGCGGTTTAAAAAAACTGATTTTTCAAAGCAAAAAAAAATAAAAGTAGAGTAAACCTATTCTACCAAGCATAAAGATCAGATAATAGAGAGACACGTAGTTAACTTCATAAGTTAGCTGGTCAAACCAGCACAGTTATACACCAGTCAAAATATGAGTCAACCCTACTGAGTAGGGGCAGTCAAGTAGTCATCAGTACAATGTTAATCAAATCTAGGAGGAGGGACCAGGATGGTCAGAAGAGCTGGGTGCCACGCTCTGAGTAGTGACATCATCTCTGTGTATCGAGCGTCATCTACTTCTCGATCGGCTCTTCGAGCATCCATCTGCTCGAAGTGGTAGGCCTCGACCTCCTCTCGGAGGCTGTGGAGCTCCGTCTCCATCCTAGTGAAACGCTGGTCGACGGTCAGTGGTGGTGGCTCGTCTATGTGCTCACGAGCCTCGGCTGCCAGGTCTGCGACATCGACTTCAACCTCCTCATCTGAGTCGATCTGGGGTCCGGCTCTCGGACGTCTCCAGGACAAGACCCCGGTACCTGAGACCTCTATACCGGCTAGGGAGAAGTTCCTATAACCTATCTCATCGAAGTCAGTCAACTCGGCCATCTCACCCTCGGTGATGTTACGACCGTGATGATGAAGGATGGAAGTGATGATGTGGCAATAGGGAGTGCGTACTCGCCCCTGCGTGGTAACACTGGATGCATGTAGGATCGCATGGAACATGTGAAGTCCAATGTCGATATCAAGTTGATGAATCAATGCGTATAGGAGGAAGGTGTGAAATGGTCGCATAGTAGCGGTCTCTAGTAGACAATGCAGAATGCATCGGACTATAACTCTATATAGAGCTTAGTCCTGGACCTGAAGGTCAACAGATTGAAATCGTCTGGCCAGGGGGTTTCTAACATGCCTATAGAAGTAGGAGTGTAAGGTATCTAGGGTGATGTGAGAGTAGGGAGCATCAAAGGGAAGCTCCCTAGGAGGGTAACAGCAAACGGTGGACTGTGAGAGTCGTAGTCCAAGAAATCGATTGAGTAGTGAAGGTGTGATTGTCAGAGGAATCCCTTGAACAGTAGTGGCAAACATAAGACTATCCTGTCTAATTATGTTGTTATAAAATTTTGCACATAAGGATGTGTTAATTGGATGAGTGCAGAATACGAGATTGTCGAGTTGGTAAAAGTTTATAACATTCATTGCCAAGGGACAGGATTGGGTGAAGAATTGTCTATTTAAGTAGCTTGTTTTGATAGGCTTATATGTCATTCGAGCAAACTTATTACAAAGGTCTAAAGTTGGGAATCTAGGATCGGGACTAGGTTCGGTACCGGGGTTCGCTTGGTTTGCTCGGCATTTTCTAAGTTATGAATCATACATTTAGAAGAAAGAATTTAAGAAAAATAAAAGTAAATGCGTAAGAAAAAGGAAATGAAAATTATACCGAGTGGCCGCTCGGGGAGGCATGGTCGAAGTTGAGGGAGCAAGAGAGTCACTTGGTTGCCTTGGAAGGAGAAGAGTTTTAGAGAGGAAGAGTTTTGGCTGTGGAGAGAAGAATAGGGGTATGGAACCCTTTTATAGGGCATTCTCGGGCGCCCCGGTGTAGGAGGGCGCCCCGGTGTAGGAGGGCGCCCGGAAGGGTGAGGGCGCCCCCCGCAGAGCTGCAGCTACCTTTTGGCAGCTTTCTCCCTTTGACCGCTTAAATGGGGGCGCCCGTGAGGACCCGGGCGCCCTGGTCAGCGAGAAGTGGCAGATTTTCTGCCATTTGGTCAGCCTCGGGGCTCCCACAAGGGTTTGGGCGCCCTTAATAGCTACTTTTGCAGCCTTTTTGTCTTGAAGGATGAAAAGAGAGGGGTGGGGCGCCCGAAGGGTCACGGGCCCCCCTGTGATAGCTTTTTGTCTAATTTCGTTTTGATAGACTTGTTTGACTGCTTTTGACCAGATTTGACCTATTGGACCAGGTTTGACTGATTTAACCATGGTTTGACCATCTTGACCATAGTTTGACTAGTGTTAGGTTAATGTCGTTCTAAACTAAATGTTTGTATCTAAACAACAATGCAGTTATTAAATGAATTAAGTTAAGTTTGCTGTCTCACCCAGTCTAAGGTTATCAATCACGTTTGCCTTATGGGTTTTGTGAGACAGGTTTTAATAGATAAAATTATTTTGAAAACTTATGATTTATTATTATTATTATATTTTTTTAAAAAAAAATTGAATTAATTTTTAAAACAATTGATTTTGAGTTTATTTAAAAAATATTTGAATCTACAATTAACTGAAAATTTATGTTAGATTCGAATTTGACAAAGAATAATTTGAATTTGAATTTCAAGAATTGGCTTCCAGGTCTTGGCGAGGCACTAGGCCTTCTTTGGCCGTAGCCTTATTGGATCATCAACCCTTTCCTTGACAAAGCCTTTTAATGAAATTTCATTTTCAAAGTTATTTCTTGAAAAATTCTGGTCTAACTAGTTTGGGTCTTGGATCGGTTGCTTCAGCTAGTTTCACCAGTCTAAAGAGACCAAATAGAGTATACTTGACCTTATTAGAATTGGCTTCCCTAACGTACTATCATCTCACCTCCACCCAATACTATGTTGTTCAAATTTTAGTTAAGTTGATTGAGTCCTTATTCTAACCATTCCTAAGTTTAAGCATGGTAAATTGCAGGAATTAAATAAACAATCAATCATGCAATTTGCAAACAAAAATTGAATTTTATCTAACAATAAATATTATTTTTAATTTGGCTCCCCGTGGACTAAAGCCACGATAATGGTTTGGCAAGATGTGAATCTTGTCCTTGGGGATCCAATACTGATTTGATCCAGTTTGTTTGTTCAGGCACAGTCTGGGTACCCATGCCTGAACTTTAGGTCTGGACTGGTTCAGTACAGCATAGTAGGATCTTTGTCTAGATTTGGTTTTATAGCCTAGTCCGGATCGATTTAGAACTGACTTCTGTTTTCCAAGAATCATGTCAAGACCCTTGGAACCAGAAGTGAATCGTTCTAAAGCTGATCTAAGATCCTTAACTTGAGTTTTCAAGAAGGAGTTCTCTTTCTCAAGTTTTTCAATTTGAGTAGAGGTTCCTTCTTGAACCTTCTCAGTTAAGGATCTAGAGTCAGCTCTCTCTTTCAGGAGTTTTACTTCCTGTCAGAGAGATTCGACTCGGAGTTTAACTTTCGCCAAATCTCGAGAAAGATAGGAAATTAACTCATTTAATTGAATTCTTGTAAAACCACTTAAAGTTATTTCACCATCTTCTGAGAATGTAAGTTTGCCGTCGTCCGGCTCCGACTCTGACTCGGTTTCGATTTCTTCTGAGGCGGTTAGGGCTAGCAGGTTTGACTGTGGGACCTCTTCTTCTTCGGAGGAGGACTCGTCCCACATTGCCTGAAGTGCCTTCTTCCTTCTAGTCTTCTTAGTCTCCTTTAGGTTCGGACACTCCGTCTTGTAGTGACCCTTCTTCTTGCACTCGTAGCAGGTCACGTTTGGTTTGTTCTTGTCATTTGAGGGTTCGGCTGGTTCTTCCTTTCTTCGGTTGGTTTTTCTTCTGTTGGTCTGGTTCTTTAGTTCTTTGTAGTAGTCTCGGGCTAGCCGAACCAGCTTCGGTCGATTTCCCTCGCTGCCTTCTGAGTCTGAGTCTGAATCAGACTTGGGTGCAAGTTGAGGCTTTTTCTTGGTTGTCTTTCCAGCTTTACCTGCAAGAAAAGCGATGCCTTTCTCGTCCAGATTACAGTTAGTTTGCTCATGCAATTCTAATTCTGAAAATAGTTCATCTAACTTTATTTTTGAAAGGTCCCTTGAAACCTTGTATGCATATACCATAGATGCCCACAAGGTATTTCTCGGGAAAGCGTTGAGAGCGTACCTTATCAGATCATGGTTTTCTACCTTGTGACCGACTGTGTGTAGTCCGTTCATTAACTCTTGAATTCTGGCATGGAGCTGGGCTGCTGTTTCATTGTCATTCATCTTGATCGTGTAGAGCTTGTTCAGGAGGAGATCTCACTTGCTGATTCGAGTGTCTGAAGTTCCTTCGTGCAGCTCGATCAGCTTGCCCCACAGCTCCTTGGCACTGTTGAACGGTCCTACCCGGTTCAGCTCTTCCTTGGTCAGGCCGCATTGAAGGGTCTGGGTCGCTTTCGCATCAACTTCAATTCTTCTTTTCAGAGCGGTATCCCACTCAGTGTATGGTTGTGGTACTCCTTCAGCGTTCTTTGGAATCTCCAGTCCAGACTGGATGATTATCCACATGTCCACCTGAGTTTTCAGGTGGACCTCCATTCGACTTTTCCAGTAGGAAAAGTCTTCTCCACTGAAAAGTGGAGATCTGGCTGTACTGAATCCTTCTTGCATGGCCATTTAACTGAAACTAAAAGAAAAAGAAAAGAGATATCCCAAGACTTGGTCTTGGATTAGTAGTGCGGGAGGTAAAAGAAAAATATTTGTCGAGGGGTGTTGCACCAACCTTGACTAACGAGAAAAATTTCGAACGAAGAAAAAAAATTAAAAATATTTTGTAAAAATCTGAAAAATTCTCAAATTGGTGGTTGCACCAAATTTAAGCTTCCCCGCTCTAATACCACTTGTTGGATCGAGAGATAACGATAGAGGGGTGGTGAATATCGTAAGTCGTTTCGAATTGAAAAAGAGAAAACGCAGCGGAAAAATTAAAACAAAACAACACACAAACACCAAGATTTTACTTGGTTCGGAGTCGCGGTCGGCTCCTACTCCAAGGCCCACGGTCGTTGACCGTTTACTGCGGGCAATTCTATATGTGCGCAAAACGGTGTACAAATAGATGTTACAACTGCGGTATAGTAAACAAAGAAAAGACAGCTCTTTGTTACCGACGTCCGGTGTGGAATGTATCTCGGAGCAGAGGGACGTCGTCGGCGCTTGTATCTCGAGTTGGGAGGTTTCCGGAGCGAAGCGCTTGAGTAGAAGAGCGTGTTTGCGTTGGAAGAAGTTGATCTCCATGCCTTGGGGTCGAGGGGCTTTTTATAGCCTCTCGGGGCGCCCTGAACGTTGGGGGCGCCCCCCCCCCCATGTGTCACCCGATCCGAGAAAATCTCGGTCAGCTCTTATCCCACTCGAATAGGGCTGAGGGTTGACTGTGGGGGCGCCCGGGACGCTGGGGGCGCCCGGGACGCTGGGGGCGCCCTGGTTGACCCTTTCAATGGGCTTCTCGGCTGGATGAAGTTTATCCTCTTCGTTGGCTTGAGCCCGAGGCGCCCTGGGCACTGGGGGCGCCCGGGAGCATGGGGGCGCCCGGGAGCACGGGGGCGCCCTGCTCAGCTGCTGCCTCTCTCCTTTGAGGTGTTCTGAGCTGCAGACACACGTTCCTTCGGTCCTGCATCTAGGGTTAGTCCAAAACAACACAAAGCAAGTATGTTAGTGAGTTTTACAGTATAGCTGTCTTGGTTCTGACTTTGGGTCTCCCAAATGGAGCCCTAGGTCGAACCGACGCCTACTGTTCCCTTGACGGGGAACGCGTCCTCACCTACTCCTCTCAGGAGAATTTACCTGATGCCAACCAGCTCCTCCGGTTGGACTTTTGCCCAGCAGTCCTTCGCCAGGTGCCTAACTGTCCTTTGCCAGGTCTTCAGTTCCAGGCAGTCCTTCGCCTGGTGCCCAGCAGTCCTTCGCCAGGTCTTTAGTTCCAGGCAGTCCTTCGCCTGGTGCCCAGTAGTCCTTCGCCAGGTCTTTGACTCCTAGCAGCCCTTCGCTAGGTGCCCAGCAGCCCTTCGCTGGGTCTTTGGTTTCCGATGCCTAGCAGTCCTTCGCTAGGTGCCTAACAGTCCTTTACTAGGACTTCAATCTGCACACTTAAGTAGCATGTTAGACAAACAAAACATCTTAACTTTTGAACCCTTTGCCATTGATCAAAACACAGGTTTGACTTGTGTGCTGTCTGCACCAACACTTATGAGTCTAACAATCACTTTGCTCCACCCAAGTGGAGTCAAACTCAATCAAAACCATTCAATCAATTTTCAATCAAGTTTGTATCCAAATAAGGTTTCCAATCAAGTTTCCTTGATTGGAATGTCCAAGTATGATCATGAGGCCAAGTACACATATGTTATGCATTGGTTTTCCCCATACTTGGTCACCGTAGTGATTATTATCTCGTCAACCTAATTTCTCAAGGGATGCATTGACATTTTGAGAAATTAAGTTAATCCTAGCATCTCACCCCATTTCTAGCAAACAAAAACGTTTTGTTAAACCTTATAGTTTATGTGAGATGCCCCCAAGTTACCCAATTGTTTCCAACAATTTGAATTGATCATGAAGGGTTTTAAATGTTCTTAATTCTATGAAGCATGACACATTCCCAACTCCCTTCTTAAGAAACTAAATTCATTATCGAAGAGTGGTTTAGTGAAAATGTCCGCTAGATTCGATTTGGACTCTACATGTGAGAGTACAATGTCTCCTCTAGCAACATGATCTCTAATGAAGTGGTGACGTACTTCAATATGCTTGGTCCTAGAATGGTGGACTGGATTCTTGATTAGGTAAATTATGCTAATGTTGTCACATAACACTTGCACACCTTTGTAGCTTAATCCATAGTCCTCTAGTATATGAATCATCCACAACAATTGTGATACACTCTCTCCTATGGCGATATATTCAGCCTCGGTCGTGGAGAGAGCAACACAATGTTGCTTCCGACTTGACCAACTAACTAGTGATGAACCTAGGAATTAGCAACCCCCACTTGTGCTTTTCCGATCCAACTTGCACTAGTCGGAATCGGTATAGCCAATTAGGTCAAATGATTCGGTACGGGGGCACCATAGACCAACTCCAATTGTGCATTTAAGATATCTCAAAATTTGTTTAACAGCAATTAAATGAGATTCCTTGGCACATACTCGATACCTAGTGCACATACCCACAGCAAAAAGTATATCAGGTCGACTAGCTGTGAGGTATAGCAAACTACCTATCATGCTCTGGTATTGAGTTAGGTAAACAGGTTTACCACTCTCATCCTTGTCTAATTTTGTGTTTGTAGCCATGGGAGTGGTAACTTCTTTCGAATCACTCATGTTAAACTTTCGGAGCATCTCTTGTGTATACTTTGATTGGTGCACATGAATTCCATCACGAGTTTGCTTAATTTCAAGTCCAAGGAAGAAAGTCAACTCTCCTACTAGACTCATTTCAAATTCACTTTCCATGTGTCCAATAAATTCATTTAAATAACCCTTGTTGTTTGAGCCACAAATTATGTCATCGACATACACTTAGGCTACAAATATATTGTCACCATCCCTTCGTAGAAATAGTGTAGGGTCTATTTGTCCTCTAACAAAACCTTTTTCAATTAGGAATGTCGATAACCGCTCATACCAAGCTCGTGGTGCTTGTTTAAGGCCGTAGAGTGCCTTCTTGAGCTTGAACACGTGGTTTGGGAATTCGGTATCCTCAAACCCCGGAGGTTGTTCGACATAGACCCCTTCTCTTATTAAACCATTTAGAAAGACCGATTTGACGTCCATTTGATATAGCTTGAAACCACGATGTGCTGCAAATGCAAGCATCAATCGGATGGACTCTAATCGTGCCACGGGAGCATAGGTCTCATCATAATCAAGGCCTTTAACTTGACTGTAGCCCTTGGCTACTAAGCGTGCCTTGTTTCTTATGATTTCTCCCTTGTGGTTTAATTTATTTTTTAAGACCCATTTGGTTCCAATAATGGTGGTCTTCTTAAGTCTAGGGACTAAGTCCCAAACTTGACTTCTTTCGAATTGACCTAGTTCATCTTACATGACAATGATCCAATCGGGATCATTTAATACCTCGTTAATTTTTCTAGGTTCAATTTCGGAAATTAGGGCAACTTCATTAGCCTCATTCCTAAAGAATGATATAGTCCTAACCCCATGGTGGATGTCTCCAACAATTTGATCTTGGGGATGACTAAAGGCTAACCTAGTTGTCCTTAGTATTGGTGGTGTTTCTTGAATGGTGTCACTAGACACAAGCTCAGCCTCAGGATCCGGCTGATCTATAAGTTGTCTAGGCTCACCGTCATCAGACTCATCACCACCATCTATAACATTTGGACTTTCATCCAAACCTAGTTGCCTGAGTTCGAATTGAGCTCCTTCAACATCTTCTGATTGATCATTTACTTTTGGAATTTCTTCAAAGACAACATCAGAAGACTCTTCGACTACTCTAGATCTCTTGTTGTAGACTTGGTAAGCTTTGCTAACGAGGGAGTACCCGACCAGTATCCCTTCATCAGTTTTTGCTGTGAACTTTCCAAGATGGTCCTTAGTATTTAGAATAAACACCTTACAACCAAACACCCTAAGATGTTTAACTGTAGGTGGTTTTCCAAACCAAAGCTCATGAGGAGTCTTTCCTAAGAATCTATGGATGAGGACTCGGTTTTGCACATAACAAGCTGTGTTCACAGCTTCAGCCCATAAGTAACTCGGTAATGAGTACTCATTGAGCATGCTTCGTGCAGCCTCTTGTAGGACTCGGTTCTTCCTCTCTACAACACCATTTTGTTGTGGTGTTCTAGGAGTGGAGAACTCATGCCTATACCCTCTATCTTGACAAAACTCTAAAAATCTTTGATTTTGGAATTCACCTCCATGATCACTTCTTATTGTTTTAATGGTTGATGATTTCTCATTTTCAACTCTTCTACAAAACGAAATGAAAACATCTAAAGTTTGATCCTTATATTTTAGAAAATACGTCCATGTATATCTAGTAAAATCATCAATGATAACAAAACAATATCTACTACCATTCAAGGATATAATGGTGCTACAATCTAACAAGTCCATATGAAGTAAATCTAATACGGTAGAAGTACTTACAGTGCTTTTACCTTTATGTGCAGATTTTGTTTGCTTACCCATTTGACATGCATCACAAAGTTTGCCCTTTTCATACTTGATGCTCGGTAAGCCACGTACTAGTCCCTTATTGGCCAATTTTCGAATATTCTTCATGTTCACGTGTGCTAGTCTCCGATGCCAAAGGTTAGACTCATCTTCTTTTGATATGAAACACTTAACAAAAGCATTAGTAGCACTTTTAAATGAAACTTGGTAAATGTTATCTATTCTTGTGCCTACTGGTACCGTGTCAAAGGTGTCATGTTGTCTAACTAGACATTGACTTGATTGGAAATCAATTGTGTAACCCGCATCACACAATTGACTGGTACTTAGGAGATTAAATGTCACCCCCTTGACTAGAATGACATTCTTAATCCTAAGACATTCGGATATTTGAATGTCTCATATTCCTATAACCTTAAGACTTCCATTATTTTTCCTTTACCTCTATTTTTTCATTGAAGGGTAGTGAATAATGATTTATCACCGGTCATATGTTTGGAGCACCCACTATCAACGAACCAAGTTGATAGATGTTGTTGGTGCAGAAAGCACCCAAGTCGAACCTGCGTTTTGATAATGGCAAAAGGGTTCAAAAGTTAAGGTATAATATTTATCTAACATGTTACTCAAGTGTGCAGGAAGAGTCCTAGCGAAGGACTGCTAGGCACCTGGCGAAGGAATGCCAGGATACAAAGCCCTAGCGAAGGACTGCTAGGCACCTGGCGAAGGAATGCAAGGATACAAAGCCCTAGCGAAGGACTGCTAGGCACCTGGCGAAGGAATGCCAGGATATAAAGACCTAGCGAAGGACTGCTAGGCACCAGGCAAAGGACAGCTTGGTACTGAAGACCTAGCGAAGGACAGCTAGGCACCTGGCGAAGGACTGCTGGGCAAAAGTCCAACCAGAGGAGCCGGTTGGCATCAGGTAAATTCTCCCGAGAGGAGTAGGTGAGGACACGTCCCCCGTCGAGGGAACGGTAGGCGTCGGTTCGACCTAGGGCTCCATTTGGGAGACCCAAAGTCAGAACCAAGACAGCTAAGGCTGTATAAAACTAACATATTATTGCTCTATGTTGTTTTGGACTAACCCTGGATGCAGGACCGAAGGAATGAGTGTCTGCAGCTCAGAGAGCCTCAAAAGAGTGAGGCAGTAGCTAAGTAGGGCGCCCGGAGTGTCCCGGGCACCCCCAAGGTGAATACAAAACAGATGAAGCAAAAGAAGTGCTTCAATAGCTCATGGGCGGGGCGCCCCCATGCTCCCGGGCGCCCCGGATGGTCCGGGTGCCCCCAGATCAAGCTCACGAAGCGGAAGCCAGCGAAGCCAACGGATAAGAGTTAACCCAATCAACCCGGGCGCCCCCGTCAAAGCCTGATCCCAAGTTTGAGGGGATCAGAGCTGACCGAGAGGAACTCGGATCTGCTGACACGTGGGGGCGCCCTCGACGTTCCGGGCACCCCCAGGGGCTATAAAAGGGCCCTCGACCCTAAGGCTTTGGACATCAATTTCTTCCAACACATTCACGCTCTTCTGCTCCCGCGCTCTGCTCCGGAAACCTCCCGACTCGAGATACAAGCACCGACGACGTCCCTCTGCTCCGAAAATATAAATCTACACCGGACGTCGGTAACGAAGAGCTACTTTAAGTTTACTGTACCATTTCTTGTAATACATTTTGTAAACTGGTTTTGCGCACATATAGAATTGCCCGCAGTAAACGGTCAACGACCGTGGGCCTTGGAGTAGGAGCCGACCGCGACTTCGAACCAAGTAAAACTGCTTGCGTCTTTGTGTTGTGATTTAATTTTTCGCTGCGTATGCTTTTATTCTTAATCCAAAAACGATTTACGATATTCACCCCCCCCTCTATCGTTTCTCTCAATCCAACAAGTGGTATCAGAGCGGGGAAGCTCAAATTTGGTGCAACCACTAATTTGAGATTTTTTTTGGATTTTTTTTCTCGAATTTTTTTTTAATATTTTTTTTCGTTCGAAATTTTTCTCGTTAATCGAGGTTGGTGCAACACTCCTCAAAAAATATTCTTCTTTTACTTTTCGCACTACTAATCCAAGACCAAGTCTTGGGATATCTCTTTCTTAGTTTCAGATAAAATGGTCATGCAAGAAGGCTTCAGCACTGCAAGACCACCTCTCTTCAGTGGGGAGGACTTCTCCTACTAGAAGAGCAGAATGGAGGTCCACCTGAAAACTCAGGTGGACATGTGGATAATCATTCAGTCCGGACTGGAGATTCCAAAAAATGCTGAAGGAGTACCTCAATCCTACACAGAGTGGGACACCGCTCTAAAATGGAAGATTGAAGCTGATGCAAAGGCGACCCAGACCCTCTAATGCGGCTTAACAAAAGAGGAGAGCTCCTACGATCATAGCTAAGGAAGATTGAAGCTGATGCAAAGGCGACCCAGACCATTTTAGAGAGATCTCCTCCTGAACAAGCTGTACACGATCAAGATGAACGACAACGAAACAGCAGCTCAACTCCACGCCCGAATTCAGGAATTAATGAACGGACTACACACCATCAGTCACAAGGTAGAAAACCGTGACCTAATAAGGTACGCTTTAAATGCTTTCCCGAGAAACACCTTGTGGGCATCTATGGTAGATGCATACAAGGTCTCAAGGGACCTTTCAAAAATTAAATTAGATGAATTGTTCTCTGAATTAGAATTACATCAACAGACTAACTGCAATCTGGCCGAGAAAGATATTGCCTTTGTTGCAGGTAAAACTGGAAGGACAACCATGAAGAAGCTTCAACCTGAACCCGAGTCTAACTCAGACTCAGACTCAGAAGACGAAGAAGGAGATCGACCTAAACTGGTCCGACTGGCCCGAAACTACTACAAGGAATTAAAGAACCAAACCAACAGAAGGAAAGCCAGCCAAAGAAAGGATGAACCAGTTGAACCCGCAAATGAAAAGAACAAGCCCAACGTGACCTGCTACGAGTGCAAGAAGAAGGGTCACTACAAGATGGAGTGTTCGAACCTAAAGGAGATCAAAAAGAATAGAAGGAAAAAAGGTACTTCAGGAAACGTGGGACGAGTCCTCCTCCGAAGAAGATAAAGAGGTCCCACAGTCGAACCTGCTCGCACTAACCGCCTCAGAAGAAATTGAGACCGAGTCAGAATCGGAACAGGACGACGGCAGACTGATATTTTCAGAAGACGACGAAATCAAGGTAAGTGGTTTTACTAGAAGTCAGTTAAATGAATTAATTTCTTATCTTTCTCGAGATTTGGCGAAAGCTAAACTCCGAGTCGAATCTCTCCGACAGGAAGTAAAACTCCTGAAAGAGGGAGCTGACTCTAGACCCTTAACTGAGAAGGTTCAAGAAGGAACCTCTACTCAAGTTGAAAAACTTGAGAAAGAGAACTCCTCCCTGAAAACTCAGGTTAAGGACCTTAGATCAGCTTTAGAACGATTCACTTCTGGTTCCAAGGGTCTTGACATGATTCTTGGAAAACAGAAGTCGGTTCTAAATCGATCCAGACTAGGCTATAGAACCAAATCTAGACAAAGATCCTACTTTGCTGTACTGAATCAGTCCAGAAATAAAGTTCAGGCATGGGTACCCAAACTATGCCTGAACAAACAAACTGGATCAAATCAATATTGGATCCCCAAGGACAAGATTCACATCTTGCCAAACCATTATCGTGGCTTTAGTCCAGGGGGAGCCAAATTGAAAACAATATTTATTGTTAGATAAAATTGTTTCTTTTAATTTGCTTGTTTGATTGTCTACTTAATTCTCGCAATTTACCATGCTTAGATTTAGGAATGATTAGTTTAAGGACTGAACTAACTTAACTGAAATTTGACAACATAGTATTGGATGGAGGTGAGATGATAGTACGTTAGGGAAACCAATTCTAATAAGGTCAAGTATTCTCTACTTGGTCTCTTTAGACTGGTGAAACTAGCCGAAGCTACCGATCCAAGACCCAAACTAGTTAGACCAGAATTTTTCAAAGATTAATTTTGAAAATGAAATTTCACTGAAAGGCTTTGTCAAGGAAAGGGTTGATGATCCAATAAGGCTACGGCCAAAGAAGGCCTAGTGCCTCGCCAAGACCTGGAAGCTAATCTTTGAAATTCAAATTCAAACTAGTCTCTGTCAAATTCGAATCTAACACAAACCTTCAGTTAGTTGTAGATATTCTTTTCAAAATAAATTCAATTGCTTTCAAAAATTAATTTAAGTTTTTCAAAATAAATCATTTTTTTCTTAAAAATTCCTTTAGCAAAACCTGTCCCACAAAAACCTATAAGGCTAACGTGATTGAAAACCCTAGATTTGGGTGAGACAGACTAGGCTGTGAAAATCAATTTAGGCTATTCCTGACTCTAATTGGATCCAAATCAACAAAACTCTTTATGTGTAGGAACATAAAGATTTGGACCAATGGATGTTGGATAGCGGTTGCTCCAGACACATGACTGGAGACAAATTGAAATTCACCAAACTCAAGTTCATGAACCTAGGCTCAGTGGCATTTGGCAACAATGCTACACTCAAGATAATTGGGTCAGGTAATATTGAACTTAAATCTGACTTTGTTATTAAGAAAGTGCTGTTGGTTGAAAATTTTAAATTTAACTTGCTTAGCATAAGTCAGTTGTGTGATTTTGGTTATGTAGTTACCTTCAACAATTCTAACTGCCTGATTAGAAACTTGCAAGACTCGGGAATCATGCTTAAGGGAACTAGGAAAAATAATGTTTACACTATAGACCTACCCCTAGTACCTAAATGTATCTTAACTCAGTTAGAACAATCAAACCTCTGGCATAGGAAATTAGGTCACACTAATCTGAGAATTATTTCAAAAATTACCCAACTTGGCCTAATTAAAGGTATCCCTAAAATTAAAAATCATGAAAACTTAATATGTGAATCATGCAATCAAGGTAAACAAACCAGGTCTAACCACAAACTAATCCAATCTGATCAAACTCAAACTACACTTGAGCTCCTGCACCTTGACCTAATTGATTCACATGGAGCCAAGTCACTAAGCGGAAACCGGTACTGCTTAGTAATAGTTGATTTACTCCAGGTTTACCTGGGTTAGGTTTTTAAAGACCAAAGATGAAACCCTAAACCTATTTAATGAATTTTGTAGGTAATTGAAATCAAAACGATACTTAAAATCAAAAGACTTAGGAGTGACCACGGGGGAGGAATTTGAAAAATCAACGGTTCGAGGAATTCTGTAAGGTAAATGGGTACATACATGAATTTTTCGTGTCCTAGAACCCCCCAGCAAAATCGGATAGTCGAAAGGAGAAATAGAACTCTACAGGAAGCCGCTAGGGCTATGCCTCAACGAATTCAACCTAGCCAACCAATTATTGGGCAGAAGCAATTAGCACAGCTTGCTACATCCAAATAGGGTCCTGATTAACAAGCGACCAACAAAACACCCTAATGAACTATATTACCATAGACTTCCAAATCTACCACTACCTAAAGGTCTTTGGATGCAAAGTCCATATCCTAAACACCAAAAGACTACTTAGAA
This sequence comes from Boesenbergia rotunda, assembly GCA_024364735.1. NCBI lineage: Eukaryota > Viridiplantae > Streptophyta > Magnoliopsida > Zingiberales > Zingiberaceae > Boesenbergia > Boesenbergia rotunda. Next base: position 38,563 of record JAGFNQ010002792.1, read on the forward strand.
AAATTCCCAGTCTAAGTCAACCCCAGGCATCTACCTAGGATATTCAACAACAAGTAGAGCCTATAGGGTTTACAACAACCAAACCCAAGAAAATCGAAGAAACAACTAATCTAACATTTGATGAAGAAATTAACTCAAATCCCAAATCTAACTTCATCAAACACTGATCAAGAAGATAAATCAACAAGTTGGTGAATCCTTATTGAACCCATAAATGAACTAACTATTGAACCAACTAGTGAGTCAAATGAAACCAATTATTGAACCAATAATTGAACCAACTCAAAGAGTTGAATCAAATAGTGAACCAAACCGACCAGCCGGACCTGAGGCTGAACCAAGTTCTAGAAAAACCAAGAAACCCAGACTCAGTCACCCAACCGATCAAATTGTGGGTGATCCAACTCTAGGAGTCAGGACTAGATCTTCCTATAGAAACCTTAGTCAAATAGCAATGATTTCAAAAATAGAACCTAAGACTATAGATGAAGCCCTACCTGATCCTGATTGGATCATAGCTATGCAAGAAGAATTAGCCCAATTTGAGAGGAACCAAGTCTGGGAACTAGTACCTAAACCTGAAGGTAAATCCATCATTGACACTAAGTGGGTCTTTAGGAATAAGCTAAATGATCAAGGAGAAATAGTCAGAAACAAAGCCCGCTTAGTAGCAAAGGGATTCAGCCAAGTAGAAGGGTTAGATTACGACGAAACATATGCCCCAGTAGCTAGACTTGAGTCCATTAGGATGTTATTAGCCTTTGCATCCCATAAAGGATTTAAGCTATACCAAATGGATGTAAAGTCAGCCTTTCTAAATGGATTCATTAAAGAAGAAGTTTATGTAGGACAACCCCCTGGGTTTGAGGACTTAGAAAGACCTGACCACGTTTACAAACTTACTAAAGCACTATATGGACTAAAACAAGCACCTAGGGCCTGGTATGAACGCTTATCAACTTACTTAATTTCTAAAGAATTTAAACAAGGTCAAATTGACTCAACCCTATTTATTAAGACCTTAGGAAAAGATATATTTATTGCCCAAATCTACGTAGATGATATAATCTTTGGGTCCACCAACTCAAACTTTCTAAAAGAATTTGTTAAAATAATGGAAAATGAATTTGAAATGAGCTTAGTTGGTGAGCTTAACTTTTTCCTAGGGTTACAAATCAAACAAACTAGAGATGGAAACTATGTCCATCAATCCAAATATGCTAAAGAGTTAATAAAGAAATTTAAAATGGATAACTCTAAAAGCATAAGTACCCCCATGGCCACTAATGTAAAAATAGATAGTGACCCTGATGGTAAACCAGTAGACCTTAAACTCTATAGAAGTATGATAGGAAGTCTACTGTACCTTACAGCCAGCAGACCTGATATTCTTTTTGCTGTAGGAA